>CM029114.1:16630000-16937500 GCA_016859345.1 Istiophorus platypterus | reverse complement strand
TCTGCTGGTTGTAGATGTTTCAGACAAAAGTGATGGACTGACCAACCAACCAACCTTGCCATTCATGAATCAAGATTCTTGCATTTATAGATGTAGAGGTTTAATTTAACTTGCCACTAAGTAAGAAAAACCTAAGATGTGGAAATATCATTAGCAGGATATAGTATTATAACCAAGGCTTTCATCAACCATGTGAAACATGTTCACTTGCCATTAATAGTTACCAACAATATACCAATCGGGGCAGGGCAATGAGAGACATGAGAACTGGAATGAAAGATCAAGATTAAAGTAGACAAAATTTTAAAAGGTAGACTTTCCTATTGAGCAAAATAAGCATTTCCTTGAAAACTCCCAAGTTACAATTAGAGGATCAGAGCAGTTAGTTGCCGTACATGCTCCTCTTGCAACACTGTCAAATGCGTCCCTTCATCCACAGTCTCTTTAGATGTCCCCTCTAGTCCAAACAGTACAAACCTATTTGAGATGCAAGCCACCTGCGGCATTCATGGGGTTGCAGAAGTGGCCCTCTACAAACTGTGGATTAGCTCTGTTGAGAAGGGCTGCCCAAGCACTGATGTGGCCTGGTGGTGGCTAAACTCGGGGGTACTCGCACTACTCTGCAAGAGACCCCTTGCTCTTATAGACTAATCTTCCACACTAATCCAACCAAACCTCAAAGCCTCTTCTCCTCAATTCCCACCAACATCAGCTAAAACGAATGGTAATGAGTCTGTGAATCAGGCTTATCTGGTTTAAGTCACAGCATCAGACAAGTTGTTAAAACTGTGTGCCTGTGTACACACACACACACACACAGAGCCATATATCTGCACACACACGTATATATATACATATATATACACATACACACATACATACATACATGTATACATACATACACATATACCCACATATATATACATATATACACATATATACACATATACATACATATATACATAGACATATATACATCATATATACACATATATACACTCATTATATATATTGTATATATACATTATACACACATACATTCATACACATACACATACATATAGATATACACACACATATACATACATATATACATATATACACATGTGTACATATGTGTGATCAAGTATTCCCATGCAAACTTTTTAAAACTTTTAAACAACTTGTTAATACTATAATACTTATTACACACTGCAGCACCCAATAAGTACTGAGGTTGAATCTATAGATGTTTTCAAAAGCACTGTTTACCCTAAAAATATATATTAATACTTCTAACTGCTTATTGAAAATTTCTTGTGTATAGATGCACATAACACTACTAAGTCAAGAGTACAAATAACTGATTAATACTGATAACCCTGGAGTGGAGAGCATTTTTCAAGTTTCTGGAAAAGTTTTCAGGTTTTAGAAAAATTTCGGTCTGTAAAAAAAACTAAGACACTTCTTTTAGTGGCATCTCAGTGGCAGCTTCAAATAGTTACACTAAGCATGCTCTTGGCTGTCAAAGTTTCTAACTTTACAAGGACTCAGCTGAGACACAACACCAAATGCCGGCTTTGGATGAGGGGTGGTTTCAAAAATAAATAAAGCCTCAAAGCCAAGGAATTATAAACATGCTGCCATGGAGAAAGAGGAAAAGCCCTCCAAACAATTTGTGGCATGTAGTATTTTCAATTCTTTCTCTGCTTGACACAAAGAAAAGTGTCAAACAACTGGGGAGACAAACAGGGGGATGACAGAGAGGAATGGAAAAAAAGAGCATTAGGTGAGAGTGAAGAAGACCATAGGGGAATTTTCCATTGTGTGGGTTTGTGTCTAGAAAAGGTCTCTCTCTCTCTCTCTCTCTCACACACACACACACACACACACACACACACACACACACACACACACACACACACACACACACGCACACACACACACACACACACACACAGACACACACACACGCACAAGAACATAAAGTTGCACAAATCTGCACAAGGAATTATGCACTCCAAAAAATATGCACCCTACAGAACTAGGAATATATACACAATGCATACATGCAGGTGCACAGAGTATTGCATGAATGTTTTCAAAAAGATACACACATGCCCCGTGAATATTCTTCAGCCTGGAACTGAGGAGGAGGAGGAGGGAGTTGTGGTGGCCAAATAACAAGTTAAACAAATAGAAACACCAAAAGAAAGAGTCCTGATTCAAACACAATATGAGCTCTGGGATCTTCAAACAAACTCACGTTCGGGCACCATGGGGACGCGATTAACAGAATGAAGCATTCTGGGGGCTGACCTTCCCACTGCCTGCTCTGCTTCTGTCCAAAACCGCCTCTTAAATGGGTTTCCTAGCAGAACAATACAGACTTTGCCATAGCAATGCTGTCTGGTGATTCACTGGGCAAATTGAATCTGGCTCACACTCCAACATTCCATAGGTTGGCTTTAGCCAGCTACCAACCCTCTCATGGCAGTCATTTTCCTCTGAAAAGCTGTACCACTGAAAAAAAGGAGTAGCTGAGTCTTTCTCTAAATATCAAAAAAGAGTTAAACAAACTGGAGCAGGTCTTTTGTAATTTTGAGGGGGGCCATGTATTTACAAAGCCTTTCAGGAACTCATCTCACCAAATCCGGAGCTGAGACAACAGAGGTTGATGACTTGGACCTGATTTGCAGCCATCAATAGGCATTTGAGGATTCTTCAAAGGACCAATATGAGAGACCCCATTTAAAAGCCCAGTACACTATGCTAGCAGGCGTGACAGATAGCGCTAGTCCACCCAACATTAACCACCCGTCTGCTCTGTGCCACAAGGGATTGTCCCCATCACCAAAATTTTTCCTGATCCATTCAGCCTCATCCTTTCTGGAGATGAAGGCCAAGGCAGCAATAGCTCAAACACTGCTCAATATCTAAATGGTAACTGGTAACTAATAATGATAACTTTTTATTGCTAAAAGAATTAGATGTACCCAACATGGTAAGCCCTGTATTTCAAATTATCTATAGTCTAATGTAAGGCTATTGTTTTTGTCTGGCCAGAGGTGCTCCCTTTAAAAAAAAACTATAATATGTTGGAAACCTGCTCTGTGACCAGCAAAAAGGACAAAAAGGAACCGATGCTTGGTAAACATTCATATAAATAAAATTCAAGGGTACAGATCAGATAACGGACCAGCTTTAATCCCTTATACTAAACAAAATGCACCATAGTAAAGGAAAACAAGGAAAGCTCACCACAGGAGGCTGACTTTGTCTCCACCAGCTTTACCCTTCGTGTCTCATTACGAATCCGGTCATCTGTCTTGTCCACAAGATGTGCAAGATCATCAATGATTTCTGAAAGAAAAAGAAAGAGAAAGAAAATTGAGGGAAGAAAAGATTTATTAAGTTTATTTTCTGCTTTAATAGTGTTTTTTTCTTTTATTTCATTACATAATAGACTTCCCAATATGGTTTGTGTAATAAATGTAATAACCCCGAATTGTAAAATGACATCAGAGCAACAACATCAAAAGGCAGAGGCAGCCAATGCACAGATATGAGTGGTGGTGATGGAGGGAGTGGGCTGTGAAGGCAATCCTTGCCCTTTCAAATGGTTTCAATACTTCCTGATTCCATTCTGGATTTAATCAGGTCCTTATTGTTCATGAGTTTTAAAGAAACAGGCTCAGACTTCAGGGACTATGCCTAGGTGTCCAAAGAAAGAGTGTGTTTTGTGCATGTGTTTGGCACTGTGGCAAGTGTATTTCTGTGGGAGTTCCTAACTTGAAGGTCACCCAGATGGAAGTCTGTGAGATTTGTTAGCCAAACAACAAATATGTATAATTGTCTTTCAAATTCTTGGTTTGTTAAGGCTAGGCATTAATATGTGATATTGGGTAGAGATATTATTAACTTGGAAATGTGGTTTTGATTGTAAACCCACTCAAAAATGGAAAATGGCAGCCGGTGACTGACTCCTAAATTGGTCAAAACAAATATAAACTAGCACTTCATCCAATTTACTTAGGGATATTATTGAGGTGAGTGTAACACAACTTTTGATAGACAATATGTTCTTTTCCTATTGGGACAATCTATAAGTATCTCTTATCATTCCAACTGCCACAATGACAAAACTATGAACAAATACATGAAGAAATTATTTAACAAAAACAGTCAAAAAACATATTGCTCATTACTTGTGTTATAAATGAGGAGATTTTGTGACACAGAATGAAATTGGCCATTTGATCTTAAACATGCGTTATCTATCTGGGGGTCTGGTTTTGTGGCCATTTTTTTTTCCCCCCAATGACCTGATGATAGGTCCCGTCCAGCAGCCTTCTCAATTGAAAAAGTTAGAAAGAAATTAAATGAATAATAATAATAAAGAAATGAATGAACTATAAAGAGACCATTAAAACTTAAAGCAAAGCCATATCTATGACAGGGAAACTCTTCACAGATTCCTATCAACCTCAGAAAATCAAAGTTTTACAGGAATAGGAAGCTTGACTCACCTATAAGCCCCAGCTTAGTGCCAAGCTCAACCGACTGTCCTATCCACTGAGGGTCAACCTTTTATTACTTCTGCCTTATGGTAAAATAGTACTCAGTCTGTATGATCAAGGCTTATATTTGTTCTAAAAAAAAAAAACTGGGTTATGTGACCGATTTCCCACAGGTAAATGATCAGGGTCACCTGCAGCATTTATCTTTCTGAGCAGGACTGACTTTAGCACTAGTTTGTTTGAATTGGATTGGTGAAAAACATGTTTCCTCAACTAGGGAGCCATCACTGTTTGACAAGACAGCCTGCCTTTTGGCTGACATCAGATAATTAAGATGCATGAATAATTTAAAGAAAGAAAGTAAAACGTGTCAGTTTAAAAGGCCATTGTGTGAAGGGGCAAGGACGAGGAGATGGGAGACGTGAGAGTGCCGTATGCACAGTGTCCCTGAAGACACTCACATCATAAGCTAAGCATCAGGCAACAATTTAGAAGGAAGAAACTCCTTTTGTTGGCAGGAAAGGGGAGTAGACACTGAACCATTTGTGCCGCGTGCCACTCCAACTAGTCATAAAGGATGTTTTTGGTTTGCTGGTGCCAAGTTTCTTGATTCAGTTCTTGCCCTGCAATAACATCTCAGTTCATTGATGAATTCCAAACCATGCCAAGATTCAGCAGTGCTAGGACATGACCTTTAACTGCAGCTGCAATGAAACGCTGAATTAATTTTCTGGAATGGTATCTCTACAAGGTACTGGCTTTTCACATATAGTCTGTCAGTTCACCCTGTTATCAAGTAATGTTTCTAACAACATAATCCTCAATTTCCTATTGTAACTTTTGCTTCCATGTATGACAGCTGCTGGCCCTGGCTTGGATCTGCCAGACCACAAAGAAGGCCCTGTGTTTCAGACATGAATTGTTTATTTAAAATGCTATTACACCAGATAGAACTTCAAAGTCAGAGTGTGGGAGAGCATGGCATGTGTGCAAACACAAACATTTAATTATTCCTGTTTTCAAATTGCTTTAGGATGCATTATATTTTGTTTATTTTGCCCCTAATGCACAATGGACAATATCTGTCCTCCCTTTAAATCTTAATTTACAAGTAATATTGCTTTTATTATTTATAAATGAATGGGAATATGAGTTCTGGTTATTTAATGGCCTTCATAATAAAATCGTTGTGGTGATTGACAGCATCAATCTTTGGGGCTCTAGGTTCTTTGAAATCAGCAGATAATAAAAGTAACTCATCTTCACTCTGCAGGTTATTAAGCACAGTCACAAACACTGTTTTCAGAGGCTGCAACCTCAGACTTTCTATAAATGGTATCTCTTTTTATGTAAGTAAACAAAGATACTTGCTCCCTTTTCAAAGCAGTAAGACATTCAGCAACATTTTCAGAGCAATGAGCCAAGTCTTCTGCAGGTGGTGTTGCACAAAGTAAGGCTTAGAATATAGATTCCATGCATAGTTGATTGTGTTAAAAACTATGAAAACAGTCCAATATGACCATATATCCAAGACTAAATTAGATAATAGAAGGTAAGATCTCCTGAATAAGGTAATGTTCTAACTCAGGTATCATCCCAGCACCCTGTAAATATAACAATATATAGATATACATTGTGTTGGAGAATAAGTCAGATTGCATTTAAATGTAAAGAAACAATTTGCATTCAAATTCCATCTCCTCATTGTCATACATAACCTTCTATAAAGTACAAAAGTGATCGTGGTAGAATATAAATACTCAAGCTGAAAAAGACATGAATGCCAGATGTCTATTCCGTTTCTCTGCTTCCAAAGGTGTCTTTTATTCACACCAAAAACAATGTACATAAAACCTGGCCCCTCTGTGTAGAGGTGCGGGGACCCTGGGGTACACACGCCAATAGGAGACAGATGTTGCTCTCATATGACATCACCTACTCACTCATGCGGCTGACTTTCTGCGTAATCTCAGTGCCGTTTCATTTCTGCTCCAAAACTTTGCAGCTTTTATATAAACAGTCTCTTTCTATTGCCATCCTGCACTCTGGTGGCTAACTAGTTACCAGGTCTATTTCCATCCTTGCTGTCAGCGTCATCTGGAACCACAGACAGACACCTCCCATCTTCAGGATTTTGCGCACTGTTGGTCTAGACTAAATGGTTATTATGTAGCCAAGGCAAGATCTAGAAGACAGTACTAAATGGGTTTTTGTTTTAAATCAGTTAGGTACGATCTAGAAGAAAGTACTAAATGGGTTTTTGTTTTAAATCAGTTGCAGTTTGAGGATATTAAAAGTTCAGGGTGTACACAGGCAGATGTAACATTCCCAACTTATTTCTGGGTTTTTTAAGCAAACCCAACCAAGAGCTTCAAGTTCAGGCTCAGCTCCCTCTTCACTGTGACGATCCAGTGCAAGGTCCACATTACTACCGCATGCCAAACCACCTGTTGAGCTAATGCTCTGTTTTAACCTTATTTATGGTCAAAAGCCTAAGATACCGGAACCCCTTGCTACCAATCCCAAAGGGGGAAACACCATTTTTTGGCTGAGTACTATGGCACTGCTTGGAGGTGCTCATTCCCCCAGCTTCACATTCAGTACATTTAATATGCACTGAAGGTTATGGTGTAAAGCAGCCAGGAGGAGCAGGTCACTTGCCAAAAGTAGAGATGCAAACCATACTGGACAACCTCCACATCTCAGCTTCACTGAGAGATTCTGTCCATGAAAATCAAAACAGACAAACAGAATCAGTGACAAGGTGAAGCCCAATGTCCACTGAGAGTATGCCTTACTTCCTACAGAAGATGCAATTAAAGTTCTCACTTAAGTTAGACAAAGACCACATGACTCATAGTAATGGCCCTACTTCTCCACACTCATTGAACCCCAAAAGATACCCTGGGAGAAAGGGTTGTAAGCCTTCTTCAATTCCACACACAGACTGGTTGAGAAAATTCTAATAACCCTTCCTACTAGCCTTGCACGGTCAAACAGTTGGTCAGCTGTTTTCTAACCAGGATGGAAATTGCATTGTTCCTCCTGAATCAGAGCTTTGACAGTTGGCTGGAGTCCAATTAAAAATGAGGACCACCACCCCAGTCTGCCAGTCAAAAGGCACTATCCTGACCTCCATGCGACACTGAAGAGAAAATATACTGGCTACTAATATAATTTGTGGCTGGCTATTTGGAGAAATTACCCTCATCTTAGCAAAAACATGCTCTTCAGATGATTATGTTGATGTTTAAGAGGTCATGGTAGTCATACATAACAAATAATCTTACTAGAGTTTAATATTTATCATAGTGTTAAATAGGTCCTTTGCCAGTGAATATACCAGTGACATGAGACAAGGTCATAAGTCCTGTCTTTTGTCATCTTAGTTCAAACATTATTTCAGTTACCTTTTACTACCATATGCAATAAGTAGCAGGTTTCAACTTAAGTTTAAAGCATTACGGTTGATATACTATATAGAGGGAAGTGTCATCTGCAGACATTGATGACAGAAAAAAAAAAAAAAAAACATGCTCATAGTAGTAACAATAGTTTCTTTTTTCTTCATAGCCCAATGATCTATACTGATCTTCTGACAAGTCAGACTCCCTCACAGGCAATGCCTTTACCAGATGTTATAATGATGATAAGCCACCTCATTGAGCCATTAGTGGACTGTCTGATTCATTTTAAGAAACAACAAAACAAGCCAGATCCATGGTCATTAAAGAAGTTTAGAATTGTTATTATAAATCCTAAGTCATACAGCTAATATGATGCTTGGTAAGTTTGGGAGCTGGTCTCTATTTTAATGATTAAATTCCCACATCCCAGATCTATATCTGCCTCAAACCTCTGATTTGCTGATTCATATTTACAAAGGCTATAGCAGTGGTGGCTGCGGTTTGTCTGTGTGCATGTGGTGGAGGCACTACCATAAACAGTGACACCCCACCGTGGCTCCAGGATGTGCTGTATTAACTCTGTGTGTTATTGTAGGTCTCATTCCCAGAGTGGGCACAGTGCATAGAGAAAATGCTTGTTTTCTCTCACCGATTTAAATGCAATCTGACTCAGTGGGGCTAATTCTGTTGTGCTTATTCAGGAGATGATTTCACCTGAGGATATGTAGACAGAAGAAAGTAAAGATTTTCTCACTCAACCCTGCTCTTGTATCCCTTGTTGTAGTGAGGGGAGGGGCTGAACACAACTGTTACCAATTGGCCCTGGTGTAACTGACTGTGTATAGAAGGCAGTTCTCTGTTGCCAACCAAAACACACACATTTCTGGATGTAACTGGAACTTCACTTGGCACACACAGAGGCACTCAGCATGATGATACAACTCAGGGCAATTATGGTATTTACAAGAAGTTGCACAGTCTTGGAAGAGTTTCTTTCAACTTATTTCTTTTTTTTCTTCTGTTCTGGGCTGCTTATTGTAAACAAACTCACCCTGAGGGTCTGTGGGTAGTAAGGATTAGGGGGAGTTTCAGTCAAAACCTCAAATTTTTAAACTGAGTGCAAAACCCAACAAATCATCTGAATGTCTGCCAAAAAAAGAACTGAAATGAAGACAAAAAAGGAAATGTACAATCTCTGCCCATGGAAGACTAGTCACAGTAGAGAAATAATCCTTAAAATGTGTTTGGCCAATCTGACATGTTAGGAGCGAGGACACATTAACACAGCCACTTTTTTCTCCTAACAATCCTCTAGCATGACAATAAAATGTAGGTTTATTTATTAATAATGGGCTTTCCATTTTTTTGTTAAAATATTCACTCTGGTGATGGATAGTTAATGTCTTGAATTTCATTGAGGTGTCCAACATCAATAGTTCAGGAAAAGTAAATATATTTTTCACCTAGCGGCCAACCAGTCAACTGCCCAGTGAAGCAAACAAGATAGGAACTGAGCCTGTATTATATTACTGCTGTGGAAACATAAAAGTTTTTAAAGGAAAATATTATACATATAATAAAAATTTAATTTGAGAATTAACCACTTTTTTGCCTGTCTCTATCAAATCCCCTAGGGATGGAAGAGCTAAATATCCTAAAATCAGAACAGACAGGTAGCGCATATGTAAACATGGTCATCCATTGTACAATTTACTGATCTGTGCTTTATCTGAATAATGGTTTAGACCTCCAGTGGTAAGTAAATTCTTCTCCATGCAGCCTTAGCATCCTCCTTGTTTTTATGGGTATTTTGTATACCCATGTGCTCTTGGAGTGTATCACCATACATACAATTTACCCTCCCAACATCTGGCCCTCTGAAGTGCTAGGCCACATATGAACAGATTAGTCTCACGGCTGGACATCATCACCCCCCACACCCACCCCCAACCCAATGCATAACTGAGTCCCCAAAAATGGACTGACAGGCTCTCCCAATCAACATGTTGGGGGTAAGATGTCCTTTAATGCCTTTAATGCATCATTAGATATTTTCTTATTCTAGGGTAGTGGCTACCGGGTGATGATATTGTCTTGCTTTATATGGCTTATGCCATGGCAACACATGTCAACACACTCTAAAAAACTAACTTTACTACTCCATTAGGAGAGGTTGTAGCCTACTGACAGCTGCAAAAAGGAGTCTTCCAACTCTAATTTTTCACTTATAGCAGTACAGATGCTGTTACATCAGGGCCATGCAGTTATTTTAATGTCTGACTGTATGTTCTTCAATGTAATAGAATCATGTACTTTCACTGATAGTGATATAACTTCAACTATACATTATAATCTTAAAAACGGAGCGTGAAGAGTGTGAAGTCTTGCCACACAACGTGGTGACATATTGTCTTTCATACAGTCTTGATGTGAGGACTTGTACTTGGCTTCCATCGCAAAAACTGACAAAATTACAAAAAATAATCAAAACTGAACCTTAGGAGGACTATAAGAGGCGTAGGTATGACAAAAATCTGGAACAGTAGTGATTGACCACTTTGACTACCCTACATATGAAAGGGTACATATTTCCAGCCTTAATCGTAACCATTTGTGTGCCAATTTGGAACTGAAACCTGCTGTGTGTCTACGGAGAGTTTCACCTCTAACCTTGCTACAGTTACCTCAAGATCCATCATCGTTTTTGACGGATACCACAAAGAATGACCAGCTGAAAAATCACTTTCTCTAAGTTGAACTTCCATTTGAAAGAGAACCCTTCAAAAAAAAAAAAAAACCAACAACAACAACAACAACAAAACACACATAAATTGACAAAAACATTGACACACGTCCTAATTCTAGCACATATAAACAATTGGGTTTGTACTTGCATATGAGATGTATGAAATGCATATGCATTGTGGGAATGCAGTCCACAAAGTTGTACCAATGTACTCCTCCAGTGTCAGAGGAGTAAACTTGGTTTTCCCCATGTACATATAAATGCATGTATGCAGAGATATATTTTATTGTAAGACATTCATTTGAAGACCTCTAGCCTGACAGCATGGGATTAAAACATGGTCTTGGCACTTGAAAGCAGCTCATTTCCTAAAAATTAAATGTATATAATGACATTATCTCTATCCTTTTACCTTGACATGATGCTTGTACATATTCCATCACTTCACAATTTTCATAGTATTAAGCAGTCACTGAAAAATGCAGACATTTGACAAATTCATTCTTTCAAGTATTTAATTTCTATATTATTATCTTCCTATAGATGCCCAGCCTATGATGCTCCAAAGCATTGCTGGTCTTAAACAGAATAATTCAATTTTTCCTTGAGCAGGAAATCTGGGCCTTGTCAGGAGTCCTGCATAGCTAGATACCACTTAGGCTATTTTTTTAAACAACCATGGTACTTCAAGTCTGCAAATACTAGACATAATCAGCACTCTGCATATAAAAAAAACAAGTAAGTCACGATGTCATCCTATGATACCTTTTGAATAAAAACAAAACCTCATCAGCAGAATAATATAGGTTGTGGAGAATGTTAGGCATGTGTTGACCATAATAGGAAATAGTGATTTTGAGCTTGCACTGTTCGAGACAGCTGGAAACCATCAATACAATGCATACAATTAATTACAATCTCATCCATAATCTCCTCCCCAAATAAATAAAAACAAACCCTGAAAAAGAGGAGTAAAAGCAATGGGGGGAACAGAATCACCAGCATCCCTCATCCTATTTGTACAGGCATCACTGAACAGTAAATGCAATGAATATGAACTGAAGTTACTAGTGCATCACATACAATTAACACACAAGTGATTGGTTCTTTCATTTTAGGATTAATGAAAACAAGGTTTTAAAAATGTAAAATCACAGTGCAAAGACCAACAGCACTGAGGAGAAGTCTGATCATTACTAGGCTCTCTGCCATTACCCCTCTTATGGCTTGATGCCACTGAACAATGTGTGCGTGATGAGCATGAGGGTGCCAGCACCAGCACCAGCACCAGCAGCAGCAGTGTGAGGCAGGGACCACCCTGTCACTGGCACAGGACCTCTAAACCAGCCGCTGTTACACTTCATCATTATCATCACACTTCATTAGCAAGGACACCCAAGAGAGGGTGGCATATTAAGATGTTAGGAACTAATGAAAAAACTGAAATAGAATAGGTTTGATTGGATTGGATTCATAGGACATGAGAACGGTCATGTACCTACAGGATTCAAGCACAGTTACCACTGCATCTATTGTTCATCTGGTTACAGTACAGTCCTTTTAAATGATAACGGTATACATAAATACCCATACAAAGCCATTAAAAAGTAATTTAAGACATTCATGTCATAAGAAAAGAAAATTATGATGGTACTTTCCTTTTATAACAGTTCATTTCACGATTTTGGGTGATTTTCTGGTTGTAAACAGAAATTCAAGTTGCTTACAATACATTTTCTATTCAACAGGACTTACCTAAAACAACTCAGTATATTTCGGGCAAATGAACGACTGATATACTTATAAATTAATACAGTGACAGGATTTTGAAGGTTTGAATTCATTCAATACACTACATAGAAACTAAAGTTTATTGTCAATTATACTTAGATTATTTAGTAAATTAGAATTGAAAACATTTCAATGACAAAAATATCAAAATTAGCTCTTACAGTCCACGAAGCAGATGTTGGTGACCATTGCTTGAACACTGCAATGAAATTAAACTTTCCCTTCTAAATGTAGTTTTCTCGATCATGACCAAGGTGTAAATAGATAAAAAAAACACACACACACACACACACACACACACACACACACACACACACACACAAACACACACACACACACACACACACACACATACACACACACAAAGAGAGACCAAGAATTTATCACCAACTGAACAACTGTTTTTTAATTGAAATGATCTGAGTCTAATAACTCAACATCCCCCGTGCTGAGTGGAGCTTCCCGGCAATAAGCTGGCTGGCCTGCCAACTGACTGACTGACTGACTGAAGAGTTATGGAGGGACTTTGATCTCCATGCCAGACCCTGTTGCACTCATAATGCGCTCACACGCATGGAGACACGTATGCTCTCACGCACAGACGCTGACACAAACACATATGCATACGTACTCTGGTCTAAGAGCACCATACAGACAGGCACAACATTTTTTGAGGAATGCTCACATATAAACACTTGTGTACATGCACACACACTTCCTGAATGGGACACACTTCCAACAAGCATTGTGTCCCAGACTGAAGAGGATTCATCTCTGTGTTAGCCCGCAGTACTGTTCAGAGGGAGAACAGAAGCAGTAAGAAATATAGAGCTGTATCACTCCTGATAGAGATGTTTTATTGTGGAAAGAAGGGTTAAGGGCCAGCTGGTATTTATCTGCAGAGGATCAGTGGGGATGCAGAACATGAAACATCACCATGTTGCTGTTCAGCCTGGAAATTCTCAGATAAGGTGGGATCAAATCTGGACTTTACTTTGGATCATGCCCTGTGCATGAGCATCCTTGTGAGAACTCTTACAATATGGATCTTAAGTTCAAAGTCCTAATTAGTGGCACCTCTGATAGAGAAGTCTATTAGTGGCTGGAACACAACAGGAAGTACTACAGGACTACAGAAAGATAACAAGAAGATCAAACAAATCTTCTAAAGCTTACTTTAAACAAAATTCAAGTGTTATGATGTCTTTGAACATCATCACATTCAGTCACGGCAGTATAGTTTTATGGAGATACCAAACTGCTGTTTTGAAGCACACACGATTGCAACACTCGCAGCTGAACAGTAACATATCATGTAAAATTTGAGTGAGCAAAGAGAAGACTATCGGTTTGAATTATTCTAAAAGTGACCGCAAGAGAAATAGAGTGGTGGGAAATGTGAGAAAGCACATAATTTGGTGAATCAGGGAATATGACAATAAACACATACCAAGCTCTACCTGTCCTAGGTGCTTTATATTAAATATGCATCCCACAATCTGTTTGACCTTAGTATCAAATATATCAGTTGGCAGAAATTCTCTTTACCTACTAATGGTTACATTTTCTCCCTCCAACACAAGAACCATAATATGTTTGAATACACTGATGCCAGTGACACATAATTGAATTAGAAATTGAAAAACAGGGAGGTGGGAACACTTGGCTTACCAGGGTGCCACTTGAGATGCATGTAATTGCTGAAAATCTTAGTGAGTATGTGGTGGATATAGGGCAATTGCACTCTACACTTGGAGACCAGAGTAAATGTTTGGCCAATAGCCCGACTGAAACAACTTCCCGTCCTGAGAGGAAACAGCCTCCCACATAGCTTGTGGACAGCTAGGAGGGGTGCAGGGCACTAAGCAAACAGCCAAAATATGATGCGGAGACCACATGCTCCACTGTGGGCCGCATGCACTGAAAAACATGGCTGAATGCATAGACACTACACACAGAGAGTAAAACCACATGCATACACACAAGACCCATGACTGAATGACACATACCAAGAATACAGTACAAGTCTCATACACTGTAGCTACTAAGTCTGACAGTGCACTACATGCTGTAGACATTTAAACAGCTGCATCTACAGCTGTCGTGTAATTACCTCACTCCTCCAGCTGATGAGCGAAAAGGAGGAGATGCTGAATAATGAAGGTAAGAGAAGAAACCTCCTAAAAGGACTTAAACCAATGTAAAAATTCCATGTGAAATCCTATGACTCCTTCATCATCCGCCCTAAACTTGGATCATTGACCCCAACAACATGTCTATCCCTCAGAGAGAGCACGAAGCCATGACTCAGTTCATTTGGTAGGTATAAATACAGAGTTCCACTAAGGAACTTGTCTGCTGCCAGTGCCTCTACTGCCCACTAGTGGGTTCACGAGTGGCATGCATGAGAGAGCAGAGAGCTCTTGATTTTAACTTATGGTTCCTTCAATGTGAATTTAATTTAAGTCTATAAAAGAGAATGACTCACATGTTTGACTACAGCACCAGAAACAACTTTATTTTCGATTCTCTAAACATTACAAATGGACTATAGTAGGTATAAAAATAAATCTCTTGCTCAGTGTGTTACTGCTGGAGAATTCATAGCATGAGTGGAAATACTGCTTTATGAACATGCCTTGTTATTTAAGCGATTGTTATGGTTACTTTATGTAGATTAGGGGAACACAAACAAAACTGGCATAATATTATAGTCTATATATATATATATATATATATTTTTGGGGTTTTTTTTTAAGTGTGTGTGTGTGTGCGTGTGCGTGTGCATGTGTGTGTGTGCGTGTATGTGTGTTCATCCTCTTGAGTCTGGACAGTGAAGAGAGTGTGTGTGTTCATCCGCTTGAGTCTGGACAGTGAAGATCTATGCCCACACCAAAACTCTTAGAACAGAGTCTGTCTCGAATGTGTAACAATAGCAGCATGGAAACAAAATGGGAGACTGGTTTCAAGCCAAGAGTGAAACAGATGAGAGTGATTAGATAACGGATCAAAAGCCTTGTTTTTTAGGGGCACGTGTTTGTTCAAGCAGCACAGATCTGTGCTTATAACCCATAAAACAGATGTCAACATTTTACACAATAAAAGGCCAATAAAGGGCCCCTTGTTTTTTTTTGAGGCAACCCTAGGTTTGAAACTGTTTTGTGCCTTTTGTCCAAGGGGATTCTAATCCTTAGTTTTGTCTGTAGATGGTGTCTGATTGCACGCATGCAGGGTTATCAGATAACGGAATAAATGGATGGAGCATAAAGTATATCCCACTTGAAAGGTGACACATCTTTTCAGCATGATTAAAGACTTGAAACAATTTCGAGTGGGATAAATATCTTCGGTATCACTTTGAAGCGTAGATGGGTTAGGTTAAGCTATTCCTTAAAGACTCATTTCATAGAAAATATATGTTATGTCTGCAGTTACCTGTGCAAATATTTTAGCACAAAACCACAGTAAATGCTAACTAAATAAATAAAGGTGAGTGGACAGTTATGACAAAATAAG
Source organism: Istiophorus platypterus (assembly GCA_016859345.1). Classification (NCBI taxonomy): domain Eukaryota; kingdom Metazoa; phylum Chordata; class Actinopteri; order Istiophoriformes; family Istiophoridae; genus Istiophorus; species Istiophorus platypterus. Next base: position 16,921,541 of record CM029114.1, on the reverse strand, counting down.
CTCTTTAAAAGTATAATGAGATCATAACACAGCACACAACAAAGACACCAAAACAGTCCAGACTCTTCGTGGCAAATAAACTAACACAAATGTAGTTTGTAGATAACCACTGACCGCACAAGCTGTTGAAGTTTATTTTGGACAAATATGACAACTGTTGTCAGCCTTGTCCAAAGCACTTTGTTCCCTGGCTGTTGAAAACATCCTCTAAAAAACTTTTCTAAAAATATTAGTTCTCTCTATCACTGTCCATTTCTGTTTTTGCAGCTCAATTAAGTCTAACTGATCTCCTCATAAGTGAGCTGGGTTAATTCACTTACATTTTGTCTTTTACTCTCCTTCTCAGTCTCTCAAACCTTGCTTCTCTCCCTTGTCCTCCTTTCATCTCAATCCCTCACTTGTGGCAAGAAATCTTAGACTCTCTCACATTACTGTATTTGCACAGTGCATCTGTAAGATTAGCCAACCCTACTCTCTACCAAACTACGTGTGTGTGTGTGTGTGTGTGTGTGTGTGTGTGTGTGTGTGTGTGTGTGTGTGTGTTGGGCCCTGCACTGACATGTACCTTTAACTCCATTCCATCCCAGACTGGCCAGTGGCCTCTGAGCTCCTCATGCACATATAAATATGGCCCGTGTGCCAGGCACAACCAGAAAAACATGTGCTGGACATGTGGTGTACACTGTCAGTACAAACACAGTGATCTCACACTCAAACAAGGCACTTACACTCTCAAATATACACACTCATCTCAGTGAAAAAAGACACACACTGTTGTGCATGTCTTTGTGCACTAAGATGAGTGTCCAGGCTGCTAAAGAACAGATGTATATACGTGCACTTGCGCACACACAAACACATAAAAATGCCCGGCAGATGAAGGTGCAATCTTTCCCCTGTGCTTAAATGGGAACCACGTGCTGGCTTTGGGTTGAGGCAGACTTAGTAAAGTAAGTCCTTCCACTCATTATTTGGGATGACCCATGCTGCCCTGAGGCTGAGGGGAACGCAAGGCAGCTCTCTGGTCGTCAGCCCTTTGAACATGGCCTCCAAACCGGAGCGGTTAGCAATTAAATAAACAGAGAGGGAGATTTGTTCCCGCTGTCACTTGTGTTAGCCAAAAGGAACCTGCCAGGCCAAGCTTGAGTCAGTCTAAGGTACCATTAAATGGCAGGGAATCCTTTGCCCAGGGCCAAAGAAACTGGCAGCTGAAATTGCAGAGGTTCCCAACCACCAATACCACCAACACATACAGCTAATGTGTTTCCCCCGGACAATCTGCCCACAAAAGCTCTCCAGGGAAAAATTACAACACAGTATCAACATCAGTTTGCCATAAAATTGTATACATACCACAGGCACTAGGCAATTTTCTAAAAAAAAAAGACAAAAAACAAACTAAAAAAAATAATTAATTAAAATAAATATTAAAAATAAAATAAAGAATAAAAAACACAGCAGTGGCTTGGCTGTGCAGAGACAATATAGTCAAATCATAATATCCTCCTTTTGAGCAGGGAATCCAGTGAGGTAATGCTGAACAACGGACATTGGGATCTCCATGTAACAGCTGATTGCTCTTATTCGTCATATGACTGATGTAGTCTACACACTGTCACACAGTAATGGCCAGTACAAAGGTTTTTGCTCCTATTTACCTTTCTCAATGATGTAGGACTTCCAAAATTACTTCTATGAGGACAGCAGTAACTGCACAGCAGTAATGTAACCAGGCAAGTTACATAAAAGCCTGTTATTACAAACTGTAATAATTGAAATACAACTACAACTACTACTAATAATAATATATTATTCCCATATGGCAAAAAAATTAGCATAGAACAGGACAAACATCTGTAATGGCACAGTACTAAGGTTTATAATAAATTTTTTGAGGTGTACAATAATGTTTTCAGCATAAAGTAAATGATAATTTATCATTTACTTGTGCTCCATTGTATAAAATAAGGTTCTGGCTAAAATGTGTCACCCTGCAAAGTACCACTAAGATAAAGTACAGGTACAAATGACCAGAGCATGAAGCATATGTACAAACTTGTGATAAATATTTCTTTTTATGTTTCATGACTCCCGAATAGTTTTACTGTAATGCTGGCTAAGGTTAAGTGACTTGGTGGTCTGCAGTACCTGACCAGAGTTCTTTTAATTGGTGCTTAAAACTAAATAAATGACCTGGTAAATGTCCATATAAAACATCAAAATAAAATCACTGAAATATTAACAAACCTTCTTGCATTTCTAATAAAATATGACATGTTGTAAATAATGTCTACTTTGCCCAATCCAAGTATGTGGTATACTATGTTCAAACAAGTTAATGAATCTAAGCTTTTTAGGCAGATTTAAATCATGTGTCATGCATTGGCCTCATCTAATAGCCGATATATACATGATTAATATAACAGATATACATTGAGATAAGAATCAATTATATGGCTGTGCGGAATCTGTGGTCAGAGAGCACCACAAGAAAACCTCTGTGCCAGCTAAACCCCCTTTACTGTCTACTAAAATTGAATTAAAAAAAAAAAAAAAAAGACAGATTACTCAAAGACACAGTAATAAGACCAAACCCTTCAAAGAACACACACAGTCCATAAAGTGTTTGTTTCCAAGTGTTGTGTCATCTTGCTTTAAAAACAGTGGTGGGAAAGAACCGGTGAAATCATACCTCCCTAGTTTTTTTTCCTTCCTTATTAGCGTATGCGTTTTCAGGGATTATGCACAATTGATAGTTTGTGAAAAACCTTGCGACTGCCAGCATGGTGGCCGTGCATGTTGTGGAGGATGGATGGCGTAGGGAGTGGAAGGGAAACAACCTCGCCCAGTCTCTACACAGGCCTGTCAGTGGACATCTGGATGTGATCCGGGTCTGCAGATGAGCTGAGCAGAACTGACCACACCTTACTCCCGCATCGTATTGTATACTGGACTTTTCTAGGTGCCTGTCTCTAGCTTACACAGAATGACCGTGGTAAGTGAATATAATCATGTGAGAAAGAGAGAAAGTAAGAGTATAAGATAATTTCAGAGTTTAAAAAGGATCTAATAAATCTCTCAACTCTGTTGGTACCTTTAAACCATGAAATAGGTTGTGACTGCAAAGCTGGAAGTAAAGACAGCTAGCCACCTTCTTTAACATCTCAGCAGGCAGATATGTCAGGACTGAAGCAGGCTCTCTCATAAGCTTTATTTCTACATTCAAAACCCATTTAGTCAGTGCATATTTTCAGACAGTCTCTCTTGGAAGGTATTCATAGCACTGCACTCACTTGAACGCCAAAAAAGTAACAATTAGTTGAGTAAAGAATGAAAAAAGAAAAATTGAAAGAGAGTCAGAGTCAGGAATTTTGCACATCTCCTTCGAAATCTAAATCAAATCCACCCTGACCCTTACGCCTTGAAAATTAGATGCCAAAGGCATTTTGACGATTAAAAACAAAAGACCCATCTACTGCTATCTTTCATCTACTTTATTTGCTGAAAAATACATCAGCAAAGTAACTGCATTCTGCATTCTGTTTCTTAGAAGAGTGTGTTGGCACCAATGTTGTGCTAAATGGATAATACTCGAGTCGACTAGACTTAAATAAGAGATTTATCCATTGCCATCTCAAGCCCAAATCACCCCAAAGAAACATTAGCTCCCACAAACATGCAGAGTCAATATCATTCGAGCCACAGCGCTGTGGGTTGGATTGTTCTTAATGCACTTTAATATCCCCTTACACAACAGGTCAAAAAAAGAATCCAGAAAGGAGTCACCGGGTTCCATGAAATCGTGATAAAGTTTGGTGCATTATTCTCAAATGCAATGACATGAACTGCAAACCAATACAACTCTATACATTTTGAAGATTTTCAATGCAGCCTACTATAAATCTGTCATCTTTTGAGCTAAACCAGGATTTAAAAGAAACACCACTTTCAACCTCAGATCTCAGATCTCAGTCAATTTACATATTATTGGTGCCTAAAATAAATATTTTAATTAATAAGACGTGATAGATGAAAATAGCTTATGAGAATATACTTCCTGTTTTGATAGACAATTGGAAAAATCTCTATCATCTCTTTGCTTTTCAAAACACAGAGGATCAGCACCAATGTTGTGGCCAAGAAGTTTTTAAAATTGCTGTGAAAATTTCAGCTGAGCACAGTTCGCAGGATTTTGGAATAGTTAACCTGGGTAACATTGAATGTTTTATTGTAACACTTACAAGCAACAGTGCTAAAATCAGGCCGAAAGTTGTACAGGATCTCTCCACCATCATCCTCCGCTGTCACTGCCACACCCCAGTTCTCTAGTCTAGTCTGAGAATTTCTGTCACTGGCTTTTTAACATGGGGCCTTTCCTGCTAACAACTGTCACAGGCACACATTTGTTCCAGATGAATCAAAATAAATCAAAGCCATGATCTGGCAACAAAGACTGCAGCTTGTAGAGCAGAAACCATGATGTAGGGAAACCTCTGAGGGTGAAAGCCTCCTACATGTTGGTATCTATTCACTGAAAAAACTAAAAGAACTTTTTAAGTAGCCACTTATTGTGTATGCTAGTATAAGATAAAATAAACCCACAATCTAAATCTATAAATTAAAAGCTTATATTTATCTACCCTATCCTGAGAATGCATGACATTCAAGCTTGGCAACACAGAATATCAATATCTTCAAACAAAGAGGAGTCCTAATGCTTATAGCATATGGGGTTACCTTAATAATCATTGCCAGGTATGACCGTTTTCTTTTAAATAAGAAGTGAGGGTGTGATGGGAATCAGCCACTGGCACTAAGCCACTCAGTCTGAAAAACCACATAAGGAAACATTCAGACAACCTTTTTATGTATGGATTTTTCATACAATTCACCACAAAGGACTCCCAAGGACTTCACATCAGCCACTGATTATGGTGCCATTACATGACCATTAAGAAATTCTACACAAATGAAAGTCAGTGAAATCACTTAAGAATCAATTCTGCACACTTTTAACCAGAGAAGATAAATAACACCAACAAGGGGCATAAAAAACTGTTAAAAAAAAGGATGAATTCCAAGACAGCAAAAAAAAAAAAACCCAAAAAACAAAAACGAAGTCCAAATCCATGCTTTCTGTGTGAGAAGAGGAACATATATCCACTGAGGGAAACTAAAGAAAACGTGATTGATGAAATGTCTTCATATGTTTTTTGTTAATTTCTCAAAATGTTAATTTCATTAATATGCCTAAAATGCATTATATATCACGTGGTGATTGTTGATACGACCCAAGTCCCTCATGTCATTGTTAGCCCCGTCTTCTCTATGGCTCATTGTGACACCAACAGTTGTTAGACAGAGATGGATTCTGGGCCGGATAGATGGAGGAATAAGAGCATGAGGACTCCTGATTTTACCCTAGTTAGGATGCTTGGCACAAGTTTGGCCTGGTGACTAGTGTTGTAATCTTGTTTGGCTACCATTTGTGATTCCATCATATGGCCATGGTCTTTAATGTCTTTTGAAAATATTTATTTAAGCTTTACAAAACAATTTTAATCTTCCATAAATGAAAAATACAAACATTTTAATTAACGAGATTACCTTGTTTGAATATTTTGACTGTCATAGGTCTGTAGTGACTCTGGTTTGCAGCAAGCAGAGTTAATTAAATATAAAGGAATTGCATTACAACTCTACTTTATACATCTGAAAAATATCCCAGATATATAATTTCTCAAACTTATAATTTCTGTCGGAGTCACAAATTGGCAACTTAAGTGATGGTTAACAAAATTAACATCAGTGATTAGGTCTCAGGAAGTGGCCAAATATGGGCTATGTCTTTGTAGACTGTATGGGAGGGAATAAAAAACTTAAATAAAATTTGCCCTAAACACTAGAACTCTACAGAACAGACAGAGAAGACTTGAGCCTGAAAATGTTGTTTAACTTGGGACACTGGCCTTGGTGTGAAATATGAAAAAGACAACAACACAAAATGAAAGGGATAGCACCAAGTAAATGATGTCTTATATAACTGTATTTGGAGGATTTGCTTGTCGCATTTTCATAACATGGATATGTTTTTATTTCTGAACTCTTGGTTGGACAAAAAAAGCCACTGTAATAAACACAATGCAAATAATCCTCAGTTGCAGCCCTTCTTGTCAAAATAATGCACATAAACTATGCAGTTATTCTAGATCGCATTTCAAGAGCAGCCTAAGGTTGGAATTTTCTCCAAAGAAAATATGACCAAAAACACCAGACCAAGAACATTATAGTGTGGGTCTCCAACATTAACCCTCCATTATAAATAGTTCTCAGTAATTCACAAAGTCAAACACCAGTCAGCCAATCTGTTGGTCACACAATATGATGCTCTCTAATCCCTCTAATGTCGACACTCTTGAACATCACATCATTACTCTGGAAAACAGTTTTGACTACTACCAGCCTCATTTTCAATCAGAGCAAATAGAACAAAACAATAAATCAATCTTAAACTGTAACCACTCAGACTTTCTGCAGAGTGTCACCATTAGTATGGTTTATTTGCTCACTGAGCTGTTTCTGAAAGCAGAAGCAAGCACAGGGCCATGCTCTCTGGGGTAGCAGCTGATGTCACTGTGCTACAGCAGTAAGTGCCTCTCTCCTCTCACTCTGCTGTTTATTTGGAAGTCATTAGTGTTACCCAACTTGGCCCCTGCTGACGCAGAATCAAATCAGTGATCTAATTATTAGCAAGAAATGAAGTCCATTATAGGAGCAAAGCCTATACTAGTTTCTCAGCAGCTGGCTTACTAACTGAGAGAACACTTGGCAACTAATACACATTTACCATCAGAATAATCAGACTGGTGACAAAGTGCTTTAAAAACCCTCCCATTACCAAAACATCACAAATTGAGTCAATCCAGCAGCCATGTGTTCTATTAAAGTGTGCATAGGTGCATATAGGGTGAATGGATGGCTTAAAAAGCAAAACTGAATGATGGAAACAACACACGAATAGATCATTTTTACAAAGTTAGGCAGAAAGTCTCATAAAAGTAAAGATTTTTTGTTGCAGGCAATTGCTTGCATAGGGATATTAAGCCATTTTTCAATAACAGGTATAGCCCATGGTTGAAGACATGTTACTGAATTGTATTCTCATATACTAAAGCAAGACAATAATTCCATACATCCATTTTATTTTGAATGTTTTGGAATCAACATCCCAGAATCAGAATTTATATAAAAGCATTCCAGAGAGTAGCTGATAATATTTATATTCTGCTCACCATTTACAGTGTTGTCTACTTATGCCACAGGTTCACCCCTTGCTGTATTATGCAGTGAGTTATAGAAAAGGTGAAGTTTGTTAAATAAGAAAAAATAAAACAACACAAGATTCAACCTGGACCAGGCTGCTACAATGTCTCTTTTTTGTATCAGCAATTCTCAGACAAAACCAGAGTGCACATGTGGTCAGACCTGTGGCAGTGCCTGAAAGAAAATATCTCTTGGATCCATCTAAAATTTGTTCCAGACCCTTATTTCAATCCAAATGAAGGTCTGTTTCTCTCCTGTCCCGGATATACACATTGTGTTGCTATAACGGTGTTCTCTGTGAAGATGGGAGCCATACCAAGCAGCCCAAAGCATATCTTTTCAAATTGGAAAAGAAAAGGGGTCATGACATGGAAAGGCCATGGTTGTGATAGTTAATGTGAGAACACATCTGCTAGAACTTTCTGTTAAAATTAGGTCTGGATGTGGAGACAAATATATGGAACAACTGGCAATGACTTGATTCATTTGAATCGTTAGTGTGTGGTGAACTCTGCGGGGCAGATTTAGTTAAGACAGAAACTCCTGTTGAACAGATATGCAGAAAACTCATCCTTCATTTAATTGGTCTAGCCTAAGTACTTAACACCTGATCCTGATGAGGCTATGAGCACACCATTACAAATGAAAACTGGTTTGCATTATATTTGCATACGCTATTGCATCTCTATGTCTGTCGTGATCAAATGGTTTTCGATCTAACATACTATATATACATGGGATTAACAAGAAAATGTGAGAGCAGGAGCTTATAAAGTACATGGCATATGCAGCAGCAACAGTATTTTACCACCAGTCACATCCAATACAGAAGGATCCCCTACAAGTCACACAAATTAGAATGCCTCAAACTCTTGTCACCCCTCTTAAAAGTAGTAATTTTAACAAGCTAGCCACTGTCTGTTATTCACAAGTACTAGACAGTGACTGATGTCATGTTCCAGGCAACAATATGAGAAATATCCACACTAATAAAGTGAAATTAATGTTGATCTTTCTCTGTGGAAAGGGAGACTACTGCCGATGCAAGTCATTTCAGTTGGTATGTGCTGGACTATTTTCGGCAACATTTAATGTGGAAATAAAAATATACTATTCTTTGGTAACATCATGTAAGAAATATGAAAAAACCTGACGACAGCACATCATCTAACTAAATTTTAACAATCATGATTGAATTTGTCCTTTTATTATGACTGGCAAGTAAGATGGGAAAATCTTCAGTATGCATTGGATTAATATTATGTGCCATAAAGCAGAGACTGAAATTGAGGTAATTGGCCTGCTTAGTCATTTCTACATTCTAAGATTAAGATTGGAGTAACTGAGGGCTTTGGGTTCGTCTCTAAACCTCTGAAAAGGGTCATCTTCCTTGCTGACCTCAGCCGGAATTGTTTCCCGAAAAGGAAATGACTGCAACCTCCACTGCACTTGGGTCATGAGCTAGAGTTGAGCAGCCAAACTACAAAGAGCTTAAACTATTTATAGGAAAACACTGCTACAGTACAGTGATCAGGGGGAAAAGGAAACCTACAAGACGGAAAGACAGTCGGACGCCAAGGTTATACACCAACTGTCAAGATCCTCAAGGAGCCTTGCTTTTTCCCTTCTTCATAACTTAAATTCACCTTCCCTCCCTCTCTGAAAACATTAAACTATCTGCTTACTTTTCAATTACTTACTTCTCATTTTTGACATTTAATACAAGTAAGAAATATAGCACCTACAGAGCTGTCTGAAGCAATCCAAATAATTTAAGTACAAGATGAGAAAAAACAAAAACATTACAGTAACTTATTTTTCAAATGCAGAAAACAAATAATTCATTGAGCCTTAATGTCTCATAATAAGACAGACATTACCAGAACAAGCCATACCTCAAATACCGTTTGTACCAATGCACGATCAATGCTATAATGACCAATATATAGATTCATAACTATATTGTTAGATATAGTGTATAACAATATAGCTTATCTATATTTTAGAATACAAAAGCTATGTTATTTGCATTCTGGATTTAATACCAAAGAGAGCTTGAAGGGAGGCTAGATGTTTAGAGCAGCAGCGCCTGAAAAGGTAGGATGGAAAGAGCACAAGACTCTCTGAAAAGGCACACCTCAATTCTATCACACAAAAGTTGATGTTGTAATCAACGCAACTGCCATACCACCAATACTAATACACCGGATCTTGGTATCACCAATATGAGTGCAAAAAAAAGAAAAAAAAAGAGGTTTCTAACTACCATCATATTTTAGTTCAGCATAATTGAGGTATGTAATTGTTCAAACCAGGTAAAACAACACTGAAAGTGCAGAAATGAAAAAATGTATGCAGGGTTGATAGCAAAAACAAACAAGGCAGGACAACCATGGCTGACAGACTCTGAAAACATAAGTGTTTTCAACTGGTTCAAAATGAATTTGTGATTGGCCCCTATTAGGAAGAAAAGAAATGGAAAAGCTCTGACTTTTAATAGTTGAGAGCTGATTAAAAGCTTGCTTACTTTTGTTTAGGGAAGAACCCTTAAATCAGTCTTAGGGAACTTGGAGATCACACCAGCAACTGTTAGGTGAATTCTTCTTTAAAATAGAAAGTTTAAGAATATTTATCTGCACATGTGATATATCCTTGGTTTCTTAATCGCTAAGGATCCAAAATATCTCCCATAACTCAATGTGAGAGAATTCAGAAGAGGCACAGAGAGGGAAGAGAGTAGGGGAAAGAACAGAGAAAGAGGTTATAATCTAAAGGACTGTTGAAGAGAGGCAAAGGAGAACAGGGAGTGAGATGAGAGATGGACGAGCAGCAAAGGTCTCACAGAGAAAAAAAAAACACAGGGAGGTAAAGAAAAGCTGTGTAAGGCCAGAGACCTGTAGGCCTTGTGAATCATTGCCTAGTGTCAAAGGGCCTCATGAACCTGAAGCTTACTCATAAATTGTGGAGAGTTCCAGGAGAGACAGTGAGGAGCTTAGACTGGTCCATGAGGACATTCATTGTCTACACTATATCTACCATCTGCTTGACCCCAGGGACTGGTTACATTGCACACACCATGATTATCTTTTGTAAGAAACTAGAGCCAGTATATACAGATATATATTATTACAACATTATCTCATTGGTTACCATACCAAGACATGCTTGGGAAAAAAACAGGTGGAAATGTGTGCAGACCTCTACACATTTGCACGGTTTGGGTTTCAACACATGGAGCCGATTACAATACCAACAGGTGGCATAGATATTTTGGGCCATTACAGAAACAAAGACTTTAGTTCTCATCAAATTTATACTAAGAGTCATGTGGGGTCTACACACAGAGGTAGTGAAAGGCAATTGCTTCCAAGGCCAAAATCATTTGCCGTCTTGCTTACTTGCAGGCGAGCTGGTCTTATTCTCAGTTACAGCTCTCCCATCATCCATTCAGGTTAATATTATTGGAAATACTGACATCAAGCTGAAATAACGAGAAGAAAAACACGCCTGTCCGAGCATTAGAGCAATGATCCGTCTCTAGTTCAATATGGTAACAGGAGAGCGGGCTAAAACAATCAGCTTTCCTTTCTTTCTCTTCCCTTCTCCCATTGGTGTCAACCAAAATCAGCCAAACATCTGCCGCTCCTTCCCAGCAGAAGGGAAGATTGTTTGTTTCCATGCCAAGATCACTTGGTTATACAACCTCTGGACTTGTTTGGGTACAACTGCTCAGACAGGATATTACAGGATAGTACAACGCCTTCTTTTCCCAACTGGAATCTCATCGTCAGGGTAGAAATAGACAATAACTGGTGTACGAGACAAATCTAGTTGAAGTTACCAAGTCAATCAGACACTCAACAAAATTTCAAAAAATTTAAATCCAATCATTATATCTTCATGTTAGACTCTGAAAATTTGGTTTATGAAGTCTAACAATCCTACAGTTAAAATATAGGCTTATCACCTTGTTCCTCTATAACTGTTCAACTCAGAATAGCAGATTTACCTTTTTTTTTTTACTGAAACCCTGAGCTGTGTATTCTAATTCTTAGTTGGCTAGTCATGGAGACAGAAATATCAAGTCTAGAGTCTGGAGTCGAGAGTCTTAAGTGTCTGTAACAAAGACACCAGTCCCCTATCCACAGTGTTACTCAGCCTCACCACTTCTTTATTATTACTGTGGGCAAAATTATCCACTCCCCTCTTTTATCAACCAGCAGTTTCTTATGTGTTTCTTTCCCTGCTTGTCAGAAAAGAAGCTGATAGAATAATGTGTGCTCTGGGCTAACTGTCAGCGAAAACATTAGATAAAGCACTTATGATTAAAAAAAAGAAAATGATAGGAATACATGTGTACATCCTCTCTGTAAAGTAAGACTCTCTGGCCTTGGGTTATAAACTGCTAAAATCTTCTGAGGACGATGCATTAAAGGATCTAATTGTTCACTGGTTGACAGATGATCGTACCAAACTCTTATGTCTCAAGTACCAGCAGTCTGGGCAGAAAAGCAGTCTCGAATGATGCACTCCATTCTGTATAGCACGTTCTACCTGTGATGAAATGCTCTTAATGGACAGATGAGAGGCAGTTAGCCAAAAATAACTCCAAGCCACCATTAGCTCTGAGCAGATCTGTTTCCAGAACACAAAACTCTTTCATTTTAATAATGTATTTTAGTAGCATGAAGAGAGAGGTCACTTTACCTCATATATGAAATAAATGGATATATGACAAAGAATAACTATCTAGACATGATGGTGATATGAATGTGAGGTCACCTGCTCTAACAGTGGTAGTTTGGGGGTGTGTGTGCTCGATTCTAACTGTGTCAGTCTTGTGGTGCTGTGAGGGAGTATCACTGTCCAGCAAGTTACATGAGGCAAGTCGTTCCATTGCAGAACAAGTATGTCTGATTGCTTTCACACTGCGGTGTGTAATGTGTCTGGAATCATTCTGACGAATATGTACAGACACACATGCACATTAAACTTTACCATTCTGTTCATCCAGCTCATTGCCAATCTCCTGGCCCATTATCTTCTGTCGGCTGATGACAGCTGCCAGTGCATCCAAGCCTGCATCCTGGGCTGAGAAAAGAGGGGAAAGAAATTCGAAATTATAATACATTTGAGTAGGAGACAGAGACAGAGATTATGCAATGCCAGAAAACAAGACAGAGAAAAATACTCAAGGAAAATAGTCAGCGTGACTACCGAAAGACGTATATACTTGAGAATCCATTTGTGATGGGGGGGGGCAAAAAACAATAAAGTAAACTTGCAATTCTTTTTAAAAAGTCAGCTGTAAGAGGGGAGCAATTACAGTATACTACACTGGTGACATAATGAGTCAACTATTTGGGAAATAGGAATGACAGCCTGTTGGGGTCCGGTACTTTACCCCACTCAGGCTTACTCCTGTTTTTATTACTGTGGCAGGCCAAGGTGGAGAAAAAAAAAGAAAAGCTGAGGAAAAGAAAAGCTGAGGAAAAGAAAAGCTGAGGAAAAGAAAGGAAAAGAAAAGAAAAGAAAAGAGAAATTATTTGGCCTCTGTAGGTTCCCAAGTTTGACACACTCTCTACCACAGGAATTTTTTATGACCACAGGTTCAGGCGCTCACTATTACCCAACTCCACCAGAAATCCCACAGGGGAACAGAAACCTCCATGTGGTTTGGTTTCGCTGTCTTAACAGGAATCTCTGATCCCAAATCGACAATAACCAGAGCCGTAATGGAGACAGAAATGAAGTGTCACATGGAGTCAGGTGAACTAACGTCTGGGTGTTCAAGTCATGTCAGAGCCAGGAAACAGGAAAAAGCAGGCAACAGCTTACAATATGTCTTCCACATGATCACCTCTTATAAGTAAGCATAGATCATGACCAATACAGTTTAGTTCAAGTCCATAGTAGAATATTATTTCATATATTAGTTGTATCTTCTCCCCTTGTCCAAGGTCTATTTTACTTTTTCTGACAAGAAATGCCTTCATTTGTGTCCTAAATAGACAAAAGTTCAAACAGATTAAGAGATGTTATATAAATTCATGATGATGATGATCGGCTATCTTACTGTATATGTAGTTGAGGTACATATTAGAGAAAATATGGGATACAAATATCCCCATTTATCTGAAAATATTATTTGTGTGCATTTACCGTCAATGATTCGTTGTTGCTGCTGTTTAATCTCCCCAAATGTCAGCCCTCTGGTCTCCTCTGATTCGTTGACCAGCCAGGGGTTGGCCGCAATGCCTCCACTTGCTCCTGCCCCTCCAGCCATCAACGTCGACCTATGAAACATCATTTTAACAATACTTAGTTTCCAACTAGTTTCATGCAGTTCTTTGAGTTTTTTTAAACAAGACGACTGTCATAAGAAATAAAAATAAGTTTTAGAGGCCTTGAAATTACTATTCCTACCCAAAAAGCAGAGCAACCACTGTTCAAGTATCAAAGACAAATCACCCAAAGGTGCACTGGAACTAAAAGTAGATTTTAAGAGTACTCTTGTTGTATGTCAATCACCATTTCAGCACACAAGTCCAAAACACTCATCATGCTTCAGTGAGCTTTGGTTATATAAGTAAACACAATCAGTATGCCTGGTTGGGATAGGGGTACAATACACATCTGTATAACTCTTACAGCAAACACATCTGCACAGAAAATACACCCTTTTTCAATTCTGTAATCTTTAGAACATTTTATGATTACGAAACCCTTCAGATCACAGAAAGAATTTATTTATTTGCCAGACTGTAGTCTGCTGGGAAGGTTTTGCACTGACAAAGTGACAGACCAGAGAACCTAATGCACTGTACTGTAAAGAGAACTAAAGACTGCTGTGTGGTTTAAAAACTATTCTTCTGCTAAGAGCTTAAAATTTTGTTTCAGACCCCCCATGTGGCTGTCTTGCGATGATGGTTTCACATCTTTGTGTGAGGCTGGATTTAACCATGTATGCTGAGAAAGTCATCTTCTGGTCAAACCTAGGAAAAGTCACCTCAGCCACATGTAGGCTTATCAGTGACTGTACTGCAATAAACTATATGTGTTTACTATGGTTTTGATGTCTAGCTAGCAAATTTCATTCTTTTTTTATGTGTTACATTTAAATCCAATCCTTCAAATTCAAAAGTGAAAGCTTTTGAATGTCCCTCTATTGCTTGGTTTATTCTCGAACAATACATAAAACTGCTTCTATCCCACCTCAACTTATACATCTGATATTGTGATGACTACTTCAAGCTGCTTTGGAAGTTTTCAGTAAAGCATTATGAGACCATTCATAAAAGCTGTCTGGCTGAGGATGATACCATCAGAGGAGTAGGTGAAACGAGGCTTTTGGTGTAATCTCTCTGACATGTTTGATTATTATGATGCTGTGTGCCAGCCCCTCACTTCCTCCATGCAAGGGCCCAGTGTGTGAAGATCCAATTAACCACTCAGTGGGGAGCCCCAAAATCAGTCAGGCACATCTCTTGTCAGCCACAAAGCACTAGACCGCCGCCATCAAGGCCTGAGCACCCGGATCCTGACTGAGTAACTTGGACAGGTGAGATTTAACTAATTACAAGTAATTTGAGTGCAATCAAATACAAAGAAAAGGTTAGAGAATAATGGAAGAAAGTTGGTTCCGAGGGGCAATGGGGTGAACAGAGTCTGTCTTTTGCTTAGTCTGAAATGTAGATGCTTGGAATGTATTGTTGCCAGCATAGATTAAAATCCCCTCTGCAACCTCCATCTCTTTACCTCCACTGAAACCGCTCACAAATAAAAAAAGAAAAAAAAATGGCTTAGATTATCCAAGCATGGCCAACCCCCCCACCCACCCACATTTGTTCCTCAAAGACCACACAATGGGAATTGGTTCTACCCACAAATCCAAATTACCCACCACATATCACTATTAAATTTAGGTCACACTGAGCAAACTAAAAACCATATGACCACATGATTACAGTTTGCCAAGCTCATTTATTAGCAAATATCATTTGAGAGTTTTTTCAGAGCCTTTTATGTAATTGGGTGTGTGGTCTGTAAAAAGATGAAAGCCTGTGCAAAGCACCACTAAGCAGATCATTTCCAAACCAAAGCTTGTGAAAGATATCAGAGAAAGGCAGTCTCATATCAAGACATCAGTAAAGGTGGTCCTCTAAACTCTGCTGATCTGATGAAACTATGATGCTGAGTTTCATTCCAGTGTAATTTCAGTTACTTAGCGAAAAAAAACAAAAAAACAAAAAAAAAAACAAACCTACAGCCACAAAGCAGAGTTTTTCTATAAATATTTAGCCTCTGCAATGAAAAAAAACAACAAAAATACTCATTTATAGAACAGATATGAGAAGCCAAAGGAACCATTTCCTCCTCCTGTCTTAACAAATATCACCTGGCCCACAGGAGGTCAAATCTTACACAAAGTAATGACTGCCTGCTGCCCAAGGTTCTTCGGAGCTGTCATGCTGACATGATATCAGATGATGAGGAGGATATCAGTTGTGGCATCCAGCTTCTTGATTAGCTCCACATGTAATGGAATAAATGCTCAGTGGAGAGTTATAAAATGTAAACTCACTCCTTCCATGTTCATCAACACACACATGCACACATTTTACATTCATATGAATGAATGTGTGTGTGAGTGCGTGTGTGTGAGTGTGTGCGTGTGTGTGTGCGTATGTGTGTGCGTGTGTGTGTGCGTGTGTGTGTGTGTGTGTGCCCATTTCGGGAGGTGCCAAATGTGTGATCAACAGGGCAAAACGACCAAATCTCTTAATGAAAAAGAATTAGCTATGAAGTTAAGCACCTTGTAAGAATGGCAGGCAGACAGAAACTTCCTCCCAAGTGATAACATAGGGAGAGGTCACGGCACATAGGTCATACCGGATGTACAAAGACTTTCACAGAAAGTTATTGACCGGTGACATATCATCAAAGCAGAGAACAGAGCCTAGGACCTCTCTGGTCAAGGACATAGACAAGAGAAGGAGGATTCATTATTTTTAATTGGGCAACCATTGCTAGATTTTATATATATATATATATATATATATATATATATATATATATTTATATATATATATATAAATAAAATACATATATAATAAATACATATAAATACATATATATGTATTTATATGTATTTATTATATTCTATTATATTATATTACATTATATCATATATATGTACATATTATATATATATCATATATATGTACATATATATATATATATATATATATATATATATATATATATATATATATATATATATATATATATATATATATATATATATATATAATTTGGGAATTATTTATTTATTTGATATCTCAGAGAGGAAAAATACCAAATAACGTGTTCTGAGCAGGATGCCCCTGAAGCATTATGGGGTGAGACTTGGTTTGGTACTTCTGATACTGTTCATCGGTAACAGAAAGACTACATAAGCATCATGCTGGCTATCCCAGAATTTTATTTTCTTTAAAAACATGCTGTCCATGTAGGCTATTTTAGACAGCTTTGTAGTTTAAAAAAATTACCTTACATATATGCGATAAACATTCACTATCTATATTAATGAGCTTTTGTTGGGGTTTTTTTGTGGATAAGCACTTGTCCCTACAAGGATAGGGACAAGTGGCCTACAAGTATGAATTTAAATGAAGCACTACACTGATTAATATGCCGAGATTTAAGGAAACATTTAAAATGGTCTAACCGTCAAAACATAGACCTTGGTTGTCCCCACTCATAACAGCAGGGAATGCTGAATGAGATTTGTAGATACTCTATTCTTAATCTGACCTCTCATATAGGATAAAACAGTCTGCTTAAATTTTAATACCTGGAAGGTTCCGGCTCTGTAAAGTCTCCTTTGAAGGTGGCATTGAGCTGCTTCTCTCTGGTTAGCAGGTCATCGATGAGGTTCTGCCTTCTGTCAGCTTCTGACTGCATTCTGGTCAAGTCACGTTAAGTTCATGCACAAGGTCAACATCACATTTAACACCTTTGGAATAGAAAACAATTCGGTTATCAGACCTTTTCAAAAACACTCTGATGCCCTCTATAGGAGTAAAAATGCCACTGCGGGCAAAGGAAACATGGAGAGCAAAATGAAATCTTCATCTCATGCCATACAACGCTTGGAACACTGTCAGAAGAGAGGATACATGCGTCGAGATGATGAGGCTCGCAACAAACCGTCTTTGAGCTGGGCAATATTCTGTTTCAGCTTCTGCAGCGACGCCCGTAGTGTCATGTTGATCTGGAAAGACAGAAGATATTCACAACAAATGCTACTAGAGAAACCTGACTATTTCAGGGGAATTTTGTGGACAATGTCGCTTAAGGTTGTGAAAGTAGCGCCTTACCTTTGCAGGGTTTCCCCCTGTTCTCTGCTGCCTGTTCCGTTCATGAATGTTTTCCGCTATTTCCTGAGCCAGGCGACAAGTGGCATCATAGTTCTGTAACCTGTAGGTCGATGAATTGACCTGTCATTCATTATTGACTCATGACAAGCAAGCAGCCACAGATAAGATGGGGGGGGGGGGGGGTAGGTGGTTAATGTGGTAATAACGAAACCAAAACACTGACTTGTGCATTTCCTATTGTTGTGCAATCTCTGAAAATACAAGATCTGTAAAAAC
The DNA here is from genome assembly GCA_016859345.1 of Istiophorus platypterus. Taxonomy (NCBI): domain Eukaryota; kingdom Metazoa; phylum Chordata; class Actinopteri; order Istiophoriformes; family Istiophoridae; genus Istiophorus; species Istiophorus platypterus. The sequence goes on along the minus strand of CM029114.1, from coordinate 16,903,560 downwards.
ACCTTGCAGCTCGATGTGGTAAATACAGTGCAGTCTGGCTGGCTAGCTCAGTGCTCGATACTCAGACTATAATGGGGCTTTCATTATCTAGCTGGTCGTTTTGGATGCTAGAATTAAGTGTCGTTATGCAACAATTTCATTAAATGTGTGAATAGGCTGAAGGGGGCACAGCTGATAGCTTTATGAGTTTTAGCTACGTTGTATTAGGATTTAATAGAATGCTAATGTGTTGAACTTTAGGGTGTTTGTGCTGTTAGAGTTTAGTTTATTTAGGTAGAGCGTCTGAGACATCATGTGACATCTTTAGCGTTAGCTTTTTCCTCCTTTTCACTCTGCAGACGTTATTAAGTTTTAACCTCTATCACATAGAAAATAAATAACATCGTACTACATTTTTCATCACACAAAACGTGATTATTTAACGGCTTGTTGAAGCCTGGAGCTACTGTAAATAAATAACGTTAACGTTCTAAGCAAGAGCTAGCTACCACTTTAGCTACTGTGACACAGAAAGAGTCGCTATCAGGGTTTGTAACGTCATTTGTAGACGTTAAATATACAGTTAAGCCGATGCATCGCTGTTCTTGGACCCACTGCTTACCACAGATCCTGAGACATTATGATAAAAGACGACTACGAAGAGAAAATCCACTTAGTTTGGACCATCCGCACTGTAATCAGCGGCAAAGTGTCGCTTGTTTGGGTTTGACGTGACTACGGCGAGCTGTAAGGTACAGTTCTCCTTCTCTGAGGTTTGGACGGGAATCGGCATGGACGGTGTCGCGTTAGCGCCACCCTCGGTTTTTATCCTCCCCAGTGTCCACACATTTTAAAGCCGCCTGTCTAGTCCAGTCGTCCTTATAAGATTAAATCCCTATTTCCCCCCTTTCAACTTTCTGATATACCCTTACTCTACCTGCCCTCATTTCGTGTTTTTAATGTATATATTCCCTTTATGTCATGGATCGCAAAGACCCGTTGAGTGTACTGTTAAGATTGTTGTGCCCATTTCTAATCCTGTTTATCACACTATTGCTCATCTTTCAGTCTGTTCCCCTTCTTCTTACCCACTCTTTTTTGGATTGAGTGTTTTGTTTCCTTATCCCAACGCTGCTACGTCTGTTAATTTACCTTTTTCACACTACACCTTTCCCTTCTGATTTTTATGCCTTGATAATCATTTCAACAATTTCATTTTTGAACGCTCATTTTGTCACCTTGTCCGTTCTCTCATTTCCCAGGATGCCTGAATGTGCCAGGACTCCCATGGATGTGATATAATCCCTTGCCTAACTATTCTGAAGTTAGCAAACACGATTTATTAAGGCTGATCCACATGATTTTTCGTTGTATCTGTCTTAATGTTTCCAAAGGATGACACAGAATCACTACATATTAATATATTGATGCAACCAAACTGTTTAATCCATTACAACGCCATCAACACAGCACACAGCATACAATTCAACAGCATACACGATCAAACAGTCAGATGTTCTTTTGTTACACCCCTCTTTGTAACTAGGCATAGCAGACACTGTTGCATCTGTTTTCGGATTATATGACCCATCTCTAAAAATCTTAATATTGTCTTTATATTTATGGTGTCTATAACTATAGTAGGCTATTCACTGGTGAAATCTACATCATTACTACTGTTTCTAATCTCAAGTAATTCCAGATCTACACACAGATTTTCTAATACCAAACGGGTCTAACCGGCCATGCACACCACTTTTATGCCAAACTCTTTATCACTTACTCCCATATCTTTTGCTCTTTGATCTCCTATCCACCCAAAACTTTATTTTTGTGTCCTCTCCTTCTCCCAGCATGTCTGCAGTACCCTATTAATTGGATGACTGTCCCCATGCCCCTTTAGGCTGACTCAGTATTTGAACAGCTGTTTCTTTGTAAACACAATAGCATTTCACCTGCTTCAGCCTGGAGTGCACCCACTGGAGAAGTTCTGACAGCTAATAAAGACACTCTTAGAGCTCAAGCTTTCATAATATCCAGGTCTGTTAGCACATATTTTGCTATTTATCCATATACAATACTTCCTTAGTCTAATATTAATCTTATTAAAGATACATAAAAAAATATTTCAGAGCTTCAATACCTATTCCCCTCTCCAAACCTGCAAGAAACCTCATGACAACTATCAATTTTTCAAATTTAGTAACTACATATCTAATATGCGCAAGCAGAGGAACAGTAGACTCCAGGTTTGCAATTTTCAGTTTTGCAGAAATCTAAAAAGTGACTTTTCAGGTGACATATAAATCATTATTTAATTGTTTTTATATCCTAAAATATGAATGACATTTGCTTGTGTTGGTGATTGTTTACCCAATGATAGTCCCTATGTACAAATATAAACTGCTTCCAAGATAAAAACAGTTTAGCAAAACATATACAAAAACATCTACTGTCAAAACAGAACTATGTTTGATGCTTTATGGAAGCAATTAACACACCAAACATAATTAAACCTTTGACATACAGATAAAAGGAGGATATTATCGCTTTAATACCTAATTTAGTGAGCCTATAGCCTACCTTATAATAGAATACAGTCAAATTGAAGGATCAAGTCCCAAAGAGTTGTAACTGATACGATATCACAAAAATGGTGATCAGTAATCAAACTGTATATCTTTTCTGTGGTGCTTCAAACTCATGTCCAAAACAGGGCAGTTCGATATGCATGAGAGTCAAAACAAGTGATATACTGATGTCTTCTTCTTTTCCTTTCGGCTTTTCCCTTTAGGGGTCGCCACAGCGAATCAGTGTCCTCCATCTAACCCTGTCTTCTGCGTCCTCTTCACTCACACCAACTACCTTCATGTCCTCTTTCACTACATCCATAAACCTCCTCTTTGGTCTTCCTCTAGACCTCCTGCCTGGCAGTTCAAAACTCAGTATCCTTCTACCAATATATTCACTATCTCTTCTCAGGACATGTCCAAACCATCTCAGTCTGGCCTCTCTGACTTTATCTCCAAAACCTCTAACATGTGCTGTCCCTCTGATGTACCTCTGATGTAACTCTGATGTACTCATTCCTGAGTGAGTGATATACTGATGTGAGTATTTAAAACTTGTCTCCACTCTTCAGGATATTTCCTTTTCCTTTGATGGAAGAAATGTTTTTTCTGTTGGCATATAAGAGTGAGCTCCCAAAGCAATGTCACGTAAACAGAGCATTTTTGATGATGGGTCATTTTTGTCAAAAGCCTCTGAGCAGCATAACAGGATACATGGAAGATAAAAATTCTCAGACTTTGTCACAGTATAGGTCTCCACAGATTGAGCTGTACTTAATGCAAAAGATATACTATGTTAGTATGATCCATATTGTCCATATTGTCCCAGCCTCCATGGAAATTAACATGAAGGACTGACAGCATGCCTTCTTCACTCCTGGGACTGAAGAGTTTGTTTTTCAACTCAATTACATGTGAAGCCCACATGTGAGATACGTACTTGTAGAAGTGTTATGTTTCATAACCAAACAGTGGTTGTGTTTGGATCAAAACATATATCTGTTGTGTAGAATAATAGCCTTTGGAAGACTTCTTGGAATAGATTCATTTGGCATTTTGATGCAACACATGAAGCAGTTTCAGGGAAAGACCTGAATAATAATTCACCTCTTTCTGATGACCTTATTCTGAGAAATTAATGTTTTGATAGGTGTCTGTGTAAGAGTAATCATTTAAATATTAAGTGATTTGTTAATTGCATTATCAATTAACAGTCCATTCTGCAGAGTGAGTGGGTGCATATAACATAAAAAAAACAGTTATGTATATTGCAGTGAGTAAGGTTATTTGAAGGACACTTGGTCAAATCAGGTGTGAAAAAAATGCCCTATATTTTGTCATGTGATCTGGAAATTTTTATTTTCCAGTATTTTGGTACCTATTATGGTGGCAGTGCGGATGCTGTCGCTCCACTGATTACTAACTTCTCAGAATGAGACACTATATGTTGTATGAACGTTAAAACGGGAAAATCAGTGGAACTTTTCTCTTTCAGTGACTGAGACACCACAAACAAAGCATACTTGACTCACATGGCCACAGCCCACAGGCTTATATAAAGCCCTGATCCTCAGAATGTGCAGTCAGTAACAGGAGAGACACCAACTTCTAACTAGCATTTCTTTGAAGAATAAGACTGGACATGATTCACGTTTCAAGAACGCCAGAGTTCTCCAATTGTGGAAATATGAATTCGATCTCAGTCCACACATCCTCTGACCAAGAAATGGACTCTATGGCAGGAGGCAGAAGCAGGCAGAGATCTCACTCCTATTACAGTCCAGGGGATAATAAGAACTATGGTCTACAGACACAGACAGACCAAACCTGTCTAAGACCTCGCTCCAGGTATGTTTTCACATTCTACTTACTTATATTTATGTGTTTTTGTGTTTAATATCGTGGCAAAATTCCACAACAGACAGATGATGGCCAAAAAAAAATAAAATAATGCATAATCATTACTGGATACATAATCAGCACTGAATCAATTGCTCCCCAGGTCCTTTTACAGTTATGAGACATCAGAGCTTCACTCCGACTATGACGTGGGAAACTTTAACAGGTCCAGTCCACTTAGGCAGAGAGCACGCTCCCTACATCAACAACAAGTCAGCAAAAAGGAGGATAGAGAGGGGGATGAGGCTGGTGTTCGAGTCACCTGTAAGAAGTCCAAGTCTAAGCATTCAACCTCTAGAGAACTAAATGGTACTGAAATAATGTTTTATGATGGCATGTAAATTTTACTCCCAAAATGAGAATTATTTTTAAAAATTAGTCTGATTTCACTGTAATGGAAAATTAAAATTAAAGGTATGTGTGCTTATTTTGCTTAGGCAGTAAAGGTAGTCTCAGGTCAGTGTCAATGATGACCATCTCTGAGTCAGACAACTGGGAGATTTGCTCCAGCTCAGGAATGAAGTATGGACAGTTTGTGGACTGGGAGAACATTGACCCTGAAGCTGCAGAGAGATACCAGCAGATCCTGAAGAGCGAGCACCAGCAGCTGAAAACCATGGGCAGAGAAGGATTCTGGGCCATGCCGCACACACTGAGAGCCAAAGCTTACTATCACATCATCCACAGCATCAATTCCAGGTTAAGACTGTAACATTGAATATCATACATTCAGAAACTTAAAATGTATTTTCTGTCCTGCAGACAAGAATATGTGCAGTTAGAGGGAACAGATATGATCTTTGAAAAATCAGTGTGTACATTTGAATTGAAATTCACTTAGCAAAATGATTTGAGTTTGGATTAATGTGATATCTGCAGTAGGTCTGTCACTTCAGACAGAGATGTCTTTTATGAACTGGCCAAGAAGCTCTTTGGAGAACAGAAAATCAGCAACCATCCAGTTCCAGAGTACATGGAGGCAGGAGAAATACCCAGGTACTTTTATGGGATCATATTAGGTCATACGTCATGTATTAAAGTAACATGTTGCTCTACTACATGTATATTAAACTTGAAAAACATGTTGTATAAAGTAGCTCTTCCTTGAAAACACGTTTAATTAAGTGTGACAACACATTCCATGGCATTATCGAATAAACCTATGAACCTCAAACTAACACCATTTATTTGGTTAATTTTGACATTTGTGGCCCTGAGAATTAGTAAAATAGTTGCTTTTATTGATTTTACCTCCTTACCTCCTACCCAAAAAAGAAAGTGATGCAAGACACCAATGGTCACTGGTGAGATTCTTGTTAGAAGAGATTAGTGTTAATTGAACATTATTGGATAAAAGATCCCTTGAAAAAATGCCAGGGCTTTGTTTTACATGTTGAATTGTCTTTCAAGTAATGAGACTGCCCATAGGATGCTCTACTTTGATGCACTCTCAATTTGTGACAGTGATCAGCAATATACATGTACACTTACACACAGAAGCGTCACCAGGTGGAGCTTTAGAAAGATAAAATGTATTATTACTGTGCATATACTCACCATGCTTGTTCTTTTCCAGATACTGTCTCAACAAAGCAGGCCTCAACTCTGTTAAAAAGATCCTTCTTTGCCTTGGCAATTACTTCCCGGACATGAACTTTTGTCCCATCCTGCCTGCCTTGGTCTCCCTCATCCTCCACTTCAGCCAGGATGAAGCTGAGTGTTTCTACAGCGTGTCCCGACTTATCTGCTACAATGACCCCAACAAGCGTTACATTGACCAGACTTTCCTCACCTACCGTGCCGCCTGTATGACCTTTGGAGACCTCGCCAACAGGTGTTGCAGAGGCATCCGCAAGCTTATTGCCAGCTCTCACCAAAACCTCTTTGAGTTTTACTCTGACTGGATCATGTGGATTTTTGCTGACCTTCCATTCACATATGCCATCAGAGTGCTTGATGTCTACCTACTGGAAGGGTACAAGGTCCTCTACAGGTTTGCTGCTGCCGCATTTTCACACGTAATCAAAATCCTTAAATCTGAATTTGTGATTTCTCATGACATAACAATTACTTCTGAAAAACTTGCCCAAGGATAAAAACACATTTCATTCTCAATCATTCTTTGAAGGGTGGCATTGGCTTTGCTTAGCCTGTACAAAGCATCTGTGTCATCACGAGTGGCAGACGTGGAGGACTTCAGAACAGATATGAAAAGGTTTGTGCAGAATGTACCTCGCCACTGCACAGCTGAGAAGCTTCTGGAGGGGGCCTTCATGATTCCAATCGCAACACGCAGAGAACTCAACCTCCTGTTCAATGCCAATAAGGACTCTCTCATGCAAAAAGGTGTCAGCACCCACCAGAAGAGGTGGGTTGATATTACAGAAATTGATATAGAACAGTCAATGAGTAGCACATTTGTGAGAGGAACTGATTAAATAGATGAAGGATCTTTATCATATCAAGCTTTTTATGGAGAGTGGCATCTTTGTGAAAATATACTGGCTATGTGTTAATATAAATTTTCAGATTTATCTCACTTGTAACCTGTTTACACATATTCCTATTTTTGATGTTCCTAAAGGCAGACGGTCGAGACAGTGGACTTCAGCAGCTTCAGTTCCAGTGTTGTGACAGGGACTGAGATGAGAGTTGTCTGGGCCTGGATACCTGAGCGCTTTGCCCTTTTCAGTCCCATTAGGCTGTTTAGTACAGCTGAACATGGAAGAGGTCTCGCTGCGTAAGTTATCTTTGTTCAATACTCCTATCCCGGCTAAAAACAATCAATGGCACAAAGACTTAATGTTAATTTACAGGTATGAACTATGAGATGAAATGCCTCTTTCATATACTGTAACAAACCCCTTTATATCTCTCAATTTTGTCTTTTCATACTGGCATTAATAAATGAGGAAAGGTCATCATGGATCAGTAACTGCTGAACCCCATGTCCCAGCAGAGAAAAACACTTTCCCAGGTCTAGTTACGCAACAGGAAGAAGCAGTGTGTTTTTACTATCAACATGTTTGCTTTGAGTGTGAGAGTCAAGTGACTTAGAGTTTAGGAGAAGCAAATGTTGTTTATGTACAGAAGTACCTCAAGTTGAAACTAGTAATTCCTAAATAAGCTATCTTTTATTTGGTATTACACTTTTTTAAATTCTATAATAAGCAACAGCTTTTGAGTGTGTTCTGGCTACATACAAGTCAGACATGAAAAGATCTCTTAACTGTCAAAGTTGTGATCTTGCCTTGCATTTGAACCTTCTGCCTCCTCTTAATAAGATACAAAATTTCCTCCTCAAATGTTTATAAGTGCAGATAGACTGTCAATCGAATTTTTGTTTATGAGCTTGGTTCAGTGATCAGTAACACTGCAGTTTATGGGATATTAAATACAACAAGTTTCTCTTTTCTAATATAGATTCTATTCACATGTGGAGGGACATGAACCAGTGGTCTTGATGATCAAAACTATGGATGAAGAGGTAACATACTGCATATTGGGATACGTCTAATGATTTTGCTACATGTGCCCTTCCTTTTAGATTTAAGTCTAAGATGTTGTAATGCTGATAATAATGTCGATAATTTTTTTCTGGTCCTCAAATATTAGTATTTCTCATTTCTCAGGTTGTTGGTGCCTTCCTGTCAACAGATATGACAGAAAGAAGAAAGCATGACTCTGAGGGATTAGCATATTTTGGAACTGGAGAATGTTTTGTTTTTACGGTGAGATATATTCCTGCAAGTCAGAGGATTTTTGTGTCAACTTTATATAGAGTATCCACATGGTTCACTGGAATGCCTATTAAACTGCAATGAGAGTCACATAAGAAACGTGAACACTCTTTCAGCTTCGTCCCAGCATGGAGCGCTACCAGCAGGCTATGATCAACATTATGACCAGAAGAGCTTCCCCTCAGCAGGTTCAAATCAGAAACGGTGCCTCTTCCCAGCTGTCCAATGGCGGCAGCTCCCGCATCACCTCCGCATCTCTGACCTGTCCTGCGGGGACCCCCCAGGACCCCAGCTACCTGACGATCCCCTTCACTGCCCCATCAGAGGAACCCACAACTGCAAAAGAGCCAAAGAGGCCCAAGGAACAAGAAGCCTCCATGTTTATAGCAGGCAATGACAGTCGGCTCATTATTGGTACGTCAGTTATAAGAATAATACAATAGATGGACCTCTAAAAAAAAACAGTGACGTGAGGTCAACTGTAATGTCAGCTGAAAGTGTGTAAGCAGTGCTAATGTATGTGTCTTTTTTTAGGTGGTGATGGGGGGCATGCTCTCAGCTTACAGGAGGACCTAAAGGGAGGATACACAGAGGCGTGTGACACATTCAAGAGCATCCCACTCTGCAAGGGACATTTCAAGATTCAGTCCCTGGAAGTGTGGGGCATCCAGAACTCTATCTCCTTTTCTCCATGTTTGCCCTCTCACTAAAATAATGAGGGAGCAGCCTTGAAAATTTTGCATCTCAGCGTAGAACCAGTATTTCATGATGTGGTTTCCACGGACTTGATTTTTTTAAATGTAAATTTCAAATATTTATTTTGCGAAAAACACATTTATGCACATATTGTAAGGCAAATGGGTGACATTTTACTTGACTTGATGTCTGCAGGTCAAGCAAAGTTTATTTGCATAGCTCTCTATCACATTCAATTTATTACTGAACTTTACAGGCCTGCATAAACAATGGTCCCCATTTAATGGAATCGCTCTAAAAAACACAAGCCAAAAAAAGAAAAAAAAAAAGTGAAAAAAGTGTAAAAACAAACACACACTCACAATCTTAGCATCTTTTCACAGAAGGAAGGGTGAAGCTATGAGGGCAGGCATGTTGTACAATGTGATTTGCAGCTAGGAGAATTGGTGGGAGGGTGCTGTGTGAGCACTGAGCTCCCTTAAGATTCATTAATTTTAATCTAAAGGTTGTAACCTGTAACCACACTGTGGCAGTAGAAAAATTACAACTGTGCCTGCTTTTACCTCCCATTTAGTCTATTGATTATAGGTATTCTGCCATGTAGACATAATGCAACGGGGGAAAAAGTACCTTCTTGGATGTATATCTCTACTTACACATGTTTTTTTCTAATTATTTTGCAGTCTATCAGCATTTTTTTTTACAAAATTAAACACTATGCATTTTTCATCATGTTTAGTGTCTAATAATCCACGAATATCTGACTTATCGTGAACATTATATTTTTATAGTATAACGGGGTCAAAAGCAACTGAGTTTCAGACTGAAAAATATTTTTACTTAATTCTCTCTGAATTGAAAAACAAAATGAAATTGTCAATGAATGTATTATTAATATAGTGTAAACTGTGTTTCCTCTTAAATAAATAAAAAAAAAATTGATACATAAACAACGCTTACTTTCTTCTCCTCATTTTAATACCGCGGCACAAAGGAGGCTTGTGCGCCCGAACGGGGGAAATTACATTTGACAACTTTCCGTCTAAAGTTTTCAACTGTCGAACTTACGGACGGTATTTGAAGGTATCACCGAGGGTAGCGAGCATCAACCCTACAAACGAGCCGCAGCGACTAGCTATGGCCAACTGTGAAACCGGATGAATTATAACGTTGCGGGGGGAAAAAATATGACAGCCTTTGCTTTTAAGGATTATTAGAGAGGTGGGACTCGATCTTATTTTCCCTGCCGGACCTTAAACGCCTTAATTGGCGAACGCGACAACGTTAGCTACGGCTAAGTTAGCTAACGTCACCTAGCTGCTTTTTGTGTTTGTGTGTGTGTCCCAGTTAAACACTTACTCGCCGTCTGTTTTAAAGCCGCTTCAGCCGTAAAGGATCTAACCCTGAAAGCCACCGTGTGTAAGGTGTGTCCGTCGTGACACAGCGTCGCGCTGAAACCTCAGGTGAAAGGCGTTTTCCAGCCTAGTCGCTCTTGCCTGTGTGCAGATGTCGTGCACATCGCAACGACGCCGTGATTTTCTCGGAATCCGCACCGGTCGTTTCGCAGCCGAGGCTGCGCTTTGCAACGCTAGTCGGTCAAAGGATCGTCAAAATGAAACGCGTGTCCGGCGTTAATAAGCTTTATTTCGTCTCGTATTCCTCCATGAGTTACTCGTCGCTGATATGCGGAGCAGTAAAAATAGCCAAGGTGCTGGGAGGATCACATTGGTAGTGTCCGTCTCATCAGGCGGCGTTGCAAGGTAAACATACTACGACGGAGCTCTCCGAGCGCTTAACCCAGCTTTAGAGGTGATGGATGTCTGTTAAAGGCCAGTGGCTAGAGAGGGATGCCCCTGCATCCTTTCATACCTGGTTTAATCTCCGGGTAATTTTTTCATTTATATAATTAACCAGCACATTTCACTTAAACAAAACAGAAGACTTCTAGAGAGGAATGGCTGATGGGATGAGGGAGCATTTGTATTCTACTGCTTAGTCCTCTCCTTTGTGATGTCCTCATTATCCACAAAACCGCCTTTATAGTTGTCAGCTAGCAGTAAGAAGGAAGAAAACACGTGGTACGGTGTAAATACTCTGAATAGTGAAGCTATGTGTCAGCGATAAAACATCACTGCTTAAAACACAGCTGATCCTATTCATGCCAAACAAGCGGCAAATTTAAGGGAACGTGGCTGAGATCGTCTTAATCCCATTATTTCTCTCCTTTTCATAGAAATCTTGTCATTTATTTTATGCATTTAAACTACGGTGTAAAATTGTGTGTTTATGCTGAAAAAATAGCCTCCGTGGATACATTGAAATCAGATTTGTTAAAATCCCTAATACTGACATCAGTATAAGCCTGAAGAAATTGAGCAGGGTATATTATACATATCTGAAAAGACTAACAAGACTGCTGTACATTGCTGATATAACCTTTTCTACTTTTTGTGTGTGTGTTTGTTTTTGTGTTGTACATAAATAGGCTGCAGTCATGGGCCCGGATACTGCATCTGTCCCTAAAAAAGAATCTCCAGGGCAATGTAAGTGTCAATGCTTCTTTGTATTTTCAGGTGTTTTTAGTCAACACTAAAAATAACAAATCAGTCAATTCAGTCAGTTACTTGAGTAAATCATTCAGATGATATTCTTTTGATGCAATTGTTCCTCAGGTCCTGGAGAAGTTGTTGTGAAGGTAATCTCAGAATTAGATTCCAATGGTGCTTCAGCTGCCACAGAGCCAGATGACTCCAAACAGCTTGAGAGCAACACATCGGACAAGTGTTACCCTTGTTCCATCTGTGGTAAAGTTTTTGACAGACCTTCAAAGCTAGAGAGGCATAAACCTGTGCACACGAGGAAGCCTAAGACTCATCATCAGTGTCAGCATTGTGATAAGAGTTTCACACAACAAGAGAAGCTGATCCGACACCAGAATTGCCACAATAGGACTAACAAGCATCCCTGTCCTGACTGTGGGAAAGTGTTCAACAGGCCTTCAAAGTTAGAGAGGCATAAGCGCACACACTCAAAGAAACCGAAGGTGCCTCATCAGTGTTCATACTGCATGAAGACGTTCAGTAAACTTAACAAACTTGTCCGTCACAAGCGAATGCACACTGGGGAGAAGCCTTTCACCTGCTCGGTCTGTGGGAAAGGATTCTCTGAGTCAGGTCACTGCAGAGCACATGAAAAGACACATGAGGAGCAGCCAGAGAAACCTCACTGCTGCCCAAACTGTGGCATGTGTTTCTTCAAGGCCTCAGAGCTCCGTCGGCACTTCCGCTCCCACACAGGAGAGAAACCTTTTAGATGCACTCTGTGTGAGAGCTGCTTCTCCCGTTCAGAGGGGCTTAAAAGACACATGAGGAGCCACACCGGGGAAAGACCATACAAATGCATTATCTGTGGAAAAGGATTTTATTCTCGTCAGGATTTGAATATTCATGGGTTGACCCACTCAGGAGAGAAACCGCATCTTTGTCCGGTGTGTGGTAAAGGCTTCTCGCAGCTGGGCAACATGAAAGAACATGAGCAAAATGTTCATATTAAGTCAGAGAAGTATATTTGCAATGAATGCGGGGCAACCTTCACACGGTACAAGTCACTGACAAAACATCAGCGGACACACACGGGAGAAAGACCCTATCTGTGCCTCACCTGTGGTCGCAGGTTTTCATGGAGCCATTCTCTAAGCAGACATCGGAGGACACACATTCACAGACAGATGTCCATGGACACATCTAAAGACATATTAAGTATGGAAGGACCCTCTGAGAATCCCAGCACTTAAAAAGAGAATTGAGATGGAAAGTACATTTCATTTTCAAGCAATTTTCCTGTAGTGCAGTCAATCTAAAATTTACTAATTTGTGGTGCATTGAGAACTAATTTTGAGGCCTTGTAATGATTCACCTTGCTGCTCACTTTGATTGTCCGCATAATATCAGTCAGAAATTCTTAGTAGGGGGCTTCCAATAAGGTTCTACCATTTTATTGATCCAAGCTAGAGCGTACGTTTCTGGCATTGGTGTTAATTGAACTACGTTTGCAATTAAAAGTAACGTGCCTAGAATATACAATGAACATGCGTTAGATATGTTCTTTGAATTGTGTGAACACAGATGTGGCTATTTAAGTACACTGCTCTATGTGGGGCAACTCTGTTCACATATCCCTTTGATGACAAATTTGGACTTGCCTTTAGATAGTATGGAAGAAAATCTCATACAGTATCATGGTATGAATTCCTGTTGGTTATGTTACATAGTAACCTCATGTGTCATAACCAATACCGCCTAAAGATCTATCACAACCACAGTAGAGTTGCCTTGCCAAAAGGTCTGAAATTCTGAGATAGAAAATTGGCCAAGACTCTATAACTGTATGATTAATGGAGATGCCAGACTATAATCCCAACTAAATCTGAGGAAATGTCTGCTTTACACAGTGATTAACTTAATCTGATGCATTCTTCTACCTCAGTTTAACACTTCCACAGAAGCTACAGAAGATTGGTGCATGTTGCAGGACAGTTTTTTTTTTTTTTAATCTTACTGCGGTTCTTTAGTCTTTTTTTCTTTTATTTTTGTTAGTCAGTTGTCCAGAATAAACATTTAAATGCCAAAAACTTTTTATATCAAATTGTTATTATTTTAATTAAACCTTTACAGAATGGTAAATGCTATGCATGCTGTGCTGAATCAGAGCAGAAAAAGTCCTGTTTCACTGTTCTCTATGCAGGTGAATAACCTCAAACTAATAATGGGAAACACGTACTGTGAGATCACTGAGGCTAGAAGTGCAAGAGCTTCAGAGCCTTAACGGTGAACAGTGGTTTGAACTGTAGAGTGCAGCAGCAGTTATCCTCTGGTATGAGTCGCTTACACTTAAAAATGAGTATAAAATGTTTTTCATCTCAGATTTTTTTAAAATTTCAATCTGATTTTTAGATTGAAGTGTATAGCATATATAATGTGTAGTTGATCATTTTCTTTGTGATGCTATCGACATACATATTAGCTTACTGTCAATAAATAGATACACTGCAGTGTGCAATAGTTTTCTGCATAGTAGTGAGGAAAAATACAACGGGTGTTCTCACGTGTATTTTCAGTTGTGCTGAAAAAGATATGAACAGAATCTTGACCTACAAAATTCTCTGGAAAGTCATTTCATAGAAAATAAAGCCATCAATAAACTGTTTTCATATAATAGCTATTACAAGTAGAGCAGTTTTTAAAATTGTGTATGAAGCCTTTTATTGTGTCCTACTTGTAAAAAGAGAATTTCCGGTAAAGTTTTTAGCTTAACTTTCGATTTTTACTTTCCAGGTTTGTAGTGTAATGTCAGGTCACAGATTAAACAGTAGATCAGTCTCAGGCAGAGTAATAGCTTGTCTTAGGGATGTAGTTGTTCTTAGTTTTTAAGGAAATCTTCTAAAATAGCTATTTTTAAATTGCAGGCGGTGTATCTGTTCATCCTAAGATTTTCATGTGCACCTTTTTTGAGAAGAGAAATTTCCGGGAGCACCTGAAGGCGGCGAGGGCGTTTCGCCGACCAATGACAGTTTCCAGTGGGAGCCCGGCTGTTGCTAGGTAACGTGTGTTTGGCGTCGCTCAGGAGCCTCCGAGCCAGTTTACGGTCGAAATTTTTGCATTTTCTATTAAAAAATAGGCCTTATTTTGTAAAGTTAAAGGAAAAAGATATTTGATTTGCGTTTTCAGCCATGGCGCTCGAAACACAAGGCGTGCCTCGACTCGAACTGGAGGCGGTTACTGGATTCAACGGTGAGTTTTCCTGCAAAGTTTACGGTCAACAACTGTTCTACTACAGATCAAAACTGAAATAATACAGCTAGCTGCACGGCATGCTAATTTTGGTTGATAAAATAAACGTGGTTTTCCTTTTGTTCACTGTATATAGTTTACAGTAGACTTGGTGATATTTTTAACGCCTCTGTTATTAAAATGATCATATGAGGAGGTCAGTATCTTAAGACAGCTGGCGAAGCTGTCGAGGCACCTTCTGCTCGTTACACTTGGAAATATTACACATTTTGACACATTTACCGCCTGCTCATCCACCATTTAAAACTATCGTGATCACAGACTGTATTAAAAGGCGTCAGATCTCAGGGTACGCCACGCTTCCACGCTTTGTTTCCCCAGGGCACGTTTCCTCCGGCTTGAGGATCCACCCAGACGGACAGCACCTCGTCTACCCCCTGGGATACACGGTCATCCTGAAGAGGCTTAAAGATGGCAGGCAGGAGTTCCTCCACGGACACACGAACAATGTGTCCTGTATTTCAGTCTCCAAAAGTGGATCATATATTGGTTCTGGACAGGTCAACTTCATGGGCTTCAAGGTAGCGATAGTTCAGATGCGTTCTCCATATGTAGAGTTTCTGATACTAATACTGTAGATTAGGTTAACTCTCTGAATCCCTATTACCATTAATTAAACTGTTTAATTTTTCCTTTTTTGATTTTGATTGTTACATTAGAAGGTGGAAATTGTTATTTCACTAAGAATATGTGGGCTTGAATCCATTACCTGTAACATTTTGAATAGATATGTACTGTACATATTACCCTAGGCTACGGTAATTATCTGGGACTATGCACAGCGAACAATCTATGCCCAGCTAGTGCTCCACAAGGCCAAGGTAGAGGCACTGGCCTTCTCTCCCAACGACAAGTACCTGGTGTCCCTTGGGGGTCAGGATGATGGCAGGTAAACATCAAGTTTAGTTGGTTTAATCTGGAACGAATTTTGCTTGAATTTGGAATGAAACATACATTGTCTATTAAATTCATTCAGCTGTACATATTCTCTATTTGTTGAGTCTTTGAGGTGTTAAACGTGTGTTTGTAGCGTTGTCGTATGGAACATTGAGACCAAGCAGGCCATCTGTGGGAGCCCAGCTTCAGCGCACAGTGCCGGTCACTGCCTCACCGTGCAGTACTCGAACACAAATGAAAATATCTTTGTTTCTGCTGGGAGGTGAGTGAATGGTGTCTAGTGCAGCTCATGAACAGATGTTTCACATAATTTATAGGATTTCTCAACAAATTAAATCTTAATTCACCAGCTTGCATAGTTGCAGGACATTTGATTGTCACTTATTTCCAGCAGACCTACATTCAAATGTGCCTCTGTAATGTTCCCCCCATAGTTAATATGGAATTTACATTATTCTCTTAAATTATTTTAATATCAATGGAATTTTTTGGGCAGCGGAACATTGCGAGTCTGGGAACTGGACCTTCCTAACAGGAAGATCAGGCCAACAGAGTGTCAGACAGGAAAGCTGAGGAGGATTGTGAAATGTATAGAGGTAAAAGTCCAAGAGACTCTTTTCACACCAGGTTTTTTGCCTATATTATTTAACTAGTTTGCCATTTTAAAGTCCATCTGAATTTTGCAAAATGCCTATTGGCAACACTAAATGTTTTGGGGCTCAACTGCAGTAGATGGATTTGGGGAAATATACAGCTAATAATTTAGGAACTTTATTAGCATTTTGTGGTTTTAGGCACACAACCAAATGAATGTAATATTACAAAATTACTTTTGGTTAAAAAAAGTCTTTAGTACACTAGATATAGTAATATTAGATCGTATTGCTCAGGTTGACTTGTTATGTTATACAGATAACAGAGGATGATCAATTCATTTTGTGTGGCACCACAAGTGGAGACATAATGAAAATAAACTTGAAGACGGGGCTCCTGAGTGACTGTGGTCCAGTTAAAACGAAATACAGCCTGGTAGGTCAGCCATATACTTGATCAAATGTTCCTTTGGAAATTAATGCATTGGTCATGTCATGTTATGCATTTTATTTGATCTGCACCTGTAATATCTCCTTTTGTGACAATTTTCCATTACTACTATCTAGAGTCTCTTGTTTATAAACTGTGGGAGCTCTTACCTTATGCTTCCTGTAAGTAATTATTTGACAAAACTCACCAGATCTTTGTAGATATATGGTTCAGCTTGCATCAAAGGTCAAGTAAATTGAAAATTGATATATTCTTTTTTACATAATAACTTTTTAAAGACCATATCTTGAAACTCTGCTGCTTATGCCATTTCTTGTAGGGTGTCAGTGTCCTAAGAATACTGAAGTCTGGGGACTTGCTTGTAGGCTCTGGATCTGGTACCTTCACGCTGTGTTCCGGGACTAACTTCAAAACTCTTAAGTGAGTCCTACCACTGTTTCATTTATATAATCCCCATAGAAAAAATTTTGCTAACAATACCTGGCCTGCATGGTTCACAAACTTCACTCACAGTTTTCTTGTGAAGTAGAAAAAATATCACCAATGTAATGTAAACACCCATTATCCAGTCCTTTTTTTCTCTTTGCCCTCATCAGGAAAGTCCAGCTGGAAAAGGGGGTGACCTCCATTGCTATAAGAACAGATGGCCAGCAGTTTTTCGTTGGGACAGAGGCTGCTCAGATTTACCGCTTCAGTTATGTGGACTTCAAAGCTGAACTCGTATCCACCAGCCACAACAGTGCTGTTAAGGATGTGGCCATATCTTTGTAAGTAGGTGACAGAAAGTTCAGGGAGAAAGAGACAAACTCATCAATTACTAATGAAAAAATATTTACCATTTTTTTTAAATCTTTATGTTTTGGATCTGTGACCCAACAGAGAGAGTAAAATTGCAAATGTCCTTGTGTCAGCTCTTAGAATTGACAAGAAAATATATATATAAAATTGATTAAAATCAAGAGAAATGGAACTCCATCATGCTGTTAAAGAACCACCCTGCCCTAGAAGTTGACAAGATAGAAGTAAAAAAAATCAGTCTTGTTTATACTACATTTTGGAGATTAAAATTCAGTTGAAATCATAAGCCTACAATGCCTATACAACTTCCAATAAAAACCAAGAAACACAAACATCTAGCAGTATTGGCAAGCCACCCCTTCAGATGTATAAAGGAATTTTTGAGGTTGTATGGGTCTGATTTAACTTCAATCTCTCATCACATTTGTCCCAGGTTTGACATGAGACTAAGGTTGTACTTTCATGCAGGCAATGGAATACCAAATGTGTTATTCACCTTTATTCTGTTTATAGGATTTAACTTAGACAGAGAACAACCTGGTTTTTCATTTCAATAACAAGAATTAAAACAAGTAATTTAGCCAGTCGGTGTAATGTTATACCATATTTGCTCCCTGGCCTTTTCTACAATTTTCCTCACCAATCACAAATCTGTCGTCTTCTAAGGAAAGTAATATAAATACAAGAAAAATAGTTTGATTACGCATCATGTGTTTCTGCAGATGGGCTGTCTGGATAGTATATGAATGTTGCAAGTGATAATTCCTAAACCACTAGTATCAGTAGTTGTATTTCTTTTCTTAAAAAAGCTTAAACTCCATTTATTTCTCAAAATGCACAACTTCAGTACCCCGATGTGCTCACTAGAGGGTGACATATGAATAACTCATCCATGACACTCCGGTATTATTTTATAAAAGGTGGTTATGCCCTCAGTCACTTAACTGTAATTCTATCTCTCTCTTTTTTTTTTCCTTTAGTGGGACTTCTGAATTATTTGCAACCTGCTCTAAGGATGATATCAGGCTGTGGCACATAGACAAGCCCACAGAGCTACTGCGCATAACTGTACCCAACATGACCTGCAATTCCCTGGACTTCATGGCTGATGGACATAGCATCATCAGTGGTGAGTTCATTGGTTACTGTAGGGCATGAACCAGCAGCTCTTTTTCTTAAGTTATCCATTTCTACTAAGATTATACTATATTACTTAGAGAATCAAAGTAATTTTTCTTGATAGCTAACTGTTTTTTAATTGATTTCTCTGTCTTCCAGCATGGAATGATGGTAAGATTCGTGTGTTTGCACCAGAAAGTGGTCGGCTCATGCTCATCATTCACAATGCACACAGAATGGGTGTGACAGCCATCGCTGGCACCAGGAACTGCAAGAGGATTGTCAGTGGCGGTGGGGAGGGACAAGTGAGTAGATATAACAGTGATACACCTCAGATCTACAATTGTTTAAAAAATGGTATAATGTCAAGTGTCCTCATCAAGTAAAAGCATAGAGCAACACATTTTAATTCTTTTTTGATAAGTAATCCTACCTTTTACTCTTCTTGCTTATTTCATAACTACCAATATAAAAAGACCAAACTGATCAGAGAAAAAAAGATATTGTGCTGTTTAAATTTTCTGCAGACACGATCATTTCACAGCTCATGTCTAGACTTTTCTAAAGGAGCTGCTTAATTCAAATAGTCACAGCATTTAATCCATTGTAATTCCACGGTACAGATGCAAGATGATATTACTCTCACTGTGTCACACATTTTAACATGTGTTTAAGCACTATGGCATACAGTATAACTGCTGGTTGACATTTTAAAGGAAGGAAGTATTTATTTTGTATCCATATTTATGAAATTGCATTACAAATCACTTAAAAAAGACAAGAAAGTATTTAAATGAAGCATCATATCTAATGTAAAAAAAGGATATCTGGTGAGGTTTTGTGAGTTTGGGTTCTTCTGTTGCAGGTGCGTGTGTGGGAGCTGCAGCCAAGTGGCCATCGACTGCTGGAGACCATGAAAGAACATAAAGCCACTGTTGCTTGTATCAAAATCAAGAGCGACGACAAAGAGTGTGTCACTGCCAGCTCTGATGGTGCCTGCATCATCTGGGACATAGTGTGAGTAGTCCATCTGCTTACCCAATCACTTGTGTGAACTCAAGAACACAAGGCCAGAGCATAAACACACATTTTACACATACAGTATTTATCCTCTTCAATCTTATAGTTCTTTAGTGAAGAAAATGCTCTCTTGAGGATCTCTTATTCATTTAGTGGTCGTACAAAATACCATTCAACCCTGGAAAGCTAGAGCTATCTCGATTAACTCAAAACTGTAATTCATTCATTAATTCTTAATCAACCCACAACCTCAAAGTGGACAAACCATAAATTAGAATATTCTAACACTCAGCTAGCTCTATTTTGCTGGGAGCAGGTGAATTTAAAGGCATGTTGCTAGACTTAAAATATCAAATAATCACATCATCCGGTTTTGTGGAAAAATACTGTACATAATTGCTAATGATGTATTTATCCATCAAGAAATTGATTGTAGAAAATAGAGAGCGCTGCCTTAAGGTCTGAGTTGTAATGAGAGAGAAACACTGCAGCTGTCCATTGGTGTCTGGCTGGTACAATGGGACTAAAAAGAAATCCAGTACATTCTTTATAAAGAAAGCTTAAAATCCTTTAATCCATCGGCTTCTTCTGTGAGGAGAATAAGACCGTCCAAAATTCCGACAGTGGTTGTATTTTTCCATTGTCTATCCTCATCAAGTCTGTGGATTAAAGGGCAGCATGGGTTTCCTTTTTTTTTCTCTGATTACTAACAAGCTAATGTTGAAAAGAAAATTAGACAGACAAGAGCCTAACTGAATCTACATTGGCATTCTATCCATCCAGAGAAATAATAGTTTTTTGTCCATATTTTGTTTGCATATGAGTGCACAATAGATTAAAAACAGTAAACTGCAATAGGCAATTCATGGAGCGAGAGCACCTCCAGCACATATAATTTTTCAAGACCATTGCTACACCTGTAAAACTCCCCCTTTCTCGTTTCTTTTATCCCATCTTCTGGATTTTCTGCATCTCCTCCTGTAGGAGATTCGTGAGTCTTCAAATGGTGATAGCCAACACACTCTTGAGGACGGTGTGCTACCACCCAGAGGAATACCAGATCATTACCAGTGGCACTGATAGAAAGGTGTGTTTTTGGACCAACAATACTTTCACCTTGATATATATTTTGGTTTGTTTTATATACTGGTATGTAAGAGTTGGTTAGCAAAGAATTTCCTGGGACTCATAACTCAGCTAGTCATGCCTCACAGGACTGACAATCTCTCTGTTTGCAAAGGGTGTGATACTCAACATGCATAATCTAGATGTCTTATTATTCAGTTATGTCATTATATATCTCGACTAAGTGAAAAGTATATTGCTGTGGTAAGATCAGAACTGAGGAGCACAGTGAGGACTTGAACAATCACACACTTGCATGTCCATAGATTAGTTTGAAAAGCTTGTAATTGTGTCTAGGCTCCACGTAATTAAGCCATTGTATTTGCTGCTAGTCATTGTGGTATAAACACTCAGCACTTTAGGTCTGATATTTTATGAGTAATTGTGAATAACTCAGCACCACTTATTTACATAAGGTCAGAAGTTCACATCAGCAGAATGAAATGCTTGTTTCCTTGGTTGTGCACTTCACCCAAACCCCTTGAACCTGGCCACACAGTAGACACATATTGCTGCTTCATCCGCTTGCTGAGAGGTGAGGACAAGTTGTGCTGATTAACACAGTGTCATGGATGTGTTGAGTAAGCAGAGAGGGAGTGAGAAGGAGGGTTTCATTGAAGGGGAGAGAGAAGAGAGATAGAGGGGAGTGCTGTGGTGTTCTTGCCTTCCTGCGGATGTGCCTGTGCCACCCAAGTGCAAGCCAAATCCACCATCTGCTCATCCCAGGACACAGGCGCTCTGTCTGGGAGAACAAATACCAATGCTCTCTCTCCCTCTCTCTCCTCTCCTTACTCCAACCCTTCATCGCATCCCAGCATGTCTCTGTGACTAAATTCACAGTGAGTAAACCAACAGAGCTGTGCGAAAAGGTGAAGAGAACGAGATAAAATAGACAACGGGAGTGAAGGGTCAGGTAGAGGTTGCAATAATGAGGTAGAATTTGTGAAAGAAGACGATGATGATGGTGGTGATGATGCATGTTTTGATGGTGCACTGAGTAGAGACAATATGGGGTTGACTTCAGTTTTTTTAAGGTGTGTTTTTTCATAAGGTCATGAATATTTCATTTGCTAATGTAGTCTTAATGGATAACATAGTTAAAATGTAAAACAGTTTTCTTGCAGAAGAATGTGATCTTGCATAACTGTGATAAATGTTAACTACATCATTGGGGGCTTATTTATTAGTATAAGGCCTTAATGAGGTAGATCCTTTAGTTGAGGTGACTGTACTCAGGTCTTGGTTGTAAGGTGAGCAATACAAACAGTAGGACTGATATTTCTCTTGCTCACTGCATGTAATTAATTTACTTGGTGGCCCAATGTCATGGCTGTAGGCCAGTTTCCCAGGCTTAGGTGGAGGGAACACAGATGGGCCAAGACAACTCACACAGGTGGGAGTCTCTAATAAGATGCTGAAAAGAGATGAAGGAGAGAGAGGTTGTGACTTTGGCATGGAGGAAGTAATGAAAGATGACATCTGAAAAATAAGTAGGAATGTTAGATTAACTTTTGTCATACTTGGATATATATAATACCATATATAAAAAGAATTTTGATTACTCATACACAAAGAGAAGCAATTTAGTGCTTTTTTTTGAAGGTACTTCTTTGTTTGCTGTTTGTTGAAAACACTTATTCATTGGTTTCATGTTGGTAAACACAACACACACCTCAGCTGAATGGATTTGCATAATCTATACAGCTGTAAGCTTTACATTGTGATTTTAGTTGAATAAGCAAGATTTAAAAACGATTCCAGAACTTTCTATTTGGTGTTCATAATGAACAATTTCCCCCTCTGGTGGTGGCTGTGTTTTCATCAATTAGCTCTTGCAAAGTTATTTTGTGGAAATATTAATATCAGCAAGCCATTCCATCTGAGCAAGCCAAACAGATTCAGAGAAACACTGTAGACTCAAACGACCCCCACAGAAATGCGGTTCCTTTGGCTTAAAAGGGCAGCTTATTGCTTTGAGAATCACTCTGCAGTTCTAAAACTATAAATAACATTCTTTTTACGGAGTCTTTTGTCCCTCTTTCATTCCAAAATAACAAACAATATATGATATGTCTGTGTGAGATTACATTTTCTCTCCTATAATGCATTATAGGCATGGTCCTGTGCTGAGAAATGAAATCCCGTCTTAAGAGGCTATTTGCATAAATGTTGGGCTTATTCTGGGCAGCTATGTATAACATGAATTTTTCCTTTTACATGTAGGTAACCTATATAATGCTGCACACACTTTCATTTAGTTAAGTCAAATCGTAAACTTCCGTATGCTTTTAATATCATTACAGTCAGGCTATATATGGATTTTTTAGTGATTCGATTTTTAAAATTGGTGTGTAATGATTTTAACACTTTATGGAATCTTTTGCAATCTGCTTAGCCTGTGTTTTAATTTGAAATCAATTCTGGTCTTTAAAACATATATAGAGACAGAGATCAGTGATGAGGTTTGCCACTAAATCTTTGACTAGGAATTCATTCATAGAAGATGCGTCAGAAGACAGAATTTAATGATCAAATCCATCTGGCCCCTCATTTACCTTACTTTTAAGATCTAATCAGCCTGGTCATAAACAAGAATAACAAGAAAGAACCCTTATTGGTATGCGGTACTGTGATGTTTGTGTTTCCTGCGCTATAAATAATTTCAGCTAACAAGTTCCATTTTGTGAGACTTGATACTTGGGGAGATGTTAAGCCCTAGGTACGATTGAATCTCATTTAAATTAGAAAACATACTTCCACCAGTAGTGTGTGACAGGTTTATGGAATCCAACTATTGACCTGCTCTTTTCCTTACAGAGTAAGAATAATGAAGAAGTACAGGTAATAGTTTAAAGGTCCCATACAGCCTATTAAAGCTTGTGAATGATGATGTAAGAGAGCAAAAGCACAAAAATATAGAGATGATTCATCATCTGTATCATTGACCATTAGTCTGTCCAACAACTGCATCAATCATCAATAGCAGTTAGTACTATACTTCAAACTGCAGCAGAGAGATTCAAAGGTTACATATCATTTATGATGCATATTTGATTTTTTTTCTCCTTGTTGTCTTACTTTAAAAATGAATGATTCTATGTCACAAAACAGTGAAGAAAAGAGACACCACAATATCAATTTACAGCAAACTCAAGATAAATATGTTTGTATCTCCCTCCCACTTGGACACTGTGTCTTCCATAAGCAATGCCGACGATGAATGTTAAACACCTGTAGCTACATTTGAGGGTTTCTGCATGGTAACCTCTTCCTCAGGTCGCCTACTGGGACGTGTATGACGGCTCTGCCATCAGAGAACTGGAGGGCTCGCAGTCTGGCGCCATCAATGGCATGCACATCTCACAGGATGGCAAACACTTTGTGACAGGTATGGCCCATTACACATCTTTTGCTTGTTATATTGCTCATTTCATTCAACCAAATATAAATTAGGAATCTATAAAATCTCTTGGGTGTTTGAGCATTCAGTATAAGGATAGATTTCATTTTACACTTGCTGCTGGTTTACTGCTAATGAAGCTCATATTCAGATCAAACATGATTGTCTTTTTTGTAAATATACGGTAGTCTTGGATAGGGCTCAATTAAAATACTGCATCATTAAATAATTTGATTTTTCTTGATCTATGCATTCTCCTCATTTTTCACAAGGCTTTTTTACCCTCAAATATTGTTGCGTGTGTTTTCCTCTTTTCAGAGTGTTTGTTTTTGTCTTCTAGACACTGACACTACAATGCATGTATCGATACATTTTTCACCTTTTCACACTAGGTGGAGATGACAAACTGGTGAAGGTATGGGACTACATGGAAGGTGTAGTCACCCACATAGGGATAGCTCACGGTGGCAGTATCACCAGCATCAAGGTCTGCTCCAACAACCGCACCTTAGTCAGCACCAGCACGGATGGAGCCATTATCCGGTGGCGGTTTCCTCACCCGTCTTCCTCTTAATGTGACACTCGTGGACACTAGAAGCTACAGCAAGCAACTTTTAATCAAATACCACCACACTCACACTCAAATTTATTAAAATTTCTTTCTTAATCTTTTCTCTGACTTAGCAAACATTGTCATAGAAATGTAACAGTCTTACATGAACGGTGCAGAATGTGCGTGGACTCTGACCAGAGGAAATAAATGTAATTTGATTAAGCATTAATGACTATATATGACTGTGTCCTTTTTCAGCAGCGAAAGGACATCAAAGACAGAAGTGAAAAGATTACACTTCTTGAGCAGTGTAGTCACTTATGTGTAAATTCCCCACAGGAGCTGAATAGGTATGAGTTCATAGAGCAACACTTTGCATAAATATAACATTACATTATACTTCACATTAAAGAGTCTACATCATGCTTCTTTAGACTGTTTGAGAACAGCAGAATTAATGGCTTGTTACATACATTCAATGCCATTGAAACCTGAATATGTGAAAACAAGACTATATTATACAGTACATTACATGCATATTTTACTCAGATATGATTCCTCTCACTGCTACAAAAAAGACATAGAGGAGACCCAGATTCTCGGCACTTAAACACATGGTTGCTGTCAGCTAATCTATCAACAGCTATTCCCTGAAGGATACTGGTTAGAGAGAGAGGCAACGTACCACAAAAAGCCTCTGACTGTCTCTGATCTTAACCCATTCTCCTCACTATTCTTCAAAATGGCTAAATGGCTAAATAATTAATAACTCACCCCTGCTTCCCCCAGAAAAGTAAAATAACAAACCTGCAGTATAAACCATGTCAGCGAAAACATCCCCGGAGTCCTAAAATAGGGCATCTCTGCCTTTGCCCTTTTCCACCCTACTTATGAACAGAGTACAACTACAGTACAAGTGAAAAGAAATATACATAAAGACACAGTTTTACACAGAATTTATTTATGGTGGTGTCTTGTGTGTGCATGTTTTCTAACAATGCCAGAATAAGAGCATCAGGGAAATAACTGAAATATTGGATCAAGCCTGGATTACCTATTTCAAAAAAATCAGCATGTCTGGCCCAGGAAATTCAATCTTTAGTACTGGTGAGCTGTGAAATTAAGCTTCAGATAATTAGAATCTGAATATAGCGCAAAAGAAGCTGGATCCTTATCGAGAACCAGAACTACACATAACGTATCTGACCAAATTGTTCGTTAACTTCCACCTCACCCACTTTGTGTAGAAGCAGCAGCACTAATTTGAATGGAAACAGTGGGCAGGCTATTTCCAGGATGCATCGCATCTGTCTGTAAACGCTGGTGTGTCGCAGACAAGGTTATATCAACATAGCAATAGCAGAATACATATTTGCGGGCAGCCTCTTTAACTGCAACAGGATCATATTATGTACAGCGACATTATCACCATACCCCAAAACACAGGACCCCAAAATTCCCAGTTGGGGACTGTGAATATAGATACATCAGGGACTTGTCCTACAGGTGGCCATGGACATGTTTACTATGTCAATGAGCCCATACCCTTACTATCCAGCGATATCCAAGAAATGCCAGAGATGTTTTCTTCAACAGTCTCTAAAAATATTAAGCCAGGTGGTGGTGTGGTCGATCCTACAGGGGGCAGTTTAAGGCCACAGCGCCTGACACCTATCAAACACGACTTCCTTGTTCTCAGTGTAATAAAAAAAAAAGAGACATGTAAAGTTACCATACCAGTAACAGCGAGGGACTGTCTCAGGAGCGTTTCCTGCTCACCGCAGACACCTTCCTCTCGTGATAAATAATACGTATTGTTATCCAGGTTAATTAAATTCATGTCTGAGGGGCGGGCGTTAGAGACAATCCTCCAAATAGAGACTTGTTCAGCGTAGCTCCATAGACGGGAAAGAAGGGAGGGAGGGAGGGAGGAGTGGTGGTGGTGGTGAGAGAGACAGAGAGACCACCAGGAGCTCGGTCTTAAGCCGAGAGCCATCGACGAGGAAGTGTAATTGAACCTGCGGCGTGGAGGGAGGAGAGCAGCTCATCTCTCTAGTTCCTGGAGAGGGAGCGTCACCCATCACAACGCGCAGCGGTGAGAGAAGCGGGCTGTCAACGGAACGAAGTCAGTAATCATGTGCCTTATTGGCACCGCATCGGTGCCACCACGGCGGTAGGGTTTCAGGGGAGGGAAAGAGGAGGAGGAGGAGGAGGAGGAAGAGGAGGAGGGGCGGTAGACAGCCAGGCAGACAGGTGCGACTCCACAGCCTGTTTCATTTTTCTCCCAGTCTCACCAAGTACTAGAGCCATGGACACCCGCAAGGAAAACAAGGTAAGAAAACAGCCAATGAAACCCAAGTCGGCAACGCGAAAGGAGAAGAAATACAAATCCGGGAGGTTCAGCAGGAGGAGATCGCTGCGATCTTTTGGGAATTTCATGGGAAGGATCCTTAAAACTTTGGGCACTTTGGCGCACTTTGGCGAAGCGGAACCGCCGGACGCGGAGGACGACGACGGCGGCTTCGGGCAAAGCGCCTCGGGGGGTTTCAAAGACGACTGCTCGCACATCTCCAGGGAGGGAACCGCGAAGAAGAGCTCCGCGGTGTCCTCCTCTCACGGCTCGGTGAAAGAGAGGCTGTCGTGGTGCTACGGCGACAAGACCCCCGGGGCGCTGGGGCTGAAGAACCACGGCAACACCTGTTTCATGAACGCCGTGGTCCAGTGCCTCAGCAACACGGACCTGCTGGCCGAGTACCTCGGGCTGGAGCAGTACAAGTCAGACGTGTGCCTCAGGAGGGTGAACGGGGAGGTGAGAGGAGAGGAGCCGCAGACCGCCAGGGGAGAGGTGACCGAGCAGCTGGCGTCGCTGGTTCGAGCGCTGTGGACGCTGGAGTACACGCCGCAGCTGTCTGTGGAGTTCAAGGTGGGGACAGAGGCAGAGGGTTGATGCTGATACCGCCGGTTTGTTGTGTTGATTTTGATCTATCTTCACTTTATTTATTTCTTATTAGTTTTTTTTTTTTTAATCTTGTAGTTGTATGTGTTAATATCTATAGGTTTGGCCCAGTGGACAGTGCTGTTTTCACCAAACTTGAGTTCCTGCTCTACTATTGAGGGGACATGATTTTATAGTGTTTATTTAGATTACCAACAAGTTTACAACAATTTCCTCCGGTGAATTTTAGCCAGTGTTACAGTTAAATACTAGAGTTAAATCCCAGTTACTTTAGTGGCTATAAACAAGAATTTTTATGTTTTCCAACTAATCAGGTGGTCGGGTAAAGGTAAGGCTACATGTACATGCCTACCTGGACAAAGCATGCATGGGCCCCAGCCACTCCGGGGCAGTGAAACCCCCAACTTTACTGTGTGTCTGCTGTTTTCTGATTATCTGATTAATTGCACATTTGTCTGGGAATGTGCTCCGCTAAAGCGCAATAAAACCGCCATCATAGGGTCTTAAGGCGTTTTAAAACAAATGAGTACAAACTACAGAAATTGACACACAGCAAATCTGCAACCAGGTTGTATTTCAGCACAAGAGATTCAGCAGGTTTCTGGGTTACTAGCTGAACTGGTTATTTTGCCTCGGCACAGAGTCATTAATGACTTTCTTGTAGCTTGTGCGTCCTGTGTCCTGTGACTACTCAGCAGCATGCCTACCACTGACACAAGTATAGGAGGATCTTCTGGGATTTGTAAGCAGTATTAAAAGCTATTACAGTATATGTCGTCAAAACAGGTATATGAATAAACACGTCAGGTGTGCACTTCATGGAATGTAGTTCAGAGGGCAATGGTCTACCTGTGTGTTCCATCTCCATGAATAAAGGCACTGAGCTCATGTTTTAGTATTTTAGGAGAGGGCTCAGCCATTGGTCATGTGGGGGCAATTAATGAAAAAAAACACCTCACCACCTTACCTCAACATTTTATTATTGTTTGTTAAGCAGCTGTAAATTTGTGTGTGTATGCCATGTGGTTACTGATTACATGCAGGTTGCAGTGTCCCCGCCTGTCCCACCTGCCCAACAGTGCAGCACTTCAGGTAGTTTGTCTGCATTCCCTGACTGTTATGTGAACAGAGGAGGAGTCAAACATTCCTGTCTTATTTGCACAAACCATTAAATGCATGTGGTAGTAGCGCAGAGACTACATTACAATATCACCATTACCTTTCAAATATAGTAATAAATCAACATGTGGTCAGATACTGAGACACAGAAGTGTTCTTTATGCTGTAGTCACTCATAGCTGTTGTGAACTAGGGCGGCAGGGCCCCCAGCCATCCCTCTGGGCTTACTGGATGACAGTCAACCAGCAGGCTTACTGAGTGGTAAACTACTACTGTTGCATCAACACCCTGGGGGAAGTTATAGGGGACAGGGTATGCAACATACGCCCAAAAAGGTATACACAATCACACAGGCTCACGCTTAGGAAAAAACAGAGTGGGATGTCATTTATGACAGAAAAGGTTGATATTCTCGACAGTGACTTTGAATACTGCTTTGTTCCCCACCTACAACCACAAGTTTGTAATGAATTAATAACGCATACGAGGGTATGTGCAGTGTATTCCAAAACTGCAAGGAAAAGGCAGTGATTAATACAAAAAAGGAGCTGTATCCTTTTAATTCTATAAAAACGTGTGTCATGGTGTTATGGAACATTAATGAATGCACCTGAATGCATGTAATATTTAAAGAACAGATTTCAAACTCTTGTCATGTGCAGCTTCACTTAGTCCGCTTACTTTAAAAATGATAAAAAGGTCTGATGGATAAAACATGAAATCACAAAAAGTCTTGAGAGATTTCAGGCTATGATTTAAAGCCCTTGAATGTAGAAATTAGAGTCAGAACTTAACTTAAAACTGTACATTTACTGCTGATTTGGCTCTTGATTAAAGTTCGTACAACACGATGATGGATTGATTGATTGATTGATTGAGCCATCTTGATTTTATGGCACTAGTTTTGCGTATTGTGCTAATGTATGGAAAAAAAAATACACTTAATCTCCTGATGGGCCATCATACGGATTTCATATACACTCTAAACCTTTGTATTAGAATCAGTGGCTGATAACAGTCACTGTACTGGCCACCTGTTGGCAGGAAAAACAGAATATCGGCCCTGAAGCTTGATATCTGAATGTCCTGCACTTTGTTTAAACAGAGGTATTCTATATTTCCTCCACTTTGTTCTAATATCTCTCATCATAGCTGGATGCACAAAAAAAAAGACATGTCCTTCACTCACTTTTTCTCACCCCATTGCATCAACACAGTGATTTGTGTCTGCCTGCTCATCCCAGGGTGAAGCAGGAGAGAGGATGTTTACTGGAGCAAGTGCATTCATCCTAGAAAAGGAGGATGCCCCCCTACTGAGTTGCCTACGATGGTGTGCACTCAGAGGAAGAGAAAAAGAGGAAGGGGGAGGGAGAGACATTGCTGGTAAACAAAATGTATCGTCTCTCCTGTGACCCTCACAAGAACCCCCCCCCCAGTCTGTAATCAGAAAAAGTGAAACACATCTTTGACATCTGATCATTATAGCAAAATTTCTCCTCACTAAACACTTCAGGCACTGACCTGCAAATAAGTCAACAAAAAGAAACTTTCCTTGAGATAAGGGCTCTTGTAGTTCTTTTTTCTGCAGTTTTAAGGATTGAGATTAGGAGTGATACATCAATACAATTCACAGTGTCGCACATGAAGATCCCGGACTGACCTCGGGCTTTTTACAAAGTTGCCAAAGGAAGTGAAGTCAGCATTTAAATACTGGATACAATTGACGTGGAGTTTTAATGTACTGTGAGCAGTGCAGTTGCAGTGAGCAAACATTATAATTAGAGAATAAATTAAAATTCATTTTTATCTCTGTCAGTCTCTTTCCAAAAATTATGATGCAAGTCATTGTGTAAAAATTTGACTTGTGTGAATCACTAGACCGTTTTATCAAGTTGTGCTTATTGTTGTGTTTTATAAAAAGTTAGCCTCTCACTTTCAGATGCAGTTTATTCCTCTCTGGACAGTATAGATGATGAGAAAAGAGAAGGTTGTCCCCTGCAAGCCTTCATTAGATTCCTACACCTACATGTTAAAAGTCCTGAACCATGAGCCTGAGAGTTAAGAAATGTGCTCCCAAATGCAGCTGTGTGCACAAACAACAGTGATCCGCCTAATGGAGGTGCTGTATTTAAAGGTCAACTTTGCCATAACTGCCTCGCCACACATTTGATGTTGATGAAATTTGGAGGCATTAAGTGTCCTACTTTATGGGTCATCCATAAGTTGTCCGTATCAAATTAACTTTATTACAGAGTGAGACCTTTTCTTTTATTACTGCTTTACACTCTTGACCTAAAGGATTTAAAAACACAGTAGCTTCTTTTAGAAGTTATAGCAAGGAGCCTGGATTCATCTTTTTTACACTTGACAGGATGCAGCTCTCTACAGCCAGAGAATCTCAGCTGTGAAGATGGAGCCTGGTGTTTTAAGTAGTCCTGTTTGTTCTGGGTGTGCAGGAAGTGTGTGACAGTGGGTCAGGGCAGTGAGACCGATGGTTTGTTTGTCTTTTCTCGTCTCTGCTCTCCTTCAAGGACCAGTCTTATTCTCACTCTCAGTGCTGAAAATGTATGCAATGTTTGGAGACAGACACACACGCGTGCATAGAGCAGAGTGGATGTGAACCACCTGGACTGCCTGTGCTCAATTTGCACTGTGGGGCTGCCTTTCATTTCAGTTTGATTGCAGGCCTTTTTCAGTGAACCAGATGGGGAACTATTTTTTCTTTTGAGGTTTCAGCAATGTGAACAGTATGAAGCTGGAAGATCTATTGTTTGCCTTAAAGCCCACAATAGATATAATCATCAGTGCATTTCATATTTGGCAAATGACATGCAGTAGGATCTGTCTCTCAGCTGCTAAAGTGAATGTTAAGTAATATTACTTGAAACGCCTCATCTCACACTTCTTAAACACTTCAAAGCTCAACCACTTACAAGTACTGTACCAGAGCCACCATCTGCTGTTTAGAAGCAGCATGCATTCCCACGACTCAGTGAGCCATACTCCATTATACCTACAATTCTGTGACAAAAAGCAGTGAAGATAAACAATGAGATGTTTTTCTGTGCTGTATCTCTGTAAGAACTACAATACGAGACTATTATCCACCAGGTTTAGTATCCCTCCCATGATTTATGTACCAAGCCTGAATGACAGTGTGTAGGAAGCCATGGGAATAAATCAATCTCCACTGCTCTGGGGTGTGAGACTGCAATCCTTGAATCATGGAAGGGAGTCTTGGATGACTCTCCTACTTTATTCCACTAAGCGAAAGCATATTGAAATGGCATATATGTTCATACAGCTCTTGATTGTGTGACGGATACAGCTTCCTAGACTCTCAGTTGTGTACACAGTAGTGTATTTACAATCTCAACTGTGAATCCTCAGAGTACGAGTTTCTCAGTTTCAACAGAGCCCAGGGAGCCTTCCCTGGGCTGTAAACAAATCAGAGGTGATTATTTCCATTACATCTCATCCTCTTTTATTTCTTACTGATCGCCTATAAATTCTAGGGACAGCCATGGACATGCAGGCTTTGTTTGGTACCTTCTTTGAGGGATTTCCAAACTTCTCAGCGTCATAGAGAAAAGATAGGTCTGATTCCAGCATGTAGCGTTTAGATTTGTCACCCAAAATACCTGTCTGTTGTCTGCTTTTTTGGAGTTGAATCCAGTGTGGAGTTGACTGAATTAGTTTAGACTTGGAAAGATTTGGAAGGAGAAGGCTGGTAGGGACAGGTGATACAGATGAGCCTAGCTGTGTGTGTGTGTGTGTGTGTGTGTGTGTGTGTGTGTGCGTGCGTGCCTGTGTGTGTGTGTGTGTGTGTGTGTGTGTGTCTGTTTTCCAGGGGCAGCTGGGTTGACAGGAGCTCAGCTAGGACTGATTAGTGGAGGGAATGGTTCTCATAAATACAGAGGTAAGAAGAATAGAGATAAAAGAAAGGCAGGATAAAAGGAAGAAGACAGTAAGGTTGCGTGTGAGAGAGAGAGAGAGGAGAGAGAGAGAAATGGTTAGATGAAATGCAGCGTAAGGGGAGAAAGAGTGGTACAAGTACAGGTTGTAAGTGATGACTGCCCTGCCTCTGGACTGTTCTGACAGCAGAGGTGAGCTGGCAACACCAGGCCACTGAAAAATGAAACAGTAAATGGAGCAGTAATGACAGATTCTATCCAGCCTCATTCCAGCCACACCTGTGGGGGGAATGGATAGTGTGTGCAGCTCTTCTTAAGGTTATGTCCTATCATAATTTGTCAGCATCCGTCTCCGTCTATCACTGAGGAATCCATCCAGGCCTGTTTGGCAAGCTGGATCACAATGAGGTGACGTGGTGTTAAGGGATTTTTTAGGGAGAGAGGGGAGGAACATTTGCTTTATATATGTTTATAGTAAATTCCTGGCGTGCCAGCGCTCTGATCCATCATTGTTTACAGAGTAGGAGGATGGATGAGGGGAGGAGGGCAAGGGGTGTGTAATGGTGTGAGGTGAAGCAAAGGTAGTAAGATACTCACTAAGATCGACATCTGGTTGTGGAGGCAGGGGATGTTGCCAGAGTGTAGCCTTGCTTCTGCTGACGGCTGGGAGGTCATGACCCCTGCTGTGGAGACTGCACAGCTTTAGGGCTGTCTTTTGTCATTCTGTTATCCTTATCTTAAAGGCTTTCTTCTTCTTTGATGCCTCCTGGGTTTGTGGGAAAGCTGGGAGTTCTTGATTATTTTTGCTTTGTTCCCTTTGCTAAGTAAGAAAAGCTGACCCCTGAATCAGAACCTGAACTGCTGTGCTCACTTCGGCTTGGGTCTGCTCGGGGCTACGCTTTTGATTGGGTCCGAAAAATGATAACTATGTTTTCAACCATAAATTGGCCTCTTGATGGAGTAGACCTCCAGTTTATTTATACAGGTGAGAGTTAGATATCAAAAGTAAATATTAATTTTAAAAAGATTGATCATCAAATGAAAAAGTATGTCAAATACTGTATATCTCTGTGAAGATGACAACTATACTTCTGAAATCTTCTGAAATATATTCATTCGAAATAAAATAAATTGCCTACACAGCCTTTATTGCACATGCTCCCATTTGACGATGAATGAGATCAGTAAATGAAACAAAGTTTGCTTCAAGCCTGAGATAATTAAGAGACATTCTGCCTCAACACACTACATCAATTCAGGCCCAATCAGGTATGGGCTGATAATCAGATCTTAAATCTAGACTGATCGATAGCTGCTACAAAAGGTTCTCTGCACCTTCAAGTTGACCCTCCTGCCTGCCTTTACCCTCTCTGTGACCAGTGCTGAACTGTTTGCTCAACAAACACTTTAGATCCCACCAGAGCTATGCTCAGGTCAGCTTTAAACACTGCTAGTATTTGCAGAGGAACTCAACATTTCTATTCTCTTCTTTGTATATCCAGCCCTCCTCAGGCTCAAGAATTTTCTTTCTTTCATTCATACTCCTTTTACAAGAAATCATTTAAAAAAAAAAACAAAAAAAAACTTGATGCTTGGTATTTCAATTTTCCCGAATCTTTTTAACTGACTTTGGGGCTGTTTGGTACATTTCAACAGGGATGCTCTGAGAGACAAAACTGTAAACAGATATCAAAGAGATGAGCAAAGCTGCCATTCTCAGCTGTGACACCCACAGACACACACAAAGACAGACACAGACAGACAGACACACACACACACAGGAAAGAAAGGGATGGGGAGATGAGACAAGCGAAGCTCTTAGTGGAGTCAGAACCTCTTGACATCATCAGGTTTCTGTGCCCAGACTCAGCCAGGTTCTTGTAACCTTGGAAACTCTCCTTCCCCCTTTTGTCCTTTGTGTTTTTACCCCTTATATTTTGTTGGTTGCTTTGAAATACTACGTTGCCTCTTCTTTATCTCTTTTCACTTGTGGGACAACCACAGTGCCATCGTTTCAAAAGGGAGAGGGAAAAAACACTTGCAGTTCTGTTGAAACTCTGCCAGCATCCCTCCTTTACCCCACTGCTCCCTCCCTCCATCTGTCCCTCATTCCTCCATCCCCTGTCAGTGCTTCCTCATAGTGATGAAGCTCATTAGTGGGCTGTCTCCGTTGGTTGGGTTGGGTGGGGTTTGGGGATGTGTGTGTGCCGGAGGGGGGGCTTTACCATCGTGTTTATATTTAGATACTGGGATACTGCAGGTATGATGTGGTGATTTTTAATGAGGTGTGGAGCAGAGCCTGGATCCTGTCAGTCACACACAATGGGAGAGGGATGCCGAGACAGAAGTAGCCACCTAGTTTAGTCTTCATGCTGTCATTAGTTTTTCTCTCTTTTTCTCTGTCTAATTCTCAAACACAACACTTTCCTGATTATTGAATAAGACAG
Source organism: Istiophorus platypterus (assembly GCA_016859345.1). Classification (NCBI taxonomy): domain Eukaryota; kingdom Metazoa; phylum Chordata; class Actinopteri; order Istiophoriformes; family Istiophoridae; genus Istiophorus; species Istiophorus platypterus. Next base: position 16,868,435 of record CM029114.1, on the reverse strand, counting down.
ACTTCCTGTCTTTTTCCTAGTAACACCTGACAGGTTTGAGGATATCCTTTGTATGAGTCACGGATGTGTTTTAGAGAACAATTTCTGACGATGTTTTTGCCACCATAAATGGGTCCCACTGATAAAGGGTACGGATGTGTCTGATTTTGTTTACTGACACTGTTATACTGCCAAAAATAGCAGTCTGGGTACATTGTGGATGAAGTGATTTCAATTTCCCTCAATGTGAAGTAAGAGCAATAGTTTGAAATGTCAGTTTTCTTGATAGAAGTGGAGTAACGTGCCTTATTCTGATATGTTTGTGCCCTGTATATTCTGGAAACAAATGAAACTCTACTAACAATGTCTTTGGAAAGGGGCTGTTGTCTGACCTCAGTGGTGCAGTTTAGTCTGAATTTAATATAAATGACTTTACAGGGCCGGACAGTCTGACAACTTGAGGTCTGTCATTAGTTTATTATTTGGCAAATTTAGTTAAGAGTGTCAATATCATTCAAGATCGGGATGATTTTAGATTTATGCAATTATATCATTAGTTTTAGTCATGGTATTGTGGTGTAAATAAACCACAGATGTTTTGTTTTTCTCTTGCAGAAAACACAACATGTAGCATCTGAAACAAGAGGTTTAGTTTAACTAGTTTGAGTAAATAATATAGAAAAAATTAGGCATGCAACTGTATGCATACAAGTATGCATTTGCCAGATAAATTAGTGCATTGAGAGGGTATGATAACACAGACTGACTTTAAGATCTGTGTAAGCTTGTTTCGGTTTTTGTAAGACTGAAAGTATTAAGTGATATCCGAGAGTAGAGCTGCTCCGATTAGTCAACAGACAGAAAATTAACTCTTTTAATATCAAATAATTGTTATAATAATTTATATGATAATGTAATATATAATAATTTTTCAAGAAAAAGTATCGCACATTTGCTCACACCAGCTTGTACCAGTGTGATAATAATGCTTTTCTTTGTCATACATGATATTAAATTGAATATCTTTGGTTTTTGGGCTGTTGGATGAATAATACAGCACATCTGAAGTTACCACCTTGGGCTGTAGGAAATAATAATTTTTTTCATTTTTCACTGTTTTCAGACATTGATTACTAAGTCACCGCCCTATCTCAGAAAACAGGGAACCCTGTTTGAATGTCTTTTGTGGATAGCCTGATTTGCTTCATGCACCTGGTGTCGACTTTGCACCTGCTCTCTGTCCAGACTGGACACTTGACTTTTTAGATTTCATAAAAAGCTCTTTTCAGAGTGCAAAGTCCAGAGAGAATTATGAATGATTTTTATTACATGATCTTATCATAGCCAAGTAATGTCTAACAGATGGCCTTAAATGAGTCTGCATTAAGTGGTGACAAGAGAGAGAAATATCCCTGTTTTTTTCCATCAATCTCCTGAATGTTCCAAGCTGAACCACCTCTAACTCACAAGTGACAAATTCCTGTATTTTGTGTGATCATGACCTCATCTTATCAGAAAGGATGTCAATACTTTATGACTTTTGAAATCACCAAAATTGATAGATGGATTATGACGTCTCTCCTCTCTTCAGAGCATAGTGGCCAAATACGGGTCTCAGTTTCGGGGAAACTCGCAGCATGATGCCCTCGAGTTCCTCCTCTGGCTTTTGGACAGGGTTCATGAAGATGCCAGTCCCAGCACCAACAGCAGCAGTAACAGCAAGACCAAAGCCAGTGCCAAGGTAAGTTCACTTCACCGTTTTTTATTGCTTGGCCTGGCTTGAAATGCTAAATGTGATCAGCGATATAGCTCAAGAATTTCTTATATTGCAGGTACTATGTACCATTCTGTAATGAAACCTGACTTGTTCTTTGGGTGTAAGAGTGGATACTAATATCCCAGGCTAATTTTCTTAACAACTGGACAAACTTTAAGTAATGTACTCCCCAGAATGATGATGTTAATGATAGTTTTTAATTAACTAAGATCTTTTTTACATTATTAGTACTGGAGCCTTTAACAGCATTATTACTCACCTTGAAAGTTCATAGTACCGCTGTAGCTCATTCGGTTTTAGAGTCCCCGACACTTAAGTGTTTTCCAGTTTAATTTTGGCAGGTGGAAACACATTGATCTTTGCCTGCTAAAAACAGCCAACTTTCTACTTAAGCTGGCTGTCACAAAACTGGCTCAGTATGACAAAAGCAAAGACCTGCAGAAGTGCTTCCAAACAAGTATCTGAAGTAACCCCCTTCGTTTAACTTCCAATAGATGTGATCAGTTGTAGTCAGTAAGAAATTGGCAAGAAACCTAGATGAATATAGATTTTTAAAAAGTTGCAGCTTTAATAGTTTTTTTTTAAGTTTGAGTAAATACATCAGTATTTATGCATAGTTATTAAAGAAATAGCAATGTTTTAACAATTGACAGGCTCAGTAGAATTCAAAACTTGAGCCTTTAAATTTACCTCCAACACTCTGCAGATTAGACTCCAAAAGCATGGTCTTTTTTCCCAAATTCAGTTTGTCTTTTTTTTTAACTGCGCAAATGATTCCACAGAAATACAGAACTCTGCTGCTCAATCTCAACCTCCATCTGGCACATTGAGTTTGCATGAAAGCCAGTCAAATTTCACTTTCTTTCTTTCTTTCTTTTTTTTTTTGCAAGACAGCAGATTCCAGTATTATAGAACTTCGACTGTGGAATCACGCTGTATGAAACACTGAGACCATTGTTTGATAAGAGAATTGCATCAGTTTGGGATGTGGTTGGATGATTGGATTGGAAACTAAACTGATATCTAAAACTCAGTATGGCAGACCTCACCGGTGGTCTGCTTGATGGCCAGCCTTCTGTGCAATGATTACAGCACAACACTATCTGGCACACCAGCTATGCCAGTAACCCTAAAAGTCCCAGAATAGACTTCTAAGTGTAGCTGTTCCATATGAAGAATCTGTGTTGTAGCACTCTGAGTGCTCCTGTGGCTCTTCCCCTCGCAGTTTAATTGAAACCCAGTGGGCCTTTCGCTGGAATGAACCTGTGTGTGCAGTGACTCTTGCATCGAAGAGGCATGTGGCCACCCCCCCCCCTTTCCTCCCTCTGTCTTTGTCTCTGTCTCTGATGTGGGACAATGACCTTGCAACCTGTTACTTGGAAATGAGCCAGCACTGGAGGTGGCTTGGTGAGAGCGAATGAAGGGCAGGCACATCACGACTGTATTAATGAAAAGGATACGACTGAAGAACACAAAAAATACACATTAATAAAACCACAATACATTTCAAGAAATTGCATGTATTAATGTTGTGGTTATATATAGTCTTTTTTGTCTTGCTCTAATACTTTATACCCTCTGTTTGCTTTTTATTCTCTCTGACCATTAGACAATCAAATGCATTCAAAAAGGCCACTTGCTGGCTGCCTGTTAAACGGATTGTGCCCAACATTGAAGTTCCAAAACATCTGTCTCTTTGTTGTGCGGTTGGTTAATTATCCAGATTGAAGCCGAGACAGAAACCGATATGTATTACGATGCCAAAGCGGTGGTGAGTGTGAGCAAGTTGTGAATGAAAACACTATATCTTTTCTAGTGCCTTTGTTCACTGTAGTCTCTGACTCCATACACAAAAAAGCACTGGAAATATGTAGGTTGGTGGATATTTCCACTGTCCTATTTATTTAATAAAAAACTAACTGCAGTGGGGAGGGAGTTCTCCAGTGCGTTCACACATTTGTGTTTGTGTGCATAATACAATATTACATAGTGAATATGAAGACTTGCTATGATCAACCCCCAACGTGACAAACCTTCGTCCTGTTTCTCTTAGTCTGCAGCAGCGCTGGTTCCTCTGCCACTCAGCTGAAGACCTCAAGTCTTATTAGTAAATGTTATGAGCTGAGTTGTCACTGCGCTGCCACCCAATGCCCTACTCCCTCTCTCTGACAGCAGCACTAATAGAGGCAGCCTTTATGCCAAATAAAGAGCTTAGGGCTATGGCTCTCATTAGGCTGCCAGTGAATCATGGTATCATAAAGCCGGCTTTCCTCTGCTGCTGCCATGAGGCAGACAAGAAGAAAATCACTGGCTTTTTCACACCAGGAGGGAACATGTCTGATTTTCTGAAATGGAATGGGCCCCCCCCCCACTTTCCTGTAAATTGATTTCATTCGTGTAGCACAGTGCGCTCATGCTTATACTGCTGATGTAATATGAGAACCTTGGAACTTCAGCTTTAAAGAATACATGCTCCTCTATGGGTTTAGAAAACCAGGTGATCTCATCAGTGTATGAAACATTTTTGGTTTCATTTCAGTCGGATAAAAAGCATAATCACACATAAACCGATATGTACATAAGACATTGACGGACTCTTAAACTGCCCCGTCTAGTGTGTGTTTTCATGCTTCTACTGCTGTCATTCATATAGGTGGTTGAAATCAGGTAAGATTCATTTCTTAGAGAAAATCTGCAGCTAGCTTTATCTTTTTTATCTCCATCTCATACTCTGTGATGAGTGATGAGACTTTGAACATGAAGTTAATTAACAAATCCCTGACATTGACGACACCACACTCACCTCCCTCGTAGCCTAATACATCTTTGTTAAAACTGTAACTCGTAATATCATCCCAAAAATGTGTTATTCCCTTCATACAGCAAATGTTCACATGGTCTACTCAACGCATGTTTGATCCCATTCATATGAGGTGACTATCACCTTGAGTGCCGCTGTTGGCAGAGTCTCCAGTGAGATAGCACACACTTCACTAAAAAAATCAATTACACTGAATTACACTGAATAATCAGTAAATAAAAGGTAAGTGTCATTGTAACCTCTCTACTGATACACAGTCTCTGTGCCTCTTGCTAGCATGCATGTGTGCTCTCTGTACTTCTTATTCAGTCTCCTCGCTCATTCTGAGTTCCTGTTTCTTTCAAAGCCATACAAATTTTGCCCGTGTCCAACCCAGGTGGTTAAAAAGGGTTGCCTGACATTAGCTGGCCCTTTCATTTAAACTGCCAAACTGGATATTTGACAAGAACTCCAAAATATTGCAATGTCTAGCATCAGGAACCTCTTGAAAATAAAGAAAATAAGTTAACCAACACTCAGCTTTTTTCTTTGCTAAAATCATAAAAAGTGTCTTTTTTTAATGCTTCACAAAAGGACTTTTTGCCCATGTTGATCCACTTTCAGTAAATGGTAGGATGAGCGAGGAGAGAAAGAAGACTATAGATCCTTTCACAAAACCTTTGGCAAGATAATGTAAGTCTCTTGGCAGGTCAGAGGGACAGATGTAAAGTAAGATAGAGCGGAGGCTGGGTTGGGCAATAGAGAGTTGGAGGTATGAAAGTGACTTTGATTGCCTCCTCTGTCACCAGAGCCTGGGAAACAGGCACCTAGGGTGATACAGGTCATGCTGAGCTGACAGAAACTTGACAGTGTCAACAGTGTCCCTGTCAGTTTCATAGACGTTTAGTGTATGGTACCTTAGCCTACAGATCACCCTTGTGCCTCTAATCACCCACCTACATAGCCCTGTATTTTGTATCAACTTAACCAAGTCAAAATTTTATATATGAAATTGGGACATACTAAATCCAACAAATTTGACATTTTATACATCTCTACCAGGAAACTCCATTCGAACTATTGTTTTAAGATGTTCCCCCTTTTTTTTTACATTTGAGACAATCATAGGATATTTCTAAACATATCACTTCTACAGTTTGGTCAGTCACTTCAGTGGCTTGTTTAGGTAAGACAACTTTAACAGCAGCATGCTTGTCAAATACTCATTTGAATTTAAGTCTGTTAACAGTATATGTATGAGAACAGGTCTTTGCGTTTAGTGACAATATTTTTTTCCTTTTCAACACATGCATTACCTGCCTCTGTCACAATTTTTTGACAGCCCCCAGATGTTGTGACATTTTTGCAAGCTCATTTTTATTCCCATCATGACTTGTTCTCTGGAAATGTAATGAAATTCTCAGAGAATGAGTGTAAGGAGTTGCTCTTAGAGCAAGTGAATATTCATGTTTTTGTTTCACAATTGTTCTCTGCTCAGGGCTTTAGACTGATTATTAGGAGAACAAAAACACATGTTGTTTATATATGCTTTTGTTTTTCTAGAGAAGACAGATATGCATCTTTACCACACTGCTTCATTTTAGGATTGGGAATATATTCAGAATAACTTTTGCAAATATCAGATGATGCGAGCTATGTGTTTATGTATCTGTAACTAAATGCATAGATTCCAACATATCAAAACAAATATCAGCAGGAAACCTGAGGCCAGTTCACAGAACTGCAAATCCAATTTATCTGGAAGTTGACACAGTATGGCCATATCTGGATATGTATTTATTCATTTTGGGCATGTATCTGTAGGTGGTTTCCTTGAAAAGTCCAAAGACGTATATGTTAGGTGAACAAGACATAAATTGCTTCAAGGTGCAAGTGTGAGTATAGATGTGACCAGTCCAGTTGGCACCTGGCCTCTCTCTCAGTGCATGCTGGGGTTTCAGCCCCCTTGCGAAATGAGCTAAGTAGTTTATAGAATGTATGGATGGATTTATTGATTTATTTGGATTGTCATTATTAAGACTATCTGCCTGATAGAATGACGTTATCCCCGATTGATTAACTAGTGGTCAATCTCCCCTCACTCTACTCCTCCCATTCCTGTTTGTTCTGATATCGCCATATGGATCTACATACAATCACACATGGTCTGCGGAGAAACAGAGGTAAGCTACCACCACAAATAGAAACTAATTCTATGGGAAAGACTATAGGTTAGAACACTAGAGACCATGTAGTGCAGTCAAGTACAATCCAACAGCCTCCAAAATGAGTTAAACTTCTCTGACACAGTGTCTATTGCAATTGTTGTAACAATAGCAACCATTGTACATTATGCAATATACTGTACATACCATAGCAAGAGGCAGATTTTTGATAATGTGTCATGCACAGCTGATCTATTAGTAGTGCAACCAGTCCAGCCGCCTCACCCACAGTTAAATTACGTAACACAAGACTGTGAACACACATGAAGGCAGCTCAGTAATGTTAATCCTCCTTCCAATGGGACCTCACTAAACTCGCTTGGTTTGTCTCTCGCTTCACTGGCACCACATCAGCAACATTCCTTACTGGCTAACAGAAGACCCCATTAAAGTAATGGCCTTGTGCACGATAATGTCTCAAATCATCATTCATTTCTCACTCTCAGTAATAGACAAGCAGTGTTACAATAGTTATTTAAATATATAAAATAAAAAACAAGCCAGTGCTGAAAACATCAGATTAGTGTCATCCCCACTCACTCACTTGCTGCCAAAATGGCAGCTTCATCCAGCAAGTGTTAAAAAAAAAAAAAGACAAAAAACGAAGAATAGCTTTGGCTACAAGCGAAAGAGGCTTTTTCTTGACTCTCTGGTTACAGTGCAGAACATAGATGTCACTGCCTATGAACCATGTCAGACTATGTGATAATAAAGGTCATAATCACACTAAGAACTGGTGCATAATATTTTCCCATTAGGCCTCCGCATTTCTCAAAATATGAGGTTTGGCTATACTATCCCAATGTCTCCTGTTGAGAAAAATGGCTAAAACCAAGAAACTCGCACTTCGTATTATTAGAGTGGTGCAAATTCCCCAGTGTTCACAGGGTAAGCACATGGAGCAAAGTTACATTTTTCCTCGGGCCCTCTATGTTTGAGATTTAGAGTGAGTGCATTTAAAAACTCTTCCATCTCAGCCTATGGACAGAAGTAGGGTAGGAAGGTTGCCAATGCACCATCAGTGCCAAAGCATTATGTATGCATTATTCCATTTTAAATAGTGGTCGGCCTTTCTGCCCCAAGAGAGCTGGATGTGGAAGGAGGAGGAAAAAACACTGCTGGCCTTGAAGCCAAATTAATTGATTTTTAAATCAAGTCAGAGGATTTGGTTGAGCAAAATAGACTTACTTATCGAGAGGGACAGAAATAGTGAGTTTGATAGCTCTCCATGCAATTTTGGCTCAAGCTGTTGCAATCTTCAATCCAGGACTAGACTAAAATGAAGGGCCCACACAGGAAATAAAGTAAGAGTTCAAAAATCATAGTCTTTACCTAAGTCATACATGAGACGTTAGCTCGGCAACAGGCAAAGAGTCATACAGGAGGAGCATGCAACTAGAAACAAGGATGGCTGGAAAGCTTAAGTAACTGGTAATGTGAAAGGGGAGAAACTGGACTATAGCATATATACAAAGGGGACTAATTGGCTGATGAGACATAGGTGACAAGGCAGGAAGTAAAACAACAAATAAGGTAAGTGATTTCAAAACAAAACAGGAAATAACGAAGAGTCCAAGTAGAATGTCATGCATTTTCTACAGGGGGAAGAGGACAAATGTTGATGAATGACATTAATCAATTGACAGGCAGGGTGATAGGGAGAGGTTGATGAGTCCTTGATCTGGTGTCTCCCTCATCAGTGTCGGTCATCAGGATGTCAATTTTTTGATATCCCATCCCCCTCCTTGGTTTTAGGCAAGAACATTTTATGTAAAAATGACATTTAAAACAGTCTGTGGCTCTTTTAACAACTGTGACATAATGAAGAAGATTGTTGACAGCGGGATGTCATCTACGATAAAAATAGAACAAGTTTTCTAAATCACTATAAAACTTAATGTAAATGATTGTTGTTGTTTGATAAGTAATTGAATGACTTATTTTTTCCCCACATAGTATAGTTTTTGAGATAGAGTCAATAAGTGGGAGTTAATATTTTACACATAAATCTGAGCATTTATCGGATTAACAAGTTTTAATTCAGTCGGAACTCCGAAACTTCAAAACAAACTGTATTTTAAAAATACTACAGGTTAAATTATTAGTAGTATAAGTAGACTAGGATCAGAGACTAAGTAGACACAACAGCTTTGCCTTTCAAGACAGGGATTCAGCGATCAGAGTGTCAGAAATTCTCGCAATCACCTATCAGCAAGTGTGTGGGTGTGCCGCATTCAAATACTGTAGTGTGCAGAAGGTGACATCACACCAACAGGTGCATGGTTTTTGGTATAACGTGGCAGTCGTGCCACAAAGTGACATCCGCTTGTCCGTGTGAAACAGGAGGAGCCAGAAGCTGCAAAACTCACTGTTGCTTGACTGGCTGTCCCATCCTGGCTGCTGCTTGTCAGTCATAATAGCTCCTTGAGCTTCTCTCTGTATTCTTTCCACCTTTTCTGTTTACTTCCCCTGGCATTTTGTTCACCATTGCTCACTATTCGCTCTATTGTGGAATAGTTTATACTCTGATAAAGAATGTTAAATAAAAGTGAGTGGTGCAACACAGCTAATAAGCTATGATTACTTCCTCTATTTTAGACTCTCTGGCTCTCTGTTCTCTCAAATGTCAGCACTGTCAAGACAGCTTTGTTTCGGCATAAATTTGTGCATCAAAGTTCAACAAAGTTGGACTGCTCGATTAACATTCCCGCGGATGAATTTTCCTCAACTGGATCCCCTTATTAGGTAATTTGTAAATCCTTGTGTGACCAAGCCTTAATACTTATCTTTCTATACGGCAGTTTCATGGATCACGTCACGAAAGTTCTCAAACTAGCTGAGAAAAGCTTTAACATGCAATTTTTTGGATGAAACATTGTGAGGCTTCCCAGATGCTGGATAAAACAAGCAGTTCCTTCACCCAACGCTCGCTTTCATTCCCGCCACCCCATTTCTGTTGGGTCGGGCCGTTATCAGGCTGATCCTGGCGTAACCTTCTATACTGAAGTTATCTAGCAATGTCTTTGGCGGGATCAGGCAGCGACTGATGACGGGGAAAGGAGGGCCACCATATAACACTCCCTGCACACCCCTTGATTTTTGTGTCACACCAAGGTGAGGTTTTTCTATTGTGAAGCTTTTAGTTGGCATTTGTTTGCCCTCACCCTTCACCCTTCACTGCTCACCCCACCACCACCACCACCACCACCACCACCACCACCAATCTCTCTCAGGTTACATCAAAGCAGTGTAACCCATGCCATAGCCACCACCCCACACTTGGCCAGCAGCCTGATTATAACTGCAAGTGACATTTCTGAGATGCCTTAAATTCCTCCTGACAGAAGGGAGAGTGAAGGTTCTTGAAAGAGACATCCTGGAGTTTTTTTTTCCTTTTTTTGTGTGACAAGTCTTTCTTTTTGATGTGTTTTTCAAAGATGGTTACTGTTGCAGAAATGGGGAAGAATGTTTGATCTAGGAAATGAAATCATGAAGCATGTTGCCATGTTTGCTTCTGTTGAGTAGTTAATGCCCTCACAACACCGACTCCTTTCATCACTTATTACAGATTAAAAACCTAAGTAAGCAATATGATGTAAATGTTACAGGGGTTTCTATATTTCCGGACAGAGTGGAAGGGGGTCAGAGCGTTACCCTACCCCTCCTGATAGGATTTACACAGGACGGAGGAGAAAGGAATTTTTTGACGAAAACCTCTGCTTATTGAAATATTTCTCAACATATATTTCTGTCATTTCATTCTGCCATTGCTCCATTCATAATTCACTTTCTCCGTTCAAGTGTCTTTTTTCAAGGCTCCTTCCTGTCGTAATGTCTCATTCTGTCAGCTAGAGAGGGATGAATGACTGCGTGGGCCTTCTCATTCTTTGTCACCCTCCCTTCTGATCCACTCCCTTTAACTCTTTTAGACCTTTATGGAGATATAATGTTGATTATTTGTGCTGCTGTGTGTAGTTAGATGAAACAAAGTTGTTGACCTTGCATTTTTCTTTGCCCTGTGAGTAAAATTGCAATGACAGGTCTCCAGTATTCCTATTTGTCACCTCTTAAATGACGCTACCTATGCCTTGGTGCTTGTGAAAAAGCCCCTGCTCGCTGAGAAACTTGAGACACCCTCCCACTGTTTAACCTTGATTTATGTCCACACTTCTCTCTGTTGCTTTGTCTCATCTCTTTAGAAATCCACTGAAGCAAATTAAAAGAAAAAAAACAGAGGTAAAAGAAATAACGTGACAGAGATTAAGAGGGGGGGGAGAGAGTTGCCTGTCTTTCAGTATGCTAGCATACATCCGTTGACCAATACTCAAGCAGCATACAGGGTGAAAGGCTGCTCCTTCCTATCGTTTTCCCCTGTATCTCACTTGAGAAAAATCTGCTAGAATACATTATGCCAACAGGTGGGATTGATCATAATGAACATAAAGCCAGTGAAAGGTTCATATTGTAGCATCTCCTATGTTCCAAATGGCTGGTCTCTGAAGTAAGTGGGAACTATTCGGAAGCGCAACAAGCTTTAATCACAAGAGAGTAGTATTGATGCATTATAAAGTCCATAGGCAAACATGTTGGCAACTGCCAAAGAATTTCCGAGAAAATTATTAGCTTTGTATATCTGTCATTTGGGAACAGCGGCTTCTGGGGAGAAATAACAACCATTTACTGTATAGCCTTCTTGAAATGACATTTACCTTAACATGATTAATCCACAGAAATGGTCAGATATTGTTGTCGGATTATCCTCCCAAGGAGTCATTATACATAAAGCTGGTGTTTTATCAGGTTCATGATCATCTCAAAATATTACAACCCTGGCTTCATGGTACCTTTAATTAAATCGAAACCATGAAACAAATGGGAAAACATATCTCTGGTAGGAATGTGGTTGAACGTCATGCCAGTGACTGCTACAAATTTGGATAGACAACCCCCCCCCCCCCCCCAAATAGAAAACGTGGAAATCATGCATGAAATTTCAGTCCAAGGACCAAAGTAACACGGAGGCAAGAAGAAACCAGAGGAGCCAGAGCTTGTGAGTCAAGGGATCTGAAGTAAGGACCCCCCACCCAGCCATGGAGCAGCCCAGCAGATGAGTGCTGTGGTTGAAATGCCATGCTGTGGGATGTTATGAAAAATTAAATGTCCTCTCAGGGGGCAAAACAGTTGTGCAGAGGGAGACACACACACACACACATAGGAGAACCATAATGGGCAGCAACATTAGCCCAGCAATTGATTAATGCTCAGGAGACGGCAGGGAGTACATCCTACTGACCACTCCCTTTACTCTGAACTTCCTTCATGTCCTTACTGGTGTCCTTTCTATATGGTCGGAAGAATTTTCAGGATGAGCTTTTAAAACCATCTCTTGCGTGTTTGACAAGAGAAGAAAGAGATTCCCATGCCTGCACTTCCTTCTCTATTCTTTAACTCCTATTTTTCCATCTTAGCTTCCCATTTACCAAGCACTAATCCTCTTTGAGGTAAGGAATTTTTTTCATGTTTATTCATATTTCTAAGCCCCCTGCCACTGTATATACAAATACACATACAAACACATACAGGCAGTTGACCAAGGTACAGTAATTCAAGATGAGTAGCACAGACACCACCAGCCTTTAGGTTAAAATTTACTGCAAAAGGCTTTAACAGATCCTACTGCATGAATGAAATTCATGAATTTTTTTAGGAGACATTTAATTACATATGTTAATATTTCAAAGGACGTCCTTCTTTCAATAGTTCAAGAACATTTGAAAGATAAACATCTGTCAAAACTAAAAAGAGAGAAATAATGAAAGTTAAAGACATACTGAGAGAGAGAGGTTCCTCTGATGAAGATTAGGGTAAATTGAGGACTATGGGAAGTTAATGGAAATTAGACTTTTACTATAAATGCTGTAGAAATCAGCTAGGCAAGATAGGAGCCTTTTCTGAAAGAGCTCTGCTCAAATGTTGTATTTAATGACCTTCAAGTCACATAATTTTATATAAATTTTTATTAGGACTGTATTTAAAAAGAATGGAGAAAATTCTAGGTCTCCCAAAGGATTAGAAACGTGTATTTGTTAGTATATCAAGATCTTAACGGCTCTGAGGGGAACACAAATCACTCATTCACTTTCACACAATTATTCTCAAACAGAAATTTCATGATAAAGTGAGTAAGTAACCTGAATTTCTATGCTTCAAATCTATGCTCTGCATAGGAAGCATGCAATTGTGAGTGAATGTGTAGCATACACTGTGTTGTGTGGCTACTTGAGCTAGCATAATCATCCCTTGATTTATGATATTTGTCCAGCAACTTTTTCGAGTCAGTGGATGTAAGGCAAATTTCTCTTAAGAATGGCAAAACTTAAGAAATGTTCACTGTATTTATTTATTTTGTATTTATTGTTATATAGTCAGCAAATTCAGTGAAAAGAACAAAAAAATCAATGTGATTCCCAACTGAAGATGTAAATCTTTCAAAACATAAACATATGCTTTAATTTTTGAAAAAGGCTAAATAATTAACTAAAACAGCCAGGCACTCTGGTTTTTAGTAATTATTACTCGAACAGGACTAAATAGTGTATTTCTTGGGGACTGTTGTCGGCCACAATTTTGGTACACGAGTGTTTTTCAGCAACAGAATATGTGGGTTGGACAAAATTCATCCAGTAAACAATGTGTTTTGGAAAATGATGACGCTCTATTGAACAGAGGAACAGGTTATGATCAGACCTGCTGCTCAGAGCTAGTACTTGTTAGTAGGATCAGATCATTGTTGATGTTGATTTTTCATGGTATCTGTTGTCAACAACAAAAATATATTGAACATAACATAACAATGTATGTCTCCTTTGCGACTTGATTAATTTTACATCACTAGTAATTGTGAATTAAGTAATATAATTTAGGAAACCGCTTTGCTAAAATCCCTAATCACAGTTGAATTTACATGGCAGGTTTTATGATGAGTTAGACTTGACGAACGGTCTAAATTTAGCTCTGCGGATTCAGGTAAGATGCCCCTTGTGGGTTTTTTGCTGTAATTAATGTGGAGATAAAGACGCCCAGTGGCTATTAGCCAGTCACATTGTTACCTTGAGTCTGACAGGCAGGCAGTGAGAATAACCAATCTGCAGTAGATCCTCAGAGAGATTTCTGTAACATTTTTTCTGACTCCTTATCATCTGCTCGCTTTCGTGTGATTTGTGTTTGGTATTGAGAACTGGTCCTGTTTGAGCTATTGGAATCTGAAGGGATATTTGCTTTTTGTTGATTTTATTCAGGTAAACAAAGTCAGCCCTCCAGGTTCATTGTTCATTGTCACATCCACCACACCTACCTTTACAGGCTTTTTTTCTTTATATGGTTTTGTCTTCCGGGTGCCTGCGAGCCTGTTGAACAGGATTGGTAGCTGTGTTGCAGTTTGACCTGTTCCTGTCACCTGTTCTCCATTGTTCCTTAGTGTCCTCTGTGGCCTGAAATGGGGAAAAAAAATCCTACTCAGGTCCAAGTCTTTTGGTTTCATATTTAGTCATAACCCCCCCCCCCAAAAAAAAAAAAACATTGAAAAAAACATTTTTGCTTATTTGAATTTATTTTTGAAATAAACTGAGTTGTATTTGAGTGAAAAAACAATTACGGCATTCTTTACAAGTATCAGAAAATTTTGATATTTATTTTCTCTGTGAAAGATTAACCAGCCTGTATATTCTGTGTAGCCCTTTGGATTGCGGTTGACTGCGTGGGTGCATGTTGGTTTTACTACGGCTTAAGTGTTAATGTGCCAGAGTGGCAGATTGTGAAGAAGAATAAAGGGTTTAGACCTTGTGCAGCCCAAACCAGAGGCTCCATTAACAGTAACAGCAGCATTATGTCTCATCTAAGACAAAGGAAGAAAACAGCTTCCATGGACAATTCAGAAGGGATGTCAGAATACTGGAAATTCGGAAGTGGATCGTTACCATTGAAATCCCATGATTCTCGATACCAAATTCACTGCTGCAGTGCACACACACACACACACACACTACTCCATATAGTCCAAGCTGTAGTTTATGTTTACTAACACGGTGAAAGACTGGTACTGTGAAAATATTAATTCAAAGAGTCAATGTGCCTGTCTTTGAGGTGTTTAGATACATTTGAGGTGTCTCCTGATTTTGGTCAAAATGCTCTATAACACTGTTTTCATACCGTCAAAGATACTGTAAAGTCATGCTGGAAATGATGCTGCTCCAGTGCTTGCTGCTACTATTCTGTGTGTTGTTGTTATTGTTACTGTTTCTGCCTTCCCTCTTCCTTTTGCCTCTGTGTTTGGCGTCAGACTGAAACACTTGTAGGGTTATAATGCCGCCCTAATCAGTCCTGGAAGAATCCCATCCTCAGAGCCGATGACATCCATAGTACCTTCGTTAGAAGAATGAGTCCTACCACATTTTCAGAATTTTGGCATCAATTTGATACTAAAGTATTGGTTCCTGTGAGATTCATACAATTCGAGGATTATCTTAAAGAGGTAAAAAAATAAAAAAACTTGGATCTAGACAATTTAGGCTTAAATATTTTGTGTGGGAGAGACAGACAAGTTGAAATATCATCTTTCCAGCCTTATTTTGTAAGTTTCTTGTTATGATTTACCTTAACTTCAGGCAGAGAGCCAATATTATCACTGATCAACTTTCAGTATTATATAATATTGTGTTATTTGTCATAATTTTATTTTTTACAAGTCTGAAGATGTTTTTCATGTAATGAACACTGCTGGATCACGGCTCATTGCATTTAACAACAATTTGATGAGAAATCTCTTTCATTCATTATAACAGGATGAATAGTATTTTGGATTGATATTGTTAACAACATTTTTTTATCATATCATTCAGCCTTAGTATTGAGATCATCATGTAACAAGAGTAATGAACCGTCAGAATGACCTGGCAGGTTCAGTGGCCTTTTGTTGGAATTTATCTGTAAAATCAAGCAGATGCCGACCTGATTCCTCCACTGAGGTGTGTGGTGAATCATTTTGTGTGTGTGTGTGTGTTTTTTAGTGGTTCTGAACTTGTGCCTTTTATAACATCTCAGAGAGAGTTTTTAAAGACATTAACCAGTCTAAGTTCTCACCATGTCCTTTGGTATGAGATCCCTGCCTGTCTTTCTCAGAATGCTAAGCACAGATCAACGATGGTGTTTTCCTGTTAGGATGAGAGGCTCAGCCAACGGCCATCTCCGAGCTCTGAGATGGCCGTTGGCAACCCTTCCACTTGAGAAGCTAATGAAGTCCTTCCCCCTCATCTAAATGAGTCATGTCAATTTGTTTATTTCTCTAAATCAGTATTTGCCTGGGAATAAATGTTGTGTGCGTGTGCGTGTGTGTGTGTGTGTGTGTGTGTGTGTGTGTGTGTGTGTGTGTGTGTGTGTGTGTGTGTGTGTGTGTGTGTGTGTGTGTGTGTGTGTGTGTGTGTGAGAGACAGACAGACAGACAGACAGACAGACAGAGAGAGATAGTGAGAGAGAGAGAGAGAGAGAGAGAGAGAGAGAGAGAGAGAGAGAGAGAGAGAGAGATAGCTCTAGCCTCCACTGCCAAGTCAGATTTGGTTGTCAGAGCTCTGCCAGGGGCTCTCGTCTGAGGCTGCTTATTTCTGTTCTGCCTTTGTTTTGGCCCATCTGGCATCTCCATAGTAACAGCCAAAGAGTGGTGGGTCAGGCTGTATTTGGCGCAGAATCAAATGGAGTAGGTACATTCAGTGCTCTTCAGATAGGGATAGGCCCAAGATCAGAGAAAGATACAGTGAGGCTATCTGCTTTTGGTCTTGACAACAAGAGTGATAAGTAAATTTCAGTGAATAAAGGTTGATCATTTTGTTAAGACAAAAAAAAAACACATGGCAAGTTGGACACACAGCTTTTGGAGAGAGGAAGTGAGAGTGGAGAAGGGGTTATGATGGCTGGAAGAGAGCAAAGGAAAGCAGTGGAGCCGAGGAAGAGAGGTGGGGGTGGGGGGTGGGGTGGCTGAACATGCCTGTGGCTTCCACCGTTATCTCCCAGACTGCCTTGTTACCGTAAGCCAGCTTTGAATAGGCCGAATTAGCGGCAGCCGTCCGGAGCTGAAAGAATAGGGGTGAGTCAGCCAGTTTACTGCATGGACAGCGTTTCTTTCATTCCACCATTTCTCTGATTTCCCCTACTCTCTGCCCGAGTTAGTCTCTCTATCTGTCCCCCCTCCCACTCTCTCTCTGCCCATCCTCTCCGGTAGGTTTGAACAAAAATATATAGTCCTCTCTGACTTCAAGGTTGGGTGCATCTGTGTCAAGTTTTTCACTCTTTGTGAAAAGCAGTAGATAAAACTGGACTTTTCTCATAACCCTGTAAGCTAAATGTGACAGAAAATCCTTACTAGCTCATTAGTTTTACTAAGGGCTGAAATCACTTGTTGATTATTTGATTAGTTGTCCATTGAGAGATAATTAATTAGCTCTTTGTAAAACACAAATTTCAAACCTTTGCCTCAACCAGCTTTAGAAATGTGAGAATGTACTTCCTTTCACTTTGTTATATGATTCGAATGGAATATTTCCCTTTTTTTTTTTAGTGTTAATCTGACAGATAATGTAAATTAAGGCCTTGGGCCCTTGGAAATTGTTAGTCACAGCCATATTTTTTTACATCGTCATGTGGTTAAAATGATAAAGTTCTCAGGCTTCATTAGTCCTCAGCTGAACTTAGGTATTATTCTAGTTGTAATTGCGACTCGCAGTTCCGTACTTCTAAGATGACAAATCTAAGTAAGTACATCTGACCCAGAAGAAGTACCGCTGAAGCTGAGGGATTGAGGACTAACCCTAGACCCAAGCCTGACAAGCTGAGTCTAAATGGCTAAACCTTATCAATGTAGCGAGCAAAACAGCCCTTCCTCATGTACCATCATCAGTCCAAACTTTTATTAAACTACTGATAAATATTTTTTATTACACCACTGGAAGTACAGAATATTGCACTTACCGGGCAGCTAGTGTGGCTTGTGAAGTAATTAAATGAACACTGCTGGCCGCTCATATTTTCTTCAACCTCCTCCTGTCATGCTGCGTTCCTCTCTCACTGGCCTTCAAATCATTATTTTTTTTTAATCTCTCTGTCCTTTACAATATTGCATCCTCTATTGTCACATTTCTTTTCTTTTGCAGCTGTCTGTTCCTCTCTGTATTTCTTTGTCTCCGTCTTCCTCCACCTCTGCATGTTGACCTTGTTCACTATCTGGTATGCTGCCTCTCCACACTGTTCGTCTGAGAAATGATGAAAGACTTGTTTTTTAAAGACACTGCTTGATGTGTTATTATAAGCTGTTTAATTAAAATTGTGTTGACAAACTCTCAGGTGTAAGACACAAGCCTGTTCAGTTCCATTAAAACCTGGCCTGTGCTGATAGGACTACCGTTCAAATGCACTGGTGGCGGGTCCCCTCTAAAAGACAAGAGTGGATGTGGCTGTCTCCTGAAGCAGCCAACAGTCATGTCAACATTGGCTCGTCCTAATTCGCACGCTCAGTGGGAGATGTCATCTCTTTCTGCAGGAGACCGAAAACATCAAGCTGATACCAGCAATTTAAAGTGTGGCCTTCTTCATCTCCTCTAAAATATCTGTGAAGTTTCACAGTTATCCAGGTCATAGTTATCCAAGAAAAATTTGGACTCCTCTAAAATGTTACCAAGAATAATTTTCTGGGCAAACACTCACATACACACATGTGCATAGATAAACAAGCTTAATAAGGCAGTAACTGTGCACGCAACTGACCAGCACAAACTTGCATAAAGGTTTAAATGAAAGTGAGCAAAGTAAATAAACAGTTTGTGCGGTCCTGTCAGTTATTTACATCATTATCTAAATGTTGGTATTGAAGGTGTTTATTTGAAATGATGATTTGATATTGATGTCATATAAGCTCTGTTGTATTTACGGACACAACACGAAGCATCACTCTCTCTGCCTGGTGCTTTAGCATTACTAGTGCTGACTTTTTGGAAAATTCAGGTACTTTATTTGTATTTAGCTCATTTCCTCACAATGAATTAAAAGTTTTCCTTTTCTTTAGTCTTCATTTCTCTTGCATCTTTTATAACTAGGACGAATTATATAGTTCACTTGTTCATTTTTTATTCGAAATGTCTGCATTTGTACTTTTTGACGATGAAAAGTCTGTAGTTTATTCAGTGTAGTTGTATACTCCAATATTTGAGACATAAAAAATTGCCACCAAACACAGTTTGATATGAAAAGCTACCAAATCCACATTATCTGTGTCCATTTTTAAGGCATCTGTGTTTGCAGCTAATTTGTCCTAGTGAAAGCAGTGTTTTTCAGATACCAGTTCTTTCAGATGCTGGAATTTCATGCCAACACGTTAATGTAATAATTACAACCAGTAAAACCATACACAGTAGACTGCAGCAGGTCTAATGAGTCTGTGTTTCTAGCACAGTAATCAGTGGTACAGTGGCTAAATGTCGGTCACATGGGGCTAATTTTCTATGGTTGCAACAAAAATCATTTGTTACTGTTGGGTAGCAAAGTGTAATTGCCAAGCCCTGACTTTTTTGTGTCTGCAAACTATGTAATCAGCTTTTCATGCAGCAGACTTTAGGACAGTTTCACATTTTTATGAAATGTTGAAAGGTAAACAGCCCTCTTAAAAAAAAACGAGTATTTTATAGTTTATGGCCTTAGCTAACATAGGAATTATGTCAATTGACTATGATCCCAAAATGTTCATCTATAAATGCATGTAAGGTGGTTTGGGTTTTGAAGACCGAGTTGGTTATAAACACACAATTGTGGCACCATACTGTAGGTGAAGTACTGCAATAAAAGAATTGTTCTTCGCTCTCACCATCAGAATTTCTCCTGACTTTTTTCCTCTCAGCCAGGGGGTATGTCTGAGTGCGATTACATGTGTGGTCACCCTGGTTGAATCTGGCATTTCAGAACTGAAAACACATTTGGAAGAAGAATCATGGCAGCTTCTCAGATTCCTCCCCACACCCATCCCGTTGTCTTTCCTGCTCGGCTGGTACAGTCTTGCTTTATCACCTCAATGAATCTCGTCACTCTTCGTGGCAGTGAGCCAGAGGTCATCTAATTGTAGTCTTTTTGCAAGAAATGGGTGCTATTATGACCTTGCCTGAATACACATATGGAGCTGCATACCTGTGTTCACACGAGAGAGAGAACAGGAGCATGGAGTTTGTCGGTATATGTGAGTTCGTATATGTTATAGTGTGACGATTGTGTAGGTAAGCATTTTTCTGTGTGTGTAGGGATGAGTCAGAGCAGGGTGCTGGCAGCTAAGGTGAATGTGTTAAGCCCCTTGAGCCAGCCAGTTGATTAAAAATGTGGTTTGAGACGATAACTGAATAAGCGTCTTCCTCAGTTGGACACCATTTATTTTTTCAAAATTACTTTTAGTCTCGATAAAACTCTGACTCTGACACGATAGAATTATTATAAATCACGTTTCCTTGTTGTTGATTTTAAAGCAGTGCCTTCAACTCACTTCAGCCTCAGTGTAAGGCTGCTGTCTTCAGATACCGGTGGACATTAAAATTTGTCAGTGTTAAGTGATATGATATTAATTAATTATTATGATTTTTATCATGCGTCTTCTTTATTCAGTGTTTTACCAGTTTTAATCACCGGGTCTGTTGGTTTTGGAAAGGAGAGATCTGCGGTTAATTCGGCACCTGATAAAAACCTCCTGTTCATTTAGCACAAAAGTAATCTTGACCTGTTTTGATAGAGAGAAGAACTTTTGTCTCAACCCTATTAAGCTTGGGAGCAGGTGTCTGTGCATTTTTGCATTTACAGTCATGTTTCACCTCTGTCCTGTGAATAATCTCATGCTCCTCTATTGGTCAGAACTGATCTACCCTTATGCACTCATTAGCTAACCTGAAGTTGATTGGTTAGACCAGCTCATCCCATTTAGTAGGCCGTGACAACGTGGTTCTTTTACCCAGTGGCAGAGCAGGATGCCTGCATGTGAGTAAATCAGTAACTACCTTCATGTTAAGCTATTGAAAAGCTATTTTTAGCCATATTTTGGCAATATATAAGCATTAAACACACTTAGCATATGAATGGAGTTGATAGGAGAATTATCCTGCAGGGATGGCTTGAAAGTGTTTGTGTTCATTTTGATCCATGTTTCCACTATGAAACTGCTCACTGTAGGAAGCCTTTGTAATTTTACCAGATCATACAGTTTATTTGTTTGTTTTTTTTACATAAATACACGTACATTTTTTTACGGATAGGCATGTAGCTGGAGCTAATTGTCCCATCTCTAGTTAGGCTTTTGCATCTAGGTTAACAACAGATAAGGCAGAGGACAGATAAAACATATGCATGTACATGTGAATATGCATATATCCATGCGTGTATGTCTTGTGCATACATATCTGCTGTATGTGTTGTACATTGACATACACTGATGATCCAAAACATTACCAGTCTGGCTATGCAGCCCTGTGGTCAGCAGAGTGTGATGTAGTGTATGTTGTGAAACTTTCCTTCCATTGCCATCATTAAACTGTCATGAGATTCTTGCCACAGTAGCTTGTAGCAATTGCAGTACCTTCACATGCATTGTTGTTAAGAGATAATGGTCATTATTGTCCTCACCTTTGAATGACTATAATGTTTTGGATCATATATAGGTGTAATGGTGTTTGTGTATGACTGTAAGTATGTATATAGTGTATAGGAAAACATTTGAAAAGTCTTTTACCGGAAAAGATGGCAGACCAATGGTAGGTCCCTGCCTTCAAACTCTACGGTTACCACTTGCAGGTCCTGAATCCTTTACTGTAATAATTTATGATATTGTAATATAATCATAATATAATTATTTTGATCCGTTGAAAAATTATATCTGGAGCAAGAATATGTATGTACTTAAAATGTACTTGTCATTCATATGATCAAAATGTATCTGCTTTGAGAAATATATATGGTTTTATCAAATGACGACAGTTTTAATATGTTTGAATAGTCTCGGACAGTTTCGCAATATGGGCATTAAACTTCAATTGAGAACCCAAACTGACACCTATATATTTAACATCTCACCATTCCTTGATTTCTTCATAATCAGTACTTATTACAAAACAATCCAAAACTTTCCCTGTGATGAACTTATGTTAAAAATGTTTTGGTGTGATTCAGTGACAGCTAGATCAGTTTCTGATCATAGTGATTTTGTTTGGAGCAGAAATACAGTGCCATGGATGGAATCTACAGAAGTTTGGTTATTAGTCAGTCTGTCTAACTCCAGGCTGCCTCTCCTGGCTTGTTCATGTTTGCAGCTACCCCAACTCAGCTATCCACAACCAACCCAATTCTTCTCATTGTTATAGGGATTTCATGCTTTTTTTTTTACACACACACACACACACACACACACACACACACATATATATATATATATATATATATATATATATATATATATATATATTTATATACACACACACATATCGAGCAAGCCAAAAGGAGGAGTGCCTCAGTAATGTCTCACATGAATGCATGCCATTGGGACTTAGCAGGGCTTTGGTAACAACATATGTTTTCATGTCGGGATTGGAGTGTGAAGATCTCTGGAGGCAAGCTGTGCCTCTGCCAGCAGACAAAGAGGGCATAGGGCCAAAGAGATTTACAGTGGCTGCACTGGAGAAATGTTTCACTGATCACACAGAATTGAGTCCCAAACTGAGTGGAAGGTTCTAAGGATGAAGATTAGGAGAAGAAAGAAAGATCCAAGGTTACGAAGAAGAGAAGTTGCAAATATAATGTACTTCCTTGCTGATGAAGGCTCTTTTTCTGTTATGATCATACTGCAAGGCAAGCTAATATATATCATATCTTTACTGTGCCCATCTAACTGGGTGTCACTATACAGCTTTGGGGTTTCTTTTAAGAATTTGACTACATCAAGAAATATTTTTAACACTTTTGATGACATTTTTTTGATATTTGCAGAGTTCATTGGTGGCATTACCAAATCTGGCATGTTGTGATGTCCTGCAGTGGTGCAGTAGGTAGAGATAGACCAATTGCCAGTATCGAAGACATTAACACCTTTGTAAACTTTGTTCAGTGTACATGCAAAATGCCCTGAAAGTTTCCCTGTTACCATATAATATTATAAACTGTGAGAAATTAAGAAGCATCCTTGATGTTTCCTCCGACATCAGAAGAACAGTCACTACGCTAAAGAGATTACTGAGGCTGACTGAAGCACCAGCATGACTTGTCTCTATCTAATTTGACAATGCAGTGGTTGAAGCTATGCTTCCTTAAAGTTTATGTGTGTGCCCTTCTGCCTTTTGTGTGTTTATGTGTGTGTGCGTTTTTGTGTGCACAGGCCCTGGTGAGCCTCGGTGTTACCATGTGCAGGAAACACAGCATGATACACAACACTCATGAGTCCTTGTGGGTTTACTGCTCATGTGATGCGATGATGCCGAGCTCTGCTGATGATGGTGATATGTACCCATTTGACCTCTCATTGCTCAGAGCAGGAGTAAACAGAGAGGAAGAACAAAAGAGTATGAGGACAAAATGTTCTTTTCAAAGTGACCTTAGCTCCTTTTACACCCCAGAAAACTTGCTCAATATGCTGGGAATGGCATTGCTGCCAGAACAGAAAAGTAGATCATTTTAGAGCACTGCTGAAATAATAGAAACAGGCTCAGTGTGGCAAAGTTACTACAACCACTCATCACAAATAATCCAGTTCTTTTTCTCAAAGGTATGTGTGTCCAAATGGCGGAACCCATTGCTAAAAGTCCTCTGGGCTTTTGGTGAGTACACTATATTAGATAAGTTCTTCGTCCTATAATTCACAAACACCTGGCTGTTTTAGGGGAAAAATAAACCGCCTCTAAAGACAAAAGCATGAGAAATATGGAACTTTCCTGATTTAAAAAAAAAAAAAAAAAAGAAAGATAAAAAATCAGGAGATCCTTTCATTTTAGCCCTTGAATATTTCCTCCATTCTTTTTCGCAGTTACTTGCTGTAGTTGTTGCTTTTTATAACCTGTGTACCTGCTCACTCTTCTAGCTTTTTCTAAAAGCAGCTGAACACACACCCAAAAAAAGCTATTAAGCTATTTAAATAGCTTATTTAAGCTCTGAAACAAGGGCCAATATGTAAACCTTAGAAATCAATTACACTGCCAGGGGCATGTAGACGCTGTTGCCGGTAATTTTTTTCCCGAGCAACAGGAGGCAGTTGAATGTGGCCTAGATCTGATAGCACTCAGAGTTTTTTGGATTACACTCAGTATGACAATTGTACAGCTTAGGGCTTCTGAGTATCAGTATTCACTTGTTATTGCTGTGGCCGGCCCTCACATCTATTTTTGGCAGATGATAGCAAAGCTAGACCAGTGTTGTGGTATTCATTATTCCCTTGGCTAAATAAAGAGAGACATAGTACACTCAGTGCTCTTTCCCTCTGTCTCTCACAGTGTGTGTATCTACAATATATACTGTACGTCTCCTTATCCAAAGCTATATGTATCTTATATGTGTTAGATACAATACACCCGGTCTTACTCTCAGTCTTACTTAGTGGTTCTCAGGTCTGGTTGTCGATTTGCTTGTGGTAGAAGATGCCTTTTCAAATGTGCAGTGAAAAGCTCTTCTTTTGATTTATTATGCATAAAGAATGAAACATCAAAGCCTGTCTTTGTCCCTTACTCATATTCCTCCCTTTACCACCTCTACTTCCAGTTGATAGGCTAACATTAGTACTGGCACTGCTTAAATGGTCATCATTAATGGGTCCCTTTCATTCTTAGCACTATTTGCCATAAAAAAAAACACACACACACACAAATCTTTTTTTATTACAGATCTGTACACTCCTCACAATGTTTTGCATCATTTTGGGAATTATATATTCTCTGTCAGACCGACCATTTTGTGTCTAAAACACATTCAGTGTGCTAATGCAAACACCAGCATCTGTGCAAACGTGGCGTATTCACTACTCGTCAAGCTCTATTCCTTGTGCTGTCATGAGAAAAGTTGTTGCAGCACTTACTTGAGCAAATGCATTTATTTAGAAATGAACTGAAAGTTACAAGTATGTGCACATTAGACACTGACACGACGCTGCCAGAAAAAAAAAGAAAAAAGAATGGCCCTGGTGATCAGCCTTTTCCTTTATTTTTAGGCCACACTTTGACTGATATAAAAGTTGCCTGTTCCCACATGTTGATTTCAGAGAATAGGGCCAAGGTATCCATGGTGATGCTTGTAACCTAGTCTGTCCCTGTGGGTCTTAGAATTGTTCCCCTTTGTCCTCCCGAGAAGAGAGGGAGAAATGAGGGTGAATTTGAGATGCAGTCACAGCTCAGCTTATGATATGCAAAAGAGAGATTTTCACATGTGAAATATAGACCATTGTTATTTAAAAACACATTTTTTTGTTTCTCCTGTCTGGTCGGTTCACAAATCCATCCAGAGAAAAATGAGGGAAATTATTTGATTTCATATTGCAAGCAAATAAGGCTTAATTGAGCTTTAAATGAAATGACTGTCAGAGATCCAAAACAGAATCATGTGCAGTCCACCCAAGAATGAGAAACTCTGCATCTCAATCATTCAAGATAGCTTCATGGGGAAATCTCTTTTTTCATTCCGGGACCCAACTCTCCTCACTGTGAGCAAAAGCCACCAGCACTAAGTGGAAATTGAAGTAAAACTTCAAATAGACCCTGCTTCATCGCTTGGTCCCCTGGTGCCCATGAATTCCTTTTCCAGTGTCTGTCTCTCACACAATCCCTCTAAACTGTCCATTAAGACAGATATGCTGTTAAAGGTTTGCTTTCATCAGAGGCACCTCCTTCCATTTTATTTCTTACCTTAATTCTGTTGTTTTCCTCTAAATGGTGTCATTTTCACCTTAAGTAAGGCGCTGTCAAAATGACTCCAATATTTTTAGCACTCATTACCTGCACAGATGGTTGAGGTGTGAGCATGTGGAAAAAGCGAAGGAAGCAAACTGCAATTGTTGCTGACTTTTCTACTCTCTGTTGTGCCGACACTTTGGTGTCCTTGCAAGACACAGAAGCAGTAATTGTAAATCTTGTCTTGTGGTTTCTCCTAGTAAAACAATATTCAGAAGATTGTGGTATTAATGTTGCATTTAGTAGCGATTTAAAGGATAATGAGCTTTCCTATTGTGTTTTTATCCACTTAGTAGATGCAAGCATTTTAGTGAAGATATGGCCAAGTCAGGAAATGGGCTGAGGATAAAGTATGAAAACGAAGTATCACAAATGCTTTTTTGGGCTTTGTCCTTTTGCTTCATCATATATTCTGGAAAGAGCCATCCTTGGAGAGATTTTCAAAGATGCCAAAAAGCAACTAATTGTTCAAAGTGAAAGAAACAGTGATTGGATTTTGTTGGAACAAAAGAAAAGCTTCATCAAAGTGGATTGTCATAATGTCTAAAGACACAGTGAGAGACTGGCACAGAAAGTTTCATTTCCCCTGAGGAGGTGGAGAAACGAGACCTTGGGATCTCATTGGACTATGACTTTGTTTGCTGCTTTCTGTTTAAGTCCCACACAAGGGTTTGAGCCCTAATGTTATGTTTTCTAATTGTGTGGTTCAAGTTCTACTATGTTTTAGAAGTAGATGTTTGAAATCCTGTCCTGAGTAAAATAAACAAGTTACAAAGTTTTTGTCATTCATATCACAAAGTTTCAGTTTACAGAAGCAATAGGTTAATTTTTGATCCAGGTAGACTGTTTTGGGGCTTATAAAAGTCCAAAGAAGACCCTTTTCACAGCAGAGATTTTGACTTGTTCAGAACAGGTGAAACTCATTTAGTTAACAATAGCTCAGTCCTATCAAGTGCCGCAGTAAGCCATGCGGTTAGCCAGCACGTACAATACCAGGACCCAGGAGCCAACTCAATCTAAATGGAACGCGGCCCTTTTTAATGTTATTAATTACACCTGTGCCTGTGCTGCCATGACCTGCCAAAATCTCTGCTATGAAAACGGGTGCTGCTGCTGCAGTGCATGATTGATGACCGATACTGAGGTTCAGAGCCAAAAGTAGGAGTAAGAGAGCATGTAGTGTTTCCACCTTCAGCATAAAAAGTCTGAGTTTATGTTCCACCACAGATGAGCAGTTAATTTTTTTAATACCTCAAACAGAAGCTTTTTCTAACCGAACATTGACATTGAACACATACATAAAGTTTTGTAGAACTGCTTCAGTAGCTTCATTCTAGTGATAGTTTTTTAGCGAACACCGCATCACTATGCCTTTTACTCTGCCTACAAACATAACCATTCCTGCTGTTCAAATTTTTTATACCCTTCTGCTGTGTTCTTGCACCACTGTTGCTTCATTTCAAAAAGGAAAGCTCGAGTAGTGCTGTAATAATGCAGGAAGGGTATAGAATAAGTGGGGTGGAGGTTCCACCTCTGTGGCTGCCAGTGGATGGTCAGACTGCAGACTAAAATTCAGTTTCCTTTCAAATACATATCCAATATAGCATATAGTAACTTCTGTTTGTGCAATTAACAATAGTTAACACAACCAACCAGCACCATGTTGCATGACTCCACAACACTTGGACGTAACTCACTGCCTGTGTGTTTCATCAGCCATTACCACCATGAGCTAGCTGTGAGTTTTAATGTCAACAATAGAAGCTTAGGGCTGGGTATCATGCAAAAGTGCTCCATACAGAAACTGTTACTTTGAGCTTCATACCAGTTCCTGATACTTTTTCAAAAGCAATTTTATAAAATCCATAACAAAAAGAAAATCACATTACACACTACGGTACAAATCAAATTAGTTTTATTTTTCAGCTCCTTGGCATTTTTACATGCTCAAAGCAGTTTCATAACATAAACAATATAAACCTTTTCACCACAATGTGGTTCAACTCAAGCTGTGTGTTTCATCTCTTTAGTTTTATGTTTTTGGCACCTTGGCATTTTTCCACTCAAAGCAGTTTTATAACATAAAAACTAAACCACAACTTGAACTTGTCTGTTAACACAATATCAATAGATAAAATGTTTAAAAGAATGATTGCCGCTGAGGAAAGGAAATTTAGTAAACAACCATGCAGAGGTTTGCAGAATTTATTTGTTTTCTAAATGTTACCTGCTAAATTGGAGGGGATTTTGGAGCAGGCTCTATGATGTTAGATGGGCTCGAATGCTGAGAGGAAGATGGTTGTCGTCCGTTCTTCTTTGAGTTGAAAACGGAGAAACTTTCTGCTCCTAAATTTATTCCATATACATTCGAGTGTTAATCACATTCATTGTGTTAGTGGTCTAGGAAAGAAATGTCCTTTTTGCATATATAGCACTGAGCTCTATCAGCATCAAGCCTGATAGGATGGAGCTACACTTTTGATCTCTCAAACATTTTGACACTTAGTATGCAACGCACACTGTAGCCAAGCCTCTCAAAATACAAAAACACACACAGGTGAGCCCCATCTCAGAGTGTATGAAGTGTTTTTCCTTCATGCCTTTACAACATGTTCATGTAATGTTGCATTAGACATCAAGTCACCAGCATCATTAGATCTTGGACACTGATGAGATTTATTCATGAAGGATTGAAATTTGGTACTGAATGACGAGGCATTTTTTGATAGTATCTAAGCAATTCGGTTGGTGCAGTAAAAGTATTAAAGTTCAGTGCCCAGCGCTATAGTTGATAAAGATTCAGTAATCTATTGCTCTGTTTGATGAGTCATACTTGTCTTTTCTTTTATTCATTGCCATCAGGCTTTCATTCTTAGATTTATATTTGAAGCCATTCTGCCCTCCTGCTGAGCCCAACGCAGCATGTAAGGTTGTTGCAGCCATTTACTCTATTCAGTAGACATCAGTGTTATGCAGAGGACAGTTGACGTCTCAAATATTTCTATGACTCCAATCTATGCTGACTGTTGCACTCTTTTACCATTTAAATTGAATTGCCATATCTTCTCAGTTTTATCTAGCTCACACATTATATGCCGTTTGATTCACTTTCAGCTGTCACACAAATTTTGAGCTGTGCAACAATAACAATAACAGTGTTTTGCTAGTTACACATCTGTTGCCTGAAATTAATTTGGACTAAGAGAGGGATGCACTTCTTGCATGTGGCATGGACACATCTGCTTTAAATTATTTATTAAACAGTATTCAGGATCCTTCTGTCTTTTTGAATATTATCCTGAGGATGATGATGGTGAGTATTCATACTTTTGCTTGCATTTATGCATCAAACTGCAAATAACTTTCTTTGTCTGCAGGGACCCAGTCCATTGGAGGATCCCTCTAGTCCCAGTTCAGCCAGCACACAGCAGCCTCGAGGTCGGCACAGTTTTGTCCAAGAACACTTCCAGGCTCAGTACAGGTGAGAAGGACAGACATAAACAGCAAGCTTGGATATTTCTGAGGCTTTGTTTTGCTTCTCACATGGATGAGTGTTCCTCACCTGTTATCCTTTAATTTCAAGATGATGTCATATTGATGTTTTCTTTTTGTGGTATTTGTAACTTTTAGGAATTTCTGTCGGAAGCATTCAACTTAAAGCTCTTAGTGAGAAGTAGGACGAGAACAAATTTCTGGGACTATCCTTATTAATTATGCAAGATGCGGGCTAGATTCCACTGGCCACTATATCTAATGTCCTGAGGTTGTGTTTGAATAAACAGTCCAATACGTACCACTAAAGAGAGTAGGTATCGAGCATAGGTGAGAATGTATTTTCTCTCCTGTGGATAAGAATCAGTAGCTCGTGAAAGTAGGTCAGACAGGCCCACGAAGGATTCAGTGGATTTATCTTTAGTACTGGCTTCAGGCTCTGTTCGCTTCATTCACATTGCAAAGTCAAAGACTGAGGTTCTCAAGTTTAATAGACCCTCTAATGGAATTGACTATAGACCTTTCAGTAACCTTGTCAGCCTACCAGGCTGTGTACTTGGCTGTGTTACTTAACGTTCTTCTCTGGCCTCTCATTTGATTTCTGAACAACGTAAACAAAATAAGAGGGTATATCCAGGAGCTATAGTTAGAAGGAAATGGCAGACTTGTTTCAGTTCAGACCATAATGTTGAAATTGGACAATAAGACGATTTTAAATGAATAACGTGGAAAGAACAGTCAGTCCTTTGTACAAAAATGAACTAGATTCCAGATTTTTCTTTCATACAAGGCAAATGAAAAAGGAGAATGTGAGTCTGTCCTTGCAAGTTTTTGAAGAGGGAGGTTAATCCATTAAGTAAGGGTCCTATTGTGGTAGACTGTGGCAAGAGACCATCTGTGTCTAGTTAGTGTCGTGGTGCTCCAAAGTTATGTTTGCTTTAGAGAGCAGCCCACAGAAAATTTATAGACAACTGTTTTGTATATTGATTAATCATTTGTCATTTCTGCTGACAAAGGTTTGCCTGTTCCAGCTTCTTAAATGTTAAGATTGGCATTTTTACAATGAACATTTTATACAATTTCAGACTTTTTTTTTAGGCAAAATAGATTTTTCAAGGAAATAATGAGAAGATTGAAAAACAGTACAAGACAGCTGTAGGCCTAGTCTGTTATTTCCTGTTATAATATGATATTGATATGAATGTTGCTAAATGTAAGGTCGCTGAATTAGGTTGCTTTAAATGCCGGTAAATAAAAACCAATCAAATTAATGACTTCAGACTGAAACTGGCAAATTGATAATTCTCCTGCAATAATTTTGATACTTGTTTGTGCAGCGTTATCTGCATACTCTTGAACACTCCTGAGATAATTTTGAGATATTTGTTTGTGCAGTGTTATCTGCATACCCTTGAACACTCTGCTGTGATGCTTTTTGCAATTTTTAGTTGAAACTACTGTTCATGAAATGCCAATCCCATCAGTCGGGATTTAAGGGAGGTGGATTAATTGATTGGTTGTGGACAGCTGATGGCAGCTGGTGGCATGTGTCTCCAACTTGTCAAGACTGAAACACTGTTTCTCTGCTTAATCAGTTCTGTAGGAAATGAGTGGAATTTGAGTACACTGGTCCAAGCACCTATTCACAGTCAGCACGTAACTGGATTTTAAGATGGGCTCGAGATTATCAAAGTACTCATTTGCCTTCATCACCACCCTGCTGTGGCTGATATTAGAATCAACTATTAGAATCAAAGTTTCAGAAAGGTTTCATTCTCTTATCTCTCTTGTTTGAAACAAATTCCCATCCCTTTCTTCAGCCAGGTGGCAAACGGACGAAGGCACAATAGTATTTAAGCTCAGGGGAAAAATTTACAGAAGGAAAGATCATAACTGACCCAAAAAATGCATGACTATTGAACAAGCTTCTTCAAAAAGCTCGTGCTAATCTAAAATGTTAATCCCAGGTATAAATTACTGTGCACTCTGAAGCTGGGTGATGAATTTAGGCAAAATATTTCTTGGTGAGATGCGCTCATGTTGCCACAGTCTGAATACAGGGAAAGAGTCACAGCCACGCTTGAGATTAGACCTGATGGGTTGAGTTGAACACAAATAGCTGACTTGCAGCAGTTTAGTAGGTGAGTCAGTAAAAAGAAAATCTGCGACACTTGTGCAGTATTGATCACTAAATTGCAAGGTTAACTAGCCATTCTTTCACGGGATTGTCCCATTCTCTCAGATAACAGATTAAACGCTTAGAATCAGACTGTATCCCTGCAGAATAGTCTTTCTTTCCTCTCTTTTTCCTGTTCTCTCTTGCATTATTCACACACACACACATGCTCACACAAGTGGACACACAAACAGCCGAGTTTTTATGTGACATTATCAGATTAGCTGCCAGTTCATTAGGTGATTAGAGTAACAACGCTTGGGGAAATTTTCACAACACAAGGCTCTGGAAGCACCTACTGCATCTTCAAACAGCTGTGGGGGAACCTCTGTTGAACCACTACACCAATACATACACACACAAACACTATCACACAAAATACATCCCGTACTTTCCTTGGTCTTTTTCAGAACGCACACACCTCATTTCCCTTATGACACAAATGTCCCTTCTCCTCTTTTTTCTTTTCTTTTCATGAACAATTCATGCTATATTTAAAAGGGCCTTCCTTTGTGGTTCTATTATTTGGATGTGAGTGCAGGCAGGGTAATGCTTTTTCCTTGCAAAAGAGCTGCTGTAATTTGCCCTAGATGCCACACTCATAGACCCACACACACCTCCAAGTGCTGTTGGGGGGGGGGGGGGTAATTAGCTATATGTGCTACACACATGCACATTTATACAGCATGTGCACAAACAGAGAGATGTTAATGGTTTATTTGTGCACACCCACAGGAACAGTACTGAACTGGTATAATTAGCCCACATCCAGGCACTGATTTCTCTTTGCTAAAGAGGCTAAGCGCTAGGGTGTTATCACTTTTGAGGCTTGTAGGGACACTGGAGAGGATTCATAGTGGGCCAGTTATGGGGCACAGGTCACCTGTAAAGTGTTTCCCGTCTCAATTATAGGTTTATGAAATGCATTAAAGCTCAAAAGAAGGAAACGTCTGAGAAATGCACCAGGATCATGGTTTATGATTCTACTCACTGAAGTTATGTGTGGTCGTAAACTGCGCTAGCCGTTTTTCAGCCTCTCGCATTGGTGCTACTGTTCATGCTTTAGTCAAACTGTGCTGATGTATAGTAGCCGTAATGCCAACAAACGTGCACACATTTTCAGTACACAAGGATTCAGCAGTGTTTTAAAGGAGCACCCCATTGATTTTGTTTCACAATCCTTCCCGGTGTGATTTGCCAGTAGTAGTTAAGTGGCCTTGAGTCACTAGCGTGTGTCTGGTGAGCTCATTTCTTCCTGACTCCATGCCCCCCAGGGCTTTCTTCACTGTTCCTGATGGTTAGATCGGCACCCTGTGCCATAGCTCGGGACCCTTGGTGTGTGTGAGTTTGTGACTGGACGAAAGAAAGGCCAAAATTTTGAACGCAGTCTCTTTGACATTACTTCAGGCAATTTATCAAACGCAACTCCCTTTGGATCCAAAAAAATTCTTTGAATAACCTACACACATGTAGTAGTACTATAGTGGACATGCAAACAAACTTTAAAAAAAAAATCCTTTTATATTTTTGTCTACAAAATGACCATTTATGGACAAACCCACTGTGACTGAAAATTTTTTTTTGTTATTTCTTAGTGGAACTTTAAAATTAGGAAACATTTCCTCACGTCATTTTGCACACGTCAGCCCTTATTCTGGTCAAATGCTCCAGGCTCATCCACTGGTTAGTGCATTACTTATTTGTTTCCCATAAAATCCCACAACTAAAATGAGAAATACAGCATTGGATCCTCAAACATACCATATTTGTGGAAGTTCTTTTTTATTTTCATCATAAAAAATTGTTTAAAAATATACATTATGGTCTTACAATTTTTTGGATTCCTGACTTTGAGGGATGCCAGGTTCAGTTGATGTTTGATCATCAGTTGGGGATGATGACATACATGTTTTTTATTTTTATGCTTTTTTCGGGGGGGGGTCAGGGGAAAACTACTATATAGAAGCACTGGCAAACTACTCCAACACACCAGTAATTACTCCTTTGATTCACACCTCACCCTTAAGTAGAAGTCTGAGACTTGAGTGCAGCAAATTATGTGCACTAGCAGCTTATTATTCCAGCTGTTCTCTCCTGGTGTTTCCATGAGTCATTACCAGTCATAACAAGCTTATCATGTAACTGCAAACCTTAAAATGTGGGACTGTGAGATGTGAGTTTCACCTGAGGGGGTCTGAGTAAGATGTGCATAAATATAGAGAGATGAAGGGAGTGGGTGTGTGGTGCAGTTAAAATCCGGAAGAGTTGGTTTAAAGAACAGATATGACAGAACATGATCATTTTTATTTCTGTTTTCAATTTGCTAATGCAAATTGCAGTCCTTCTCAGTTTCTAATTTCATTGTTGCCATGTGTATAAAATATTTTTTTAGTCAATCTTCCTTTGTGCTGCTCCTATATATACATATCGTCTTTTTTTTGTTATTGGTTGCTCCTGTAAATGGCAAGTTTCACCGCAAAGATCAGTAAAATTAAATTTTGTCTGATCTGAAAGTATATCATTACATGATACACACTATCTTTAAAATACAGAATGTCCAGTTTCATAGGGAATTGTCTCATTTTGTCACAATTTCAAGCATTTGATGACATCTGGCCCAGTTTCACCACAGCATACTGATATACATTAATGTTCGTATTCCCTGTCACTCATTATCTTAACAAATATATGCAATTGTCGAAACATTTGTCCAGTCTTCATTTCTTCACTTAACTTTCATGTTCAGTCTTTTACAACCTACTATTTTCATTCTCTTCTTCTTGTTTTATCGCAGTGTAGCAACAAACTATCTCAGAAATAAAATCAAATTGTTTCATTCAACACTTGTGTTACTTATTGCTTCTTTCGCACTCCGAGACCTAAATCAAGCACTAACCACTCTTTCGCACAACACATACTCTAATTGAAACGGCTGAGTGTTGATTTGTTTCTGAATTCTGTGGAAATACTCTCCCTGGTGACTCCTTCACATTTAATAAATAATAGACAAAGATACCCGGATGTTTGGGAGTTTGTTGTCTATCCTGGATTTCTTCAGTGTAAATATGCTTTATATCCATTTGTATTCCCGTCTCATCATTCTGTCTCAGTTTGGGGCTGGATTTGGTCTGCTGAGTCGGGAGACTTATTCTTTCATCTACTCTCCTTTTTCGCTCTTTTACTCTTCACCTCCTCTTTACTTTGTGTAACCACAAGGGACCTGCAGTCACTTTGCCTCTAAATGCAGACTAACAAAAAGACCAATGACTCCCTCGAAGTGTTGCGGCATCTAATTTTTGTTTCTTTGTCTCTGACTGCATCTTTGTCTTTCTTCGTCACTATCTGTCTCTCTCTGGCCTTCCCTTCCCTCTCTGTCATTATCACTTGCTTGGTCTTCTCTTTCTTCTCTTTTCTTCCTTCCTGATTCTTTTTATATCTCACAGAGATGCTCCTCAGAGGCATTCGGTGGAGTTGTCTGATCTGAATAAATGTTTGCGATTAGAGCTGGGGTTGTCTTGTGGTTTGGGTTGCCGATGTGGGAACTAGTGCTCTAGTCATTCTGTTGTGCCGTGGTCTTTAAATGAGTCTTTGTCAAAGCCTCCCTCCCTCATCCGTCTGTCACTCTCAGTTTGTGGCATCTATTTTTAATGGCATGGGAGATGTGCGGAAAGCCCCAATGCTATCTCCATCTTGACAGCCAAGATAGTTGTGGATGGTTACTTCTTTTTCGTATCACAGGGATTTTTATTCAGATACAGAAGCAATGTGAAAAATTATTACAACTGTATAATACAATGTAAATGTTGTCAAATTGAAACTCCAGTTGATTATGATTTTTAAAATTAACTATCTATTGAAATAAAGTAAACTAAAAAATACATGCAAGCAAACAAATCATATTGTTTTTCTCAGTCCCTGAAAAGTTGTAAACAGTTAATATTTCATAAAGCCAAGCTCAGAACTGCTTAAGAGATACTTATGTGACATAGAAAACTGATTTCTGTCCAGCATGAGATGTTCTCTGATACTGCTTTTATACCAGATTCTTTTAAGGCTCAATATTTCATAAAAGAGTGCAAAACTTCTTCTTGGAGGATGGTCTGCAGCGGCTCCGCCTTTCCTTTTCCCAGGTTTGTATGTGCTCGCATTGACCTCTCCGAAGCATCCGTCTGGTCATTTCACAAGACACAGCTGAGTGGCTGCCGAAAATATGGCTAGACATTGACCTTCCTTACTTTGATTTGGACGCTTTCACCACCCACAGTTCTTTCTACGAGCCCAGCCTCACTCTCCGGCCTCCCTCCCACTGCTACCACCCAGCTCCCTGTAGTACTAGACTTTGAAGTGGGCGCTTTCCAGCTGCAGAACACTATCAAATGGAATTATCAAACTCTTTGATCTCTTTTTTCCTGTTTAATTTGCAAACACAAAAGTCATTTGCGCAGAGTCATTCACCACCTCACTTTGAGTTATATAGTAGTTTATAGTTTAGTTACCTCAGCATAGTAAGGTGCATACCAAAAACCTCTCCTTAACTGACCTTTGAACTGCTGATTTAAAGTGCACCGCACACCATTACGATCAAATTTGATTCAGATTTTCAAAACAAGCGACAAGCAGTCAAGCTTGATTTGTGAACCGCTGCGGCGTAAGAAGATTCAGGCATTTTCTTACTCAGAACTGAGCTGGTGGAAAAAAATGATTCTGCAGCTAGTCAATTGATCCTTAAGGTAATTTTTCAAGCAATAATGCCGAACAGTTGTTGGTCAGAGCTGTTTTTCCTGTCTTACATTATATTAAAGTTAAATTTTTTTGTTTTTGGGGGATTGGTTGGACAAGACCTTTACTGAAATATACCGTGGAATTTAGGAAATGTAAAGGGTATTTGTAGCTATCAGATTTTTTTTTAGACCAAACAATTAATTTATTATTGATAAAATAGTTGAGGATGAATTGACCATTACCCATTTATGATTTTCACTCACACCTATTGGGGGGGGGTCACTTTCTTTGTTTAAATTTTTAATATTTTGTTCTCATTTTTTGTTGTTCCTCTGAAGTTATTCTCCAACCATATTACTCGGTCCCGCACATTTTGCTTTGTTGTCATGCTCCCCTCTAGTTATGTAGCTTTTATTCATAAGCTATAGCTCAGGTGGATGCAATGTAACTCTACTAATGCACTATCATCGTCATGTAAGAATGGGATAGCATAAAGGTATGGATTGGTTTAATTTGTTTTTATTTTTTTAATTTAGATTAACTATGCAACCCCTATTGCAGGGACAGTGTGAACAGCAATCTAAAAACAGTCCAGACCCCATGGTCAAACCCAACCTTCCTCCCAGAACTCTCCTGGAGATGATACAGTATAAGCTCATCAATCCTGGGTTCACTCTCCATCCTGTATCCTGCTGTAGCCCCTTATAATACAAAACGGAAAGAATAATAATAAAGTAAGGGTTTATTTCATAACAGATGATTTGTTTACTACAGGACGATCTCAGATATTGTGGGAGAGAGGTAGTTAAGACACCTGCTGGCCGAAGAGAAGAGGAGTCCAGTGCGCACACCCCCGTCTCTCACCTTGTGTGTGTGTGTGTGTGTGTGTGTGTGTGTGTGTGTGTGTGTGTGTGTGTGTGTGTGTGTGTGTGTGTATGTGTGTGTATTTGTGTGTCTGTGTTTCCTGCTGAATATAAATTGTCTGAATCATGTTAGCCCCTGGAGCTATTCTTAGAAAAGCTTTTATATTCTTAAACTTTTCCTGTCTGGGAGCCAAAGTGTGCAGTGTATGCTGTGGTTCAGGCTCCTGAATTCTCAGGGAGTAGGGGGAAATGTACAGAAACCAGAAAGTTATCAGTCATTCGTAGAAGTGGCTCCCGTAAACTTTAGAGGACCAAAACATCTTGGTAATGGATCTGGCTATGAACTGCCAATACTGTTCAATTTAAATAATCATGTTAATGATTTTGTCTATGACTATTTATTGCTGTTAATTTCTACAACAGCACTGGCAGGAAAACTGTATTCCCTTCCTCATAACCTGATTCCTTCATGGAATCAGGTAAACGTCTAACCCACTGTTCCACACCAAGAAATGATGAAGGAGTCAAGTGAGAGCAAGTGTATGAGTGACTGAGAGATAAACTGTGAGAGATAAAGGAAGATAGTAAGAGAGAGTTACCATGTTTGAATATAGCCACCTGCTTTAGAAATGCCGCTTTGGCTGTGTGTTAGTTATATTTTTTCATTTTCTTTTTTTTTTGTTTTTATACAGTATGTTCTGGAAATCGTGTATTTTAAACCAAACACTGCCAATCAATCCATCCGTCCTCTCCACTGACACCTGATAAGGGCAGTCATATATGGTATCTTCTGTTACTTATTAAACAAGAAGGTGTGCACCTATTTATCACCCAGTCATTTGATGAGTTAGTTTTAACCAGGAAAGAGGAAAATTATTAGTATGAAGGTGACACTGAGATTGTGCAAGTGCAATATTGTCCCCAAATCTAGGAGGGTTAATACCTAATAAAATGAAGGTGAGAAAGTGTTACTGTAGAGACTTTGTTGGTGTGTGTGTGTGTGTGTGTGTGTGTGTGTGTGTGTGTGTTTGTCTATTCATGTATGTTTTCATGTTCATGCCTTTGTGTGGGTCTGCGTTTGTCTACCGTCACTACTTTGCTGCGGCTCATTACTTTTTAATATGACACTAAAATTGTAAATGTGACTTTGCTCTCTTTACACACAATACCTGCAGGTAGGATCAACATCAAGTTGTATTAAACAAATAAAACGTCTTTGTAGTGCACATCAGTGCTTTAGGATATTTTGTTTACTATATTTACCTACAGGAACAAGTATCTAGCATGCCACATACTACACAATTTATAATTTAGTTTATAATGCCTCTCTGTAGATTGGCGTGCCTGCGTGCGTGCATGTGGGTCTCAACAGCGCCTTCAGCTGAGTTAATTTCCCCTGACAGGATGTATTTTCTGATAGAGAGTGAGATGAGTGCCCTCCAACCCACAGCCAGTGACACATGACTGACTGACTGAGTGACAGGCGGACAGAAGAAAATTAACTTTCTGGGCTCTCTCTCTCTCTCTCTCTCTCTCCCTCTCTCTCTCTCTCAAGTTTGTTTTGGTTGTGGCTTTTTTTTACTAAATTAAGGAACCATAACTAGTATTTTAAGATGTAGTCTAATCAGTCGCCCACGCTTGATGAGAGGACCATCATCAATTCATTCTCAGAGGAAAGCCTAATATATTTAGATGCTTGTCTAGATAATGACCATAGACTTAGAGCTGCTGTAGGTTCTTCAATTCTTTCTTTTATTACTAATGCAAGTGACCTATTTTCTTACAGCAGACATTTTGGCGCATCAGACAAATTTCTAACTAACATCAATAAAGGCTGCATTCCAACTAGGTGGGCCAGTCCCAGGGCCCCTAAGTGAAGAGAGCCATCAATAGCAATAGTTAGAACTGTGCTTTTTCTGCTATGACAGGTCAAGGTATGTGCTATGAGGAAGGTGAAACAGATGATTAGAAAGTTAAAGGACACTAGTATCTTTAAGAAACAAAATCAAAATGGATTCTCTTTTGAAAATTAAAAGTGATTCCTATCCATAGAGTGCAGGTCCTACATACATAAAAATTTTCTTGAGAATCATTGTATCAGATCTGGAGTATTGAAAACTGATCAAAACCTCTAAAATGATTCTGGTGATTATGATGTGCAACATTAACATTCATGCAGGATGAGCATGAGCCTGCCTCATTATTGGGTAGCAATGCTTTACTACTAACAGTCTAGCCAGATGCTATTAATATGCATTCTGCACACTTGATCATTTGTCATTTACAATGGGCTGGGGGCATTCAGTAAGATTAAAAAAAGAAGAAGAAAAAAAAAGCATTCCTACACAATTTTTTGACTTAGCAAAGCAATCAGTGAATCTAGTGCCGCTGTTTGCTGTGGGCTGTCTTGCAGTTCTACTTTTCCTGGCTGAAAAGCATGTTTCTCTTGATAAGATCATTGAGATTTCTCAGTGGTGTGAGGATGTGTTTCTTGGCACCAGCAAGAGAAACGAGATGAGGGCTCCATTACAAAGTAGTCTTGACTTCAGTGTTTCGAGAAAGGTTTGTGGAAACGAATGGTTAGTTCAACCTTACTGGCTTCTGGTTGAAGTCCTCAACAGTTAGCTATAGATAGTTAGCTATTGTGTCTCTTTGACTGAAATTTTAGTTTGGTGGTTACATGACCAAAGCTGTGCCCAGGTTGATTTTTGTTCTTTTTTTTAATAAAATTAAACTAATTTAAAAACAATGTAATCAAAAAGCGCAACTGAATCCGTTGTCACTTTGCAGGGTGTTACTTCAGACTTTTTGTTAACCCGCTGCAAAATTATATAGCTTCGACTCTGTGTACTTTTATATATTTAATTGATTTGGACTGTGATTCACACACATTGTACAAAAATAGCCCATCAACGCTCAAATTTGCACATATGTACACATCCATTGCTGACCTCACGGTTTATTTCACCAGCTCGCTGTTATAATGTTAATTAATGTCACTTTTAAGTGGAGAGTATATACAATGCATAATTCCCTCGCAAAACTGCACTGAATTCTAAAATACCAATACAGTTTTCTACAGTTTTACATATTTCTAAATTAATTTTATCGTGAACCTTGCAACTTAAAAGTCAGTCATACCTGATACCATAAATTAATCATATAACTCATAACTTTTATATATTTCATTACCAATCTCCTGTTTTGTGGTGCATAAATTGTATCATTTTCGTCACCTACATAATCCCCTGTATTGTGCTTCGAAGCTTCTCACTTTAGAATAACTGTGAAAATGCCTGATCAGGCTGTAATACTGAATAATGTTCAGAGATGCTGCGGGTAAAGGGCTTTTTTTGGGGATGCTGAGCAGCTCAACTTTCTTTATGTTGAATAAGAGCATCTGCTGTCGTGCTGTGCATGTGTGTTTGTGGATGTACCTGCACGCATATGTGAATTTCAATGTTAAGGCAGAACACTGACAGCGAGGAGGAAGGGTTTGAACATTTTATCATTTCCCGCATATTTGCACATTTGAAAGGTTTGTGTCTTCATAAACTTGGATACAGAAATGATAGTGACAGACAGGGAGGTAAAACAACATGCACATATTTATGTGCAAACCCTCTAAAGGCTGTTAGTGAGAAGAGGGCAAATTTAAAATACTTCTATACAACAATACTAAACTATTGAACAATAACCACAGTATAAAAAAAATGCTACATCAGCAGTTTCAAGTTTGTTGACGCCTATAAAGGATAATGGATTTCCCTCTGATGGAGACAAATGGCCACCTCATGTTACTTAAGTTTCATCAAAGAAATTGTTTGCATAAAAAGAAATGTAATGATGCTCTAATATTGGTAAAACTTCAAAATGAGTACATAACAGGGCATGACATGATATTAAATTATCTCAAATAAGATTACAGTTTGGTTTAGGCAAAACAATGGGTTATTTGAGGCTAGGTTTTGGTCATGGTTTGTTAAGATAAAAACAGAAGCATTATTCACTCTAGGAAAATTCCTTCACATAAATGGTGACTTACTGTAGAATTTTCAGAGATGAATTTCATATTATATTCTTATCCATCCCCATACTATTTCATTGTCGGACCATTTCTTGTCACCATCACACAACAGTGTTTGGCCTTTGTATTGTTTATGTTAGTGGTGACAGAAGATGCTGTGCAAAGGAAGATTCCTCCCCTCTTCCTTCTTCCATGGTTACGTATGTGGCAAGGTTGACTCTGAGTGTGTATATGTTGTAGAGAGAGTAGGATGTTAGTAATGGGGAATAGTTTGGGAAGAAAATATAAATTAATACAAAAAAATAACAGCACTAGTCAATATTGCAACATGGTTGTACCCGGACCCTGATGACAGCGATATAATGATATATATTAAAGTGATAACTAGTGATTAAAAATCCCCTGTACAGTGTATATAATCATACACACACACACACACACAGAAATATACATGTTCATATACAGGATATATTTCTATCCTCCTGTCATTCCTCCACTCAGATCAGCTTATTTCCTGTCAGCTCAAAGACCTTGATGGGAAACTTCACTCTCGGCTTTGTTTTCCAGTTCTTGTCTATTTTGAAGTCCTGCCGCCAACCTTCTGTTCATTTTTAATCTGTCTTCCCACTGAGCCCTGCACTTTTTCTTTCTCATCATCAATGTCTCTTTGCACTACACTTTTGTTTCCTCTGCCGTTTCAGCACTCGCTGTATCTGCTGCCCCTCACTTTAATCTCGAGTCACATTTTGTCCTTTTCTCCAGTTGAACCTTTTCTCTTTACCACTCTAGCTGCCTATGAATATCCCCTTCACCGTCTTTTATTTTTCCTCCCTTCTTTCTTGACTTTCCAAAATACTCATTCCTTTGGTCCTTTGGATCAGTATGTTCTTTAGAATGCAGCCTTTTTCATTTACTGCAGTTTCTCACCTGCCTAAGGTGGTAAATTTTTTTTCCATAAAATTCTGAACAGCAATCCACCTCTGTTACTCTGTTGCCCTTTTCTCACCAGCAGATCTAGTTTAGATGCCCGGTTTCAATGCGTGGTATTAACCAGTCCACATGGAATATGCACATTTAACCTCCATGAAGATTTTATCTGCATGCATAAGACACATGTAAAACATGAGCACATTATTCCCACTGCACATTTACTGTATGCTTAAGAGAACATGTGGGTATATAACATATAGAGATGGCAAAATCTGTTGATTAGTCTGTTCAACAGTGTGTATTTATGTCATGTAAAGTTAAAAGTGGTCTTCTCTAATGGCCATTTACGGGAGGGATGTGAGTTCAACAGGCTGATGTGGACAATAGACCCAAATCAAGCGAAGCAAGACAAAATTTGGAAAAAGGGTGTTGTTGAGCGTAAAAATATGCAATGATGTTTTTTTTTTTTTTTCAAGACTATTAAACAGAGTGTATGGTGAACTGAGGTTATACTTGGCAAAAA
This sequence comes from Istiophorus platypterus, assembly GCA_016859345.1. Classification (NCBI taxonomy): domain Eukaryota; kingdom Metazoa; phylum Chordata; class Actinopteri; order Istiophoriformes; family Istiophoridae; genus Istiophorus; species Istiophorus platypterus. Next base: position 16,825,935 of record CM029114.1, on the reverse strand, counting down.
TGATTGAAATTTGCTCTCTGTCTCTCTTCAGGTCTTCTCTAACGTGCCCTCATTGCCTTAAGCAGAGCAACACCTTCGACCCGTTTTTATGTATCTCCCTGCCAATCCCCCTGCGACAAACCAGGTGATGTATCACATCTATTACAAGTGGTAGAGTCAAAAGCATATATATTAAAGCAGGTAACTTAAACTGTTGCTGTCTAAACTTAGTTTTTAGTGACTGATTTTTTTGTTTGTAAATGTTTTCTCTCTTGTGTCGCTGTTGTCTGAGTATATATGTTGAGTATATGTTTTGAGAATTGCTTGCAGACTCCAGTGCAAACCCAGAATTGTTGAGCCAAGAAAAAGCCTATCTTAGCTGTTGTGAAGTTGACACTCTGGATGTATGAGGCTGCCATCTGATGTTAGTGATATAGATATGATCATCTAGTCAATCGTGTAGCACATGGACGTGCCTCAAGGAGTAAGTAGAAAAAGTCATCAGTCATAACAGATGCACTCTGAAAGCACACATTTCAGAAGGAAATTTGATAAATGCTACTGTGTGCACAAACAGAAGCATACTGTACATATACACTCCAACACCTATTGGCCATGGTCATATCAAAGTGATAAATGGTGGCCATCAAAAGTGCCTGACCATACACTTTCTGTGTTTCCTTTTTTAACCGCATCATAAACTGCATGTAGCCGGGTCCCACTGTGAGACAGTACGACTTCGACAAATGAGAAGAGACACAGGTAGCGAGAAAGCGATGGAGTCAGGATGCACAATACAGATACAAATAGAGAGAATGTGTCCATATGCAATGACAGATATAAGACTTTGCAGGTGTAGTCTAGTGTGGTCTACTTGAGGCATCAGCAATCAATTACTGATTCCAATTAAAGTCCCAACACACCCATGGTTCCCACACAGGTATTTATCTGTTTTTCCCTGATTAGACCTATTCTGAGGACCTTGTGGGTGTGTATTTACTGTGTTTGATTGACGTCTTCCTAAGTCTCCTGTTAGATTTGGTTCACCAGTTTGGGTTAGGGACAAATTACACCTGTATGATTCTTATTGTAGCTGGAGTCCTTTGTGTGCAGCCTCTTTTAAAATCAGTTGAACATGGAACATAGTTACCAAGGCATACTGACTAACAACACTTTGGATTTTTGTTATGTGCAATTCCCTTTCTCTCTCTGCCCATGTGTCCAGTTAGACCATAAAACATTGAAAAACAAGGGGGTCAGTTGAATTTCACTCACTTCCAGTTCCAGGATTTGCGTACATTCAAGGCCCAATGAATCCTCCTATCTTCAAACAAGCAGACGCCTCTGCTCTGCATCCTCTCTGCATGGCTTCCACAGAGCTAACCCCAAACTCAGTTTTGCAGCAGGAGTTCTCTGACAGTGTGTGGTCTGTCTCTGCTGTTGCCTGAGCCCAGCATAGAAGGAAATTCATTCAGGTTCGGTGGGGGCTCACTGCTTGCCCCACACTGACCAGAGACACACGCATACATACGCATACAAACGTGCACGCACATACACACACAGCGGCACTCCTTGCACCGTCCTGTTGCAGCAGTATCCCAGCAGAATGCATGATAAGCCTGAGGCCCCCAGAGACACACCACGGTCTGGCCGGCAGCATGGCATTGAGGCCTGGGTGCTGCAGATAATGCCATAGTATGGCAGAGAGAGAAAAGGAGGAAGGCCGTATCTGAGTGTTTACTACTGACAATCTAACTTTGTCAATGTCAGTCTTACCGAAGCTATACTTTCAAGACAATTAGCTCTTATTTCTAAAACAGAAAATACTAAACTTTGCCAAGATGCTAGATATTTATTAGAACTATAGTACATTGAATATGTATGAAACCAAATCAATACACTGACCACAGAAGGGGCTTCGAGGGTTAAGAGCAGCAGACTATAGGATTAACACACTGTTGCAGCATGATAGAGTATATAAACACATGCTAAACCTTGGGCCTATAGCAACCATTTTAGGTGCCAGGAAAAAAATAAATTATATTTTTGTTTATAGTTTATCTCAGGGATGTGAGTTTCTGAAAATCTTTCTTGTGAATGCAGATTTGTTCACAGACCAGTCGCTGCTGTAGTTTTGACACCTGAACACACCATAACAGCAAACCTTTCGAATCAACTTATATTGCTACACAATGATAACAGTCATTTTTTAAATACTGTACTTGTTCACTCTGAATAATTAACTGTTTCTAGCAAGTTTAAATTCTCTACCAGTACATGCTAGTTCATGTTCATGGATGAACTGGAACAAATAGATTCCTCTAAGTTAGCAATGCATTATGACAAAAATAGCCCTGTCACAAAAGTGGCTGGCAGACGTGAAGTTTACGTCATTTGTGGTAAGAGCATTGAAAAAGCACTTGTGTTGTTGTTATTCTGTAATCAATCATGATGCTGACTCTGACATGGTTATTCCAAGTCCATTTTAATGTTTAAGAGCTGAAGAGTTCTGTGTACTCTTTGTGCTCTAATTAAACAGCTAGCTCTGATGCACAAAAGCTTGCTTTTTAAAAGAGAGTGGGGGGCTACAAAAAACCTGCCTTGTAAGATATTATTTCTATTTCCTGTTCTGCTCAATTGTCCTCCCACACCTCTCATCCCGTTTCATTTCAAATCTTGTTCTCAAATCTCAAAATATCTAACAATGTAAACAAAACAGCTGCTCACATCCTACGCCTCCTGCCCTGTCAACCCCCCCCCCCTTACACATTACTCACCTGAATAATGCATGATAGGAAACAGGAAGCTGAGGTGTCAGCGGTTACTCCATCTTCATCCCAAATGAGAAGGCATGACCTTAGTCCATCTCCCTGCTCTGTCTTTCCTCCATACTGATTCACTCATCCTCTCATCAAACTCCGTCCTTTGTTCCAGATCCTATCCTCTATTTTTTTTTTCCTGTGACTTTCAGTCCCTCATTTTCATTCCTTTTCCTGCTTCATTTTCATTCTTTCATCCCTTACAGATGTTCATATGGCTCTAAATCAGACATGTATCAGCACACAGCAGCTTTCTGTGGGACCATCGCCAATGTACCGCTTTAGCTCGTCACGTCTAGTCGTACATGAGTCCACACATAAACACACAAACTTACACTTATGTTTTAAATCAGACATGGACAAATCAGACAGTTTATGCTTGTGAAATTAGATTTTCTAAAGGGATATTATCAGAGGAATTCTTTTCCACTAACCTATTAGACAGTACTGAAAGATCTGTTTTTTTAAACAAACTGACAACTGCACAATTATGCAGCTTAATACCTGATATAGGTGTATGTGTTTGTTTGTGTGTGTCTACAATTATATAAATAACTCAGTATGCCAGGCTGTGTTTGGAATCTGTAGAAATGTAAACATGAAAAATCAGAATTGCACAACAATCTGGCACTTTGCACTAACATGTCATTTATCTTCCTCTCTCTGTCCTCTTACCCCTCTCGACATAACACACACAAACACACACATGCACACATGTACACAAATACTCCCCCCTCCCTTCTTTTTGCCCCTCAGGCCAATGTGTGTGACTCTGGTGTTCAATACGAAGGGTCAGAGGTACCTGCGGGTGGGGCTGGCTGTACCTCTCTTTGGTACCATGTCCTGCCTGAGAGCCTTGGTGGCAGAGGAGGGCAACATCTCCCCAGAGCAGGTACACGCATATACTCACACGCTAAAGTTAACCCCTGCAATTGGTTTTGCCACTTGACAATTGTCAGTGACATCTGAATCCACGGAAACAATATTCAAATTGTTGGAAGCTAAAAAGATCCAGTGTAATTTACAAGTACTAGATTAGATTAATAATGCAATACCGCAGTCTGCACAAACTAAAACTGTCCTGAGATGAGGTGTAATCAGCTAGAATAAGCAGGAGAAAAAAACCTGTGTAGGTGGACTATAGCTGTGTGTGGTTTCTTTGTGGTCATGTTTATTCATCTTAATTGATGGGGACACCTTTGGCACAAAGTCCAACAGACCTTTATTATAATGGACATTGAGGCTTGTCAAATACAAGTGTGACTTTGAACACTAATAATAGCTGCTTTCAGTTCAGGTGGGCTGATTTCAAGGCTCTGTTATCCATGATTGCTGGGTCACTGGCATAGTACTGTAGCACTGAAACAATGAATTGATTCATAAATAGTTGATCCACAGGATAAATAATTTACAATAATTTTGATAACTGACATTTATCAATCAGAAATGATTTTCTGCTTTGTTCTGATTTATAACAGATTTTAAAGACCTCACCTTGGGCTCCTCAGAATTTGATGGGATTTAGTACATTTTTTGGCATTTTATAGACTAAACAATTAATAAAAACATAATGGTTAATTAATTAATTAATTAATCATTAACAAGATAAATAATTGCTGCGGTTATAGCCCTAGTCCAGTATTTTTTTCAACCTGATTAAAATGGAGCCATCCTTAACTTTATTAATTACACTTGCACTTTCGTACTATGACCAGTAAATAAGTCTATGAATATTATCACAACCACTTATTTTGAAGTGAAAACAAAGGCGAATGCATCCAAAATGCCGAGTGTAATTATCCATTACTCTGGTAACTACAGTGGATTAAAAGTTCAACCAGGAACTAGCTCAACCAGGAGATGTTTACAACAGACAGTTTGACTGATCATTATTTTTTACATCTACCTCTCACTATTAGTGGCAAGTTCTCAACAGTGCAGTTAGTGAGTATAATATTCTCATAAATCAGGAAAAATATGGGCGAAACTGCTACAATAAAATCCAGGTAAAAACTGACCTCTCCCAGAATTCTGTGTATAGGGTCAGCAAATGTCAGCAACAGGAGAAAGGATGAAGGAAAAAAATTCCAGAGGTGTGTGTTCATCAATCTCTCTCCTGTCCTACAACAGATGGCGAATCTAAAGCTAAGTCCAAAGCAGCAGGAGACCATGAGAGCAGCAAAGTCTCAAATGTCCCATGAAATGAGAAAAAACCTTGTTTTGTGGTTCATGAGTGCATTGTTCCACTATCTATTATTATATAACAAATTGTGTCCAGTGTCAGGATGCAACAGTATTCTCCTGTTGAATTCTTTTGTAAGCTATCAGAAGCTATTGCATCTCCTACACATCAATGGTCCACCCACACCAGTGTTTTCGCTTGCTTTTCTGATCAGACATCTCAGGCCTGTGTGCAGGTGTAGATATTTGGCTTATTAACATCTCCCACACTCTCATTTTGGTTTTTGTTCCACTTTGCCACTCTTTTTGGTTCTGCTTTTTAATAACTCAGGTAGGTAGAGTTCACGTTTAATATTAAACTTTACATTTACTCTCGGTGGCTAATTACAACTGAGGGACAACACTGAAGACCTTGAAGTAAGTGCTAAGTACCAAATCTGTTCAATAAGACAAGGTGCAGAGAGATCAGGTAAAGAAATGCATTGAAAGTGCAGAGAGTCCCTTTCAGGCATGTCGGGGTGTTAGAGGTGTTTGGAGAGGAGGTGCTCTGGGAGTCTTCAGGAGTTTTTTGTAGACAAAGATGCCTCTACTCTGATAACATTTGGGAGATTTTTCCACCATCAGGAAAAAAACAAACGAGAAAAGTCTGAACTGCCTCGTGTACAGGGATGGCAATGCCAGACAGCATTCCTTGGTGGAACCCAGTGGCCATTAAGGGGCATAAGCCACCAAAACATAAATGCAAACAAAGCACGAGAACTAATATTTAACGTGTACTGAAACATTTGGATTTTGAATGAAAATGTACTACTGTATTGAAGCCGTCATGCATTTTTATAAGTTTGTTTTAAGTCAGTGAAAGGCATGCTCTTTCACCGGTGAGCGTTAACAGGTTAAGTATCACAGTTTGGAAATGCTGCTACTACGGTTACCAGGAGTTTAAAAATCTTTGCATACAGATTTGGCAAGTTAAATTCACTTAGACACCTGGTAGCCAATCATGCATCAGTAGATTTTGTAGTCATAGTATATTACACATAGAACCCCAAAAAAATAAACAGAAACTTCTCAGTTTGCACAAATGATCCGGGAGTGTGAATTACAAGGCTCTCCTCTTTTAGTACAATTTTGCGTTTAACTGTCAGGTCTCTGAAGCTCTTGACATCAAGGAACTAGGAAACATGTATCCCAAAAGAAACTTATCTTTGATATCTTTCCTTAGGCAGATGTTCATGTCTTGAATTTTTGTTTTGATGTCTTTCAGTTGCTAAGGTTTGCTCTTTGATTTGGAGCTTGTTTGAGAAATTTATTTTAAGCTTTTGCAAGATTTTTTTTTTTTTTAGGATTTATTTTTAAATTTAAAGCAGCGACCATGAGGATTATTTTCAATTTCCTGGAGCTGATTACAGATGTATCTAGTTCTATTTCTTCTTTGTATTTGCTTGCATACAATGTCATTGTTGGTTTATCTCTGTGAGTCATATATCTTCACAAGAAGTTAGGCCAGTGGGTCAACACTGGTACTCGATGTTTTTCCAGTTCAGTAAAATTTGTTATCTCTCTATGTCTGTCAATCTCCCTCTCCAGGTCATCCTCTCAGAGTTGTACTCCACAGGTTTCCAGCGTTCCTTCTCAGATGACGATGACCTGACGGCGATTGCTGATAGCGACGTGGTCTATGCCTTCCAGGCTCCTCCCCTCTATAGTCGCGGAGGCTCTGCACCACACTCAGGTAACCATGGAAACGAGACCTCCATCACTCAGCACTGCTGAGACTGACCTCCCACACTGATTTGACAGTTTTGCTCATTCCTCATTTCCAGTTTTTCTCTTCGTCACCCTCCCTCTGTCCACCTAGTTAGCTGGCATTCACACTGGTTTACACTTACACTTTTGACCATTTCTCACTTTCAGTGAGTGCTTCTGTTTCCCTAACCACTGTGTTTCTCACAGGCAGGCAATTTACTTTGCTAAAGATAAGGCCAGTGTCTGTAGTGTGCTTTGTATTCCTCCATTCTCCATTCAACACGTTTTTACGCATGATAGAGCCCAAACAAATCAAATGAAATGCCACATCTGAATACCAGCCTGATGCATCACATCATCCAAAATAAATAAAGTTTACTAGTATAATGTCTCTCCTGGATGAGCTTGTATATCTCAGCTTGTTTTTCAGCTTGTTGCAAGTAAGAACTATTTCACTCTTGTCTCTTAAGATAACACCAGAGGTCAGTGGTACAGGTAACCTTTTTACAATGTTCTCGGGCTCATGTTCTCTCTTTATCTTTTTTTTTCTCCATGTGATAGACCTTGAAAGCAGAGCTCTTCCTCCTTAAACCCATAAAACATGAAACGGGTACGAGGTTGAGTAAGTCTTGCATCATCACGGCCCTTTTCATCCATGCAAGACACTGCTCAATGCACTGTTGACATGAGAATCAGGACAAGTGTAATGACACACAAACATCTAGCTAGCACACTAGTTGCCCTTTAAGGAAACCTGCTGACTGAACAATGTTTTTTTTTTGTTTTTTGTTTTTTTGTTTTTTTTCCTAGTCAGGCTGTGTAAAAAAAAAAAAAAGGCAGCAGATTTCTGCTTGGTATATTTAATGAATTATGGAATTTATGAGGACATGTATCGGGAAGTTTACAGGTGCTCAGACTCCTTCCCGCAGGGCTGATGAGGTGTGGTCAAGCATCATACCCTTGCTACAGATCGATGCCAGTCAAACTATGAAGTTAAACATCAGCAAGAAAAAAAATAAAGTTAAACTGTAGCACAGAAAGTTTTATTTTTCCTCACTAAGGTAACCTGCAGGAACACTCTGTTTCTCCTGATGCTTAGGGGGAAAACAGGGCAGTAGATCTCTCTTATCACACAAGCAGCGCTACTCTATCTTTAACAGTCCTGTCGCAAGCAAAGACCTATGTTTGAAAGACAAACGACAATTACCTTAACAGATCAGTGTTCCTGTGTGAAAAAGTCCTAATTGAGTCGTATTACCGTCCTGAGTGTGCGGTCATTAATAATGATCTCTCTGGGTTGACAGTTAGGTAAGTTGTGGTCAGCCTTTTTTCACCAACTCTGCTTTGTCATGACACCTCTATGGGGTTTTATGTTACACCTGAAGAAGAATGACATTAATAATTCACTTCTGTGCTCAAAGTGCTTATGAAAAATTAAGGCACTTTCTCAACAGGAGGCATATCTATTGTCACTTCACACAGTGAATACAGTGTCACAGTGCTAAAAAAAGGAGCTGACACATTCAGTACACTTTCAGTCACACACACTCGTTCTGACATAAGCATGCATGAGGAAAACACACGTAAACACACACACACACACTGTGTGAGTCAAGTAGGTAATGCATCCATTAGAAATACACTGGAGAGTCTCATGAATGCATAGCCCTCAAGGGGAAACCTTGCACAGAACAAGCACACACACACACACACACACACACACACACACACACACACACACACACACACACACACACACAGATAGTTTTTGTACTTCTATCTTTGTGCATTCCTTAGCCACTTTCCCTGACCTAAAACTGATACCAGCCTTAACCCTAAAACCAAGTCTTAACCCACGAACAGCCATTGAAAGGTGTTTCATAAAGTGAAATATGAAACACATAAAGTGAGCACCGGCCAGAATGTCCCCACTTTCCCAAAATGTCCTCACTCCAGTGGTCTGAAACTCAAACTGGTCCATAGAAGTACACACACACATATCCACACATACACAGAAAGGTAAATGTAATGAAGAGCACTTAAGTACTCACTGGCCAATGTGACTCCCAATCTTGTGAGCAGTCTGATGAAAATGATAAATGGTCCTTGACTCACAATAATTCATAAGGTCAATGGAAACCCAGTTCCAGAATATCGGGACTTCATTCAATGAGATCAATGTCATGTTTTATAAAGTGTAGCACATTAATGTACACACTTATTACTGCTGGGACTGTGGCATGGCATAATGGAGACAAAAGATGGTGGATGGTAGTATTATACCAAATGTATACCATATACTTTCTTCTTAGTAAAGAGGGCAGTGGTTCGTAACAACATTTTACACAATATAATACAAGGAAAGTTTTTATGTAGGGCATAATTAAATTTTATGGTCTGACTCATAGAGGGAAAGTATGCGTTTGCTTAGTTTATTTTCTGTTTGACTGTTCAGTTTTCAATGTAGAAAGATTGTTTTTGTAATCTGTAATCACCACAGGTTTAACAACTGAAAAACAAAACACTGCTTTTTTTTTGGTACATTATCAGAGCTCCAGCTACCAGTGTTTTTGACTGAATAAAAAGAAAATGCCTTTAAACTAAAAGAACCTAATGTATATCGGTTTTAAGTGAAGTGTCACTATGGTTACTGAGATTAAGTAAGGCCACCGTTTCCCTGGGTTTGGGGGAGGACTTTGTCAATGCAGTTCAGACACTTTGCTCTAAGTGTAATTCACAGAAAAAGACTCATGCTCATTTATGAACATAGTCACTCTGCATAATGACCTAGGCCTCAAGATTTACAGATCAGTTTCTGTGTCTGAAATAACTTGCTATTTCACTCTTTCACTATTGCTGACATAATGCTGACTCAGGAGCTTATTAAGAAGTGCGTTGAGATTCTAGGAACATCTCAGCCAGGAAGTCGTGTTTGATTTGAAGACTGGGAGAGGGACGATTTTATGGGGAAGTTTTAGGGCTTAGGAAAAAGTGTATGTTATACACAACTAATATCTTTTCACACAAGCCAGATTAGGGTTTCTGTACGTTTTGGGGACCGTGCAAAAGTCTCTTCCTCAGACTACATAACCCTCAGCCACAGCATTGCTACTGTGCATTATTTACTATAGTTTGTTTTTCAGCTTGTGTCAAAAAGTAAAACATGTTTCCATGATGGATTGCTGTACAGAAAGCCTGTAGCACCAACAATGAAATGAAAAACGCCGACTCACAATTTCCAGAAAAGGCTTGAGTTGGCCTTTCCTCCAAGAGATGTTTGATGTGTTTGGGATGTTCATGTATAAACTTCGCTTTTATTAATCACTTTTGTGATCATACAATTTTAATGCTTTAAAGTCATGAAAAAAAACGGCAGTGCATGTATTCTCAGAGAGGTTTGCTCAGCCTGTGGCGAAGAATGATAGGTATCCCAGTCTGAAAGCCGGCAGCATCACATACTGATGTCCTCCTAGGTTTGTCTTTATACCACTGTCAAGCTACCATAGCATCACAATTTGTCACTTGATTTTAAAACAGCAGAGCTGAATCACATGGCACAATTCCGCATGGAAATACGCTTCATGTACTGTCCTCTTCAGTAGGGGTTGTTGGGAGAAGAGGTATGGACTGAAAGTATGCTTAGCAGCAGGAGATGATAAGGAGGAATCAAATGATGGCAATTTAACACACAGCAGTATCTTGACATGCAGTAGCACGCACAGATGATGAGATTCTGCAGTGACCCAGGGTTCATCATCACAGCTCCTTGTCCTCTTCCCCCCTTTTTTTCTTCTGTGATCCTGAAAATTATATTTTTGCCACCTTGTTATTGCTGTGGAGGAGACAAAAGATGTTGCTGCTGAGATATTTGAAATGTATTCTCCCTGCGCAGCGCATTTCTCAGATTTAGGGGACCGAACTCACTGTAAGGCTATGTTCAGAACGACATAAGCACTAATGGGAGAAAAGCACAAAAATGCCAGCTCCCCATTCATTTCAGTGCGACGTAGTGTTTGCAAAAAGACGCAGAGCCATCAGGGGAAAAATGTTTGCAGCTATGCAATGCAAAGTCATTCACCACAGCACTGCAGTGGCCAGTCGAATACTGTATGTAAAAGGACTCCAGGTATATCACTTTCTAAATTTAACTGTATAGTTCCACTTTTTACAATGCAATTGTTAAGGCAGATAATGAAAAAAATTATCTATATTATCGCTTTCCAGATATGTAAAATCCTGTCTCATAGCATTAAACCACTGTGCAGTGTTGTGGTGTCTTATAAGCTGTCAAACTCAAGGATTTGTATTTTATTTTTCTCACTGGTACCTGTACAAAAACCTTAATTCAAATGCAGCCCCCTTGAGTCTTTTTAATACAGTGGTATTTTCAGTCAGAGTCCCGGCTGTTGTCAAAAATATGAAAAAAAAAAAAACATGGCAGGTTGTTGAAAGTACACTTCGCCTATCTAACTTTTGTTCGGTTGTGTTTTCTGGCATAAGAGATCCAATATTTATAATTGTCATCCGATCGTTATTGTGTGAGTCACATAAGTTGGAATTTTCTGGTTAAGTTAATTAACCAGAGTATGCAACAAAGTTTATCCACTGTGTGAATGTGCCAATAAAACCACACATAGCAATATGCAGGCAGAAACAGTAGGACATTCATATATGGCTGTTTCGCAAATCAATTGTCAAAATGTCCACAACTTGCCCCTGATTCTCGGCTTGTCCTTACATTCCTTTTTTCGTCTCATCCTTCACATTACTTGGCTGCAGGAAAGAAAAAATAATGAGGATGGGGAGAAGGAGGAGGACAAGGAGAAGGAGGAGGTAAAACCTTCCAAGATAACTACCCATCATAGATATGGACCAATAAATAATGATGAATCACCCATTTATGGAAAAAAGCGTAAAGAATGTTAATGTCAAGTAAACTAACCTGGAGCCTATTGTATGCAGGGAATTCCTCTTTCATCATAACCTGCTGTGTATTTGAGACTGTAGGAGCTGAAATTCTCAAACTTTATCAGTAAATGTTCTCTGAATATTGAATTAGCAGTGCTCCTGATTACAGTAATGAGGTTTTGCATCCACAAGAAAAGGCAGCAGGAGGTCTCATGATGGAAAACACTAAAAAATCAATTGGGTCCAGAGCACCACCATAGCGTCCTGTTTCACCCTCAACAATCCAGGCAATTTGCACATAAATAGAGTGATAAAGCTCCGTAATGCTGCACAAAGAAAAATACCTCGTGCTGAAAGAAGCTATGGGGAGCTTAGCGTGCTCACTTTTGTTTGATGTTCATTTGGTGTTCTTGAAGTGGAAAAAGTAAAGGCCATGTCAGGATGTGCGTCTTGTGGGAAATGGAGAGGTCAGTTACGATTTGAGCAGTGAATTATGGGAGTTGCTTGCACAGAGGGAGGCCAACTGGGCCAAAGAGAAAAAGAGCGAGTGTGTGTGTGTGTGTTGTTTATATTGTACATTTAAAAAATGTGTTAGAAAAAGGCATCTCTCACATGAGATAACAGGATCTATTAGGACCCGACTCACACTAACAGGATCTGCATTCCAAGATAGATGCAGCAATCTATTAATCTAATCTAATCTAATCTAATCTATTAAGTCCCTCTTTCATTCTCTTCCCTCCTTCTCACTTACACACACACTGACTGTATAGTGTAGCTCCACCACTGAGGGCTATATACAGGTGGAGAGTCAGGGATTTAAGCATTACTCTGAGGCCTTTTCTGGGCAGTCATAGAAATATTACTACATGGAAGTAATATTTCTGCCTGAACCACATACACACACACACACTACTAATTAATGCGATCAATATAATAGATAAATCATTTCCCAAAGTCGCTCACTGTCAGTATTTTAGTCCTGCATGTCATGTCAGAATATCAAGTCATTAGCAAGATATTAAAATTGATTTTTTATTCAATGATGATAGTGCAGTAGCGGGCAGGAAAACATGAGAGAGAGAGAGAGATCATGTGCAATAAATGTCTTCTGCAGGATTTGAATTGTTCTCTTTTTAATTTTCATTACCAGAAGCATGAGGACCTTGTTTACTGTAAAATGTAATGATCATGTGTCATCGTGCAGAAGAAAAAATAACTTTTTTTGAGTATGAGATGTAATATCCTGGGTGAAGGGTTTTTTTTTCTTATGAAAATCTATAAACACTGCAAGTAATGAGCTGTTATTATGTAAGAGGATGCACTACTTTATTTGTGGCAACATTGTTATACATGTACCGCTGTGTGTGTGATCATGAACTTGTACATAAATAGACTCACTTTGAGACAAAGACATCACTGATGCAAATTAAACCTCTCAAAGTACACATCCTTTGCAGTTCCATTAAAGCAGTTACGGCCCCCCTAAAGTAAACTCAGTGCAGAAAAGCAAAAAGATTCCAGGAACGTTGGCAGGGGAGCTCTCCCCCCTCCAGTAGGATTCATCATTTTAAAATAACCTGAAGAGAATGACAGCAGAAGGAAATTAGGTGTGTCTACAGTCAGTGCTCTGATCACCGCTACTGCCTCTGGAAAGTGCTCTCAAGTCAACTGGGAAATAACAGCAACACTCAGCTCAGCTGCCTTGTTAAGAACAACGCAAATGGGGCATAAATGCCAGCTTGAATGCCAACTTAAGCTTGGCCTGTCCACAAGCCTGTTAAAACACAACTTAGGTGTGTTTAGGTGAAACAGTCAGGTGGACAGACACTGGATGAAGTTTGAGAGGTCTTTGGTTCTATGGATGTATTGGCATTAGACCTTTCATCTGTAATCTATTAATTTATCCTCTGCTTCTTATGTAATGACTGGAATCTAATGCTTCGGTCATAATACAGCATATTTACCATTTTTTGGCTTATTCACAGATAAAAACAGCTAAAATGTGGACTGTGGTATGGATTTAAGCTTGGGATGTTGCTGGACCAATATTTCACACCTGATTTAACAAAATGTGTAAATTCCATGAGCATTTTCAAGGATTGTAGCTATTACTCTTATGCGTTGATCTCCCTCGATACAAGGAGACAGCAGGGGCAACGTGGCTACTGTTGATACAATATTGTGCCTTCTTACTGTATACAAAAATAGGATGACAAAAAGAGAACAGCAAGAAAGGTAAAAAACAATGTTAAAAGAAAGAATAGAAAAAGGAAAGGGCAGCATCAGGTGTATGCAGTCTCTCCCCCGCTGCCTCCTTAATCTGTTATTTCACTGTTAGCAGAAAGCTCAGGTGCTTCACTGTCATCGTGGGCATTTGTGGTTTGGTGCAAGGACCTCTGATTCGTCGAGGGCTAAGCTCATGGTGCCCTAGGTATTTTTAGTCAGGTGTGTGAATTGCATTGACAGGGGTCACTCATATGGTCTTGAACAACTCGGGATGAGTGTGATTTCATTTTACTATGGGCCCAAAATCCTCTCTTAGTTTTTTTTCCTTTTTTGTGTTGCACAACTTAGGCTATTTTTACACATCAGTAATGAACAAACTGTTTTGGAAAATAAGACAACCATGTTAAAAGACTTCTGCCTCTGGTGCAACAGCAAAAATATGATTATCTACTTAAAACAAAGCTTTTGGATGTGTTTGAATTGATGTATGCAGGGTAAGGGAGCCATTACGAGTGCAGCTCTAACTGATGCAGGAACTCGTCATCTGTAGATATTAACAGAGACACTGTAGGACTGCGGGGCTTTTGTAACGCTGCGATCTTAAAGATGTTCTTGTTCAATAGCTTCAAGTCACACTGTACCACTGATGCCTTACCATCAGTTAGCAGATCCTTTCCTCGCCTTTCTCACGAGAATAAAGCTGTCGTTCAGTGTGGAGTTAAGAGTCCCTAAAATAGAAAAGACATGTGTCTGTGTGAAAGCTTACTGCAGTCCTAACTGTTTAGATGTAAGAATTTTCTCCCAGGCACAAAAATCTTTCCATCACTCATCCCACAAATCTGAAGCATATTTAAAAATCTTATTACTCTGATTTATTTTCTACTTTCATTTCCTGACCATTTATGTGAAGCTTAGGGCTCAATCGTGATAGCTGGGGGGGTCAATGATCAATACAGTAACAGGGAGAGAGGGGAGTATAAGATAATACTGCGGGAAGAAATGAGGAGAATGAGCACCAGAGGAGTGGTATGGTCTTCAGGGCTGAGCTGTTTAATTAACGTTGTCTTACTACCTTCAATCTCGAGAGCGATTTCTGTTTCTTTCTTGCTTCTCTCCCCCCACAGCCCCCGTTTGTGTATCTCTATCTCTCTCCCTCAGTTCACTTGCATTCACTTCAGTTCCACTGTTTATCTTTTAATTAAAAACTGTAGATTAATACCATTATTAACAGCCATGACATGGTCAAAATAACAACAATTGATCACTAAATCAATACATCCATGAGAGGACCTAAAGTGTGCTTCTCTTCTTCCTCACTGTGAATGTGTCTCCTCACTTAAGTCTTGCTTTTTCTCTTTATATCCTTTACTCACTTTCAGAATGACTAAAATCAGAAGGCACTGTTCTTTTCTCTTCGCCTCTCTTTTCTTTTTGTCTCTCCCTTTCCAGCGACTCTGGTCTCCTTTCTCTTTCACTCCTTCCTCTATCTCTTTCCACCCTGCTAACATCTCCCTCCGTCTGTGTCTCTTCTCCATCTATCTCAGAGCGGGAGGGAAGGTGAGAATGAGAGTCTGACAGGAGGTTCTCCAAAGCACACGTTGGAAACGTGGAGAAAAAACACTGCTCACCAAGCACGACACACTACATTTACCCACTAAAATACTGGTTCTGTTAAAAAAGAGCTAAAGTGTTTTCGTGTTATTCAATCCTATCTCCTAAATATTCTGGTTATAGACTTAAACAACTAATTTTCAGCAGCTAATATGTTTTGAGAGAAATGTAATGCTGCCCCAATTGAAATTTTTAATCAACATAATTAGAAAACATTTTTAATTTGTTTTCCTTAGAATATCCACTCTTGCAATAGAGTAACCATCCATTTTGAGTAAAGCATTATTAATGTTTTGGTTCCATTTGGCACTCACAACACTTGAGGTTAGTGGAAAGGTCACAGTTTTAGTCGGAATATTGAAAAAGACAGTGCTGACTTGAAGCACAAAACATGATGTGTATAACTTCATTAACATTTAATTAAAGCCACGTTCCTTCCCTAGCCAACATTGTTGCCTAAACCAAATAACACACAGTACTCAGGATGCAAATCCTGCTCTTTACTCTCAAAGACCTGCGTATTATACACCAACCACCTGACCAGACTACCTCAACAACCTCCCTACATTTCTCATTTGGTAGAAGAATATTACACTTCCTTCACTGGGAAAAATGATTCCAAATATTCCCAGTTCCCTCTAAACGAAACTGATAAAACAAATTCATAACATATAAAGGTGATTTGATCAGCTCAGGGTTATGTTGTTTTATACAGCATTATATATTGTCTTCTATTGAAACTCCCAAATGAAAAAGTGAGAATTAAAGGTGAGAGGGGGGAAAGAGAGATGGGTGATGGAGACTAAGAGAATGGAGACGAATTGGCCCTCTAAAGGGCACGTAATATGCAGAAAATGTCACATCAACTTGCGCTATCTGCTACGAAAGAAAAACATCCCCATGTGATTTAGTTCAAGCTTTTGATTTTCGGTTTTCTGAACATCTTTTAAAAGTCAGCACTTTTATTCTCTTATTCTGATATTATTTTCTAATGGAAATGTGTATTTACTTTTTCCTAATTCCAATTATCCAGTGGCCTTTTTGTTTGTGTGTGTGTATGTGTGTTTTTGTGAGTGCGTGAATGATGCATCTGCTTGCTTTTGTACATCTATTCATGCTTGCATTCTTGTATGTGCGTTTAGGTTTCTTGTATGTGTGTATGTGCATTTTGGTGTGTTTGTTTGCATGATGTCTGAAGGTGGCAGTGATTAATTGCACGGTAGGGATCGAACAAGCATTGTTTAATTAAATCCTCTGATAATGTCAAAGTTTATGTTTCCTGGGCGACCAGAGGTTGGGCCTTCTGTATCCCCATCAGCTATTACCCACTATTAATCACAACATGAGCATTTGTTGTGTGCAAATGTATGTGTGGTAGCAGATGTGATTCTTTTTACAGCCCCTCAGGGTGACTAAGAATCAAAGGGCAATTCTAATATAATGGAATTTTTTCTTAAAATGTTTTCAACAGTGTGAACGTGTCGCATTAGGAGTTGCTCTTTGTATAGCATTTTCTCATTTTGGCACCCGAAGCCTGTGATCTTGGTCCATTTCAGTCCTGCCTTTCAACTTGATAAAATAAGCTTTTGAGGTGGGAATCAATTTTTAGTAGAAGTGCTTGAAAAATGTGCAACAGAACTTAAACACGTCTATGTAACAGTTTTTCCTCTCTTTAGTTAACTAATGCTCTATACCTTTTGATTTTTGGCCTACACCCCCAAATTGGAAATTAACCTTGTTTGGCTTGTTATGTTGATGTTTCTAAGTCATTTCATGTTTCTTCAGTCATTTTTGTAAAAAGAAAAAGAAATGAAATTTGTTGTTTTCCACACCACAGTTTGAAATGATTGTATAGCTAATGGGATTTTGCAGGTACTTATGAAAACTTCTCTTCATAAAAAACTTTCAACAACTAGGATTATGTTTTTTGGGTTGTTTGTTTTTTGTTTTTTTGTTTTTTTTTCTTTTTTTCTTTTTTGTAACATTTGAGCAGAAAAACAAGTGTGTGTGTGTGTGTGTGGTTGCACCTCAGCAGTTAAGATGTCAGGTTGTGCGTCAGCCTTTTCCTCTGCTCTGCTCAGGGTATCACCACAGCCTCCCCTCCTCCCCTTACACCTCCACTGCTGGACCTGATGGTCAGAGGCTACCTCCGTCTGGCACCCTCTCCTCTGAATACCTGAACCAGGGCGGCTCCCCAAAGGTCCTCCTCCTCATCTGTAACACAGCAGGATCCAGCCAGCAGGCTGTCAGGTGAGCTGCAAGCTGATGAATTATTTTTTTTTACTGTTGGTTTGGTTTTCATTGCATTTGACTGAAGATCACATATTCACTTTGTTCAGCTGTTAGGGCTCCATCGTGTGAATTGGTTTTTGTTTTTCAAGCACACAGTAGCAGAGCCAGTTAAATTACATAACTTTTATGAGATTGCATTTAAGGGTGCCATCTAAAATTTGGGAGACTGTTTTAGAGCTTGTTCAAGAACAGCAACAAATGCATCTCTCCTACTCCTCTACTGTGTCTACAGTCTTAAATAGAATATCGTATTTATTCCTTGCCCCATCATCAAATGTCAGCATCTAACTTCTGTTTGACTTTGACCTGTTTATCTATTGCACAAATTCCCCAGACTGACTGGTTTTGCAGCTTAAGTTCCCAGCCAGTCGTAGCCAAATACTGAAACCGTAGAAACCTGGGACAGAGTCAAAGAATGTGCTCCAACTGGAGCACTTAACCTAAGAAAGTTAGGGTTAATTGGTAGACATATGTTAGTCTAACAAGGCTAGGCAACGTCATTAATTTGTGATGAACATCAACAGCACAGGTGGGCCAAACAGTGGAAGCAGCCAAAACCCAGCTACAGCTGGACGGAGGCTTTTTGTGTGTTGCTCAGACATGAACCGTGTAGGTCTATTCTTGGTTGCAATTCTTACGGGGGCAGAACGGCATCACAAATGCTCTGATCGCATCCACCTCCTCAGTAAGTCATCACACATTTTAAAAGGGTTCACACTTTTATAAGATAAAAAAAATTGGGAGACTAGTTAGAACTAAGGTAGGATTAATTGACCTTTGCGCCCAATCCAAGTTAATAAATGATTATTTTGTTCCCATAATTCTATTAAACTAAAAAGGATCATTCTAAGGCAGGGCAGGCGTCTGATAGGCACAGACGAGCTTCATGTAATTCACAGAAAAAAATAAATATTTTGTAGAGTGAGTGAGGTAAATTGAAAATTCAAGATTTAAGCTTCATTTTCTTAAGTATTTACATACAGAGTGAATACAGTTGAATAAATACTGTTTCTCAACATCTCCTGTCCTGTCCTGAAAGCTTCACCAAAAACAAGCTAAAAACATTGCAACACACATTTAAAAACACAATAACACATTTAAAGACACAATAGTTAGCAGCAGGTTAAAACTGTGGAAATGTACAATTATAAGATACTTTTTATGATGAAATGAAAAACCACAGCAGGAAATTTATAGGCAGTAAACGTTAGAGTATTTTTAGTGCATTCAGACTAGGATTAAGCTTTTGTGTAACTAGATTCTTGATATAATTTCAGATGAAGACTAATTTTTCCTGGTCCAATCAGGAAATAGCCCCAAATCTGCTATTACCCAAATTTTTCAAAAAGGACCCTCAGTGATGTGAAAGTGTCTTTCAGTAGATGGGTTTAAACGCCATAAAGTCGCCGATGGTGGAGGGACAGCCTGTTCTTGCTGTTTTTTTCATACATTTAAACATAATGTTCGTCATCCCTGCAGCGCTCTGTCAGGTTTTCAGTGTTCCAAGGAGTGGAGTTAATTGCTGTAGACTAAAATCACTTTAATTTTCCTGAACCCATTATGAGATATGCATCCTTTTTAACAAAGGCATTATTCTTACTGAAGTATTCATTTGACTAAGGCTAGACTGTGTTCATGAGAGCACCTGATTAGGACTGCAGTAGCTTTCAGACAGTAATCCTCTGATATTAAGGGGTTTATTGTGTACAAAGACTTACATTCCCAACACCATTATAAAGTGCTTCTAAATTATAAAGATGGCTCAGATTTCCTCACAGGGATCAATAAGGTCTAACAAGGACACTATGGATTCATTTTTCTCTTTAGTCATCCAGTTTCAGACTTCATGTGCCCTTTAGCTCTGTGTCATAGCTCTTAACAGGGCTGGAGTGAAACTAAGCAGGGTCCTCTGCCGTTGAGCACTCAGTGTTCATGCTCATACACTTGGTTTCAATGGGACCATACAACAGAAATTTCTATGACAGGCCTGGTGTTGTCAGGATGTGATGTTTGAGGACTTCTCTGTGTATGTATGTAAGTCACTGACAAACACTCTCTCACTCCCTAAAAAACCTCAGTCTTACTGATACTGATCTTAAGATGTGTGTGTCTAAATAATCATTGAGAGATGTTGATACACTTGACTTGTCTGTGTCTTGCAAACACAATTTCCTCTCCCATTAACCTCCTAGACAATGGCCTCTAATATAACCACTTCTGTGCTGTCAGAAGGAGCATGAGCCTTGACTTGAACCCATTATGAAGCACTGATGAGAGACAGACTGGTTTCGCAGCTTTATTTGGCTCCTGATAACTCATACAGTAATGTCAGTGCAGGACACAAGATACTGACGGTGAAGTTTTAACGCATTTAACTCCTGACAGCCCGACAAAAGTGGTGGTGACATGGTAAATTGCAGGGACCTTTCCTGTCATCTTCTCAACTTTCAATAAGCCCAGCTGTCTCGGACTTTAATCTATTATGTTTTGTAGCGTAGAATCCTGCTAAGTTATTCCATCTCAAAAGAAAATGATGAATTCTTTGATTTACTAATAACATTGAAGGAACGTTTGTATAAACAGGGTTTCCATTGATAAAAACAAGCTCAATATATGCAAAATGGAATATGTCTCCTCCCATCTCCTCTCCCCTGTTAGGTTTGGACCTCCATTCCTCATGCGTGAGGACAGAAGCATCTCCTGGGACCAGCTGCAGCAAAGCATTCTCAGCAAACTGTATTATCTGATGCTGAATGGATCTCAGGCTCAGGTAATACCAGCACCCTCAATAATCAATAATAAGTTGCTGTGTCCTGAAACCTTCAGTTCAGGGGTTCCTGGACCTGCATGACTCCAGGGTGCCTAATGAAGACAACCACGAGGCAAAGAGTTTTCATTGGCAGTTTGATCAATTTTCATTAATCTTAGAATTTGTGGATTAATTAACGTTTCCATTCTCTGTTTTCAGTTTTCTTGACTCAGACAGGAGACCTTTTTAAAGATAAAGATGGAGCTCTTTCTTTTTCATGATTTTGATGATGAATTTTTAATTAGAGCCCTTGCTCTACTGAGTTCATTAAATAGACTTCCTGTTTGCATGCTGAGGGAATCATTTTTTGATTCTCTGTTGCTGAAGCGTGAGTACCTGTAGATACTTAACCCTGTGTATGTTGGGCCATAGTGACTTTTGGCTCCTCGATATTTAATACCTACGGTAGTTTTTTTTATTCCAATCTAGCCACATTTACTGCTTCATTTAACTACAATAGACCAAATCCTGCAGCATGCACTGGTGTCTACTAACATTCGCATTAAACGCTCACATTAGTCATTCCCTTAGAGAAGTGTTTGAATTTAAAACACTATACTTTAACTGCTTTTAATAAAAAAGAAAGATTTCAGATTAACAACACAGTACTGACAAAGTAGGACTGAGGACATCGTAGTCACACAAATGCCTTTTGATGGGAGAGTAATAATGGTTTTATGTGCTGAAAGCAAATTAAATTATTTACCACTGTATAGGAAGGTCTGGAGTTTAGAGTAGGGACTGAAAATAAGGAGCAGGTTTGAGTTATATTGTATTATTAAAAAAAAAAAAAATGTAAGACGGCTTCTCAGTAGGCACATTCCTGCTACATTCCTAAATTAATATTTGCACAATCCATCCTGTGATTCTGAAGTGTTTGTTTTGTGGACAGCCAGTCCACCTTCATTTTCTCTTCCCGACACATGTACTGCAGGCTTCTACCATCATCCCAGACAAGTAAATCACTTCAGCTCCATCTGTGTCTCTACGCACAGTTCAAGGGATCTTTACATCGTGAGCCTTATACTGTAGCTCCACACTCAAATACACGGATGTATACAAACACACAGGCACACACACTGTCCCCACTGCTGGTCTTCAAGTAGCCACGGGCGATGCCATGATGACAAGCAATATTTGAGGTGGTCTTATCCAGAGTGAGCAGCTCTCCGCTTTTTAAGAAAAGAATTAGAGAGGAGAAGAAAGAAATATCTGGCCGTTGTTTACTGATCACTATCTCAGTTCCTAAGTTACCACCTCAAAGCCTGTTTGGCCAGATACAAACTCACTGAACCATCCCTTACCCTCCTCTTCCGTTTCATCCCAAAAAAAAACAA
Organism: Istiophorus platypterus; assembly: GCA_016859345.1. Lineage (NCBI taxonomy): Eukaryota > Metazoa > Chordata > Actinopteri > Istiophoriformes > Istiophoridae > Istiophorus > Istiophorus platypterus. The sequence continues at coordinate 16,804,024 of CM029114.1, read as the reverse complement.
TGATAAGGTTTGATTGTAGATCGTACAGATTTTTAGCTATAAAGGTCACCCATATCCCACGGGCGCTGGACTTAAACTTTACTGATGCTTTCTTGTCTCACTTTTGTTTTTATAAGGAAAAATTGAAAATAAATATGAGCTTTAGATTGCTGTTAAAATCAGTAGCTTGTGAGTTCACTGTTATCACTGTTTAATATTGATACAGGTTCTCCCATTTGTTTGACAGGCAGCAAGTGTGTGGGTACTTTGCTGCTATTCATTTGATACACACTGCGTTACAAGATATTTTGGCGCCACCCAGAGGGTTGTTTAGCAAGATACAAGTTTCAGATCCCGATATGAAAAAAAGGAAAACACAACTTGAGTTGGTAGACTTGCTTGTCAAAATTCAGCTCTTCCTTTCCAGTCCTGATGTTCTGTTAGAAGAATAATATCAGAATTCAGATCCCTTTAAGTCAACAGTCTTTCCTATCCTCAACTGGGAATTTGTAGTGGCACTAATTGCCCTTTTTCAAGAAAATAAACAGAGGAAGTTAGAATTAGTCAATAGATAAATAAAATGCACTCAATTACTTTTGGATTGGAAGGCTTTACATGTTCACGCACTCATTGAAAGAGGTTTAGCTATAGGTCCTGAAATCACCCAAAATTAAAGAGATTTACTGTATGACCAGTTTCCTTTTGCACTCTGTGTGAGCCTTGTACCTACCAGAGGACTGTTTTAATTATCCTCATCATATTTGACTGAAATACTTGTCCTGATAATGCAGTGTGGTCTCCCCCTGCTCTGATTTACATCAAAATCCAACAGTTTGGACAGTTTGCCCGGGCCAGCCGTCTCGTAGATTTTAGACTAGCAGCTTGGTTTATGGCTAACTCCAAGTTTGGGTGTACTAATTGCTCCTAGCGTGTGTGCGTGCATGCGTGCGTGCATTCACTGATGGGTTAGATGCATAGGTATGTAGGGCATAATTGACAAATATAGCTTTCCTTCTTCTATTGCCAGCATTCAGCATCATCACTGGTGTTGACAGTTCTCCTTTAAGACAGATCATGAATGATCCTGCAGAAGGTTGCAGATGCTTAACTCTCCGAGGTTCATTCAAAAAAATTCACCGACTCTTGTGTGATTACTCATTAGCCCTAAGTGTCTTGTCAGCTCTTCTTCATTAAAGTCAAATAGACAGATGAGGCCTTCTGAATGTATGCTTGCTCAGGACCTTAAACCAAAAAGAGGGACTATGCCTTTTTCACTTGCTGCTTTAGGCTCCTGTTAACCAACTAATTTATTTCTCACAATGCTCAGCTACAGTTCCTTTGCTCCAATGAGGGCCCCCTCAGAATGAACGCATTAGCAACCGGATTCTGCTCTCTGCTCTAATAACTCAGCGCCCTTTGTTGCTGAGGCAGCAGAGGCGTTATTATCCATCTCTAAATCCATTTTCTCCCTTCAAGTCTGGTGGTGGCAAGAGTAGCTGTTAGATACAAATGAGAGTTTGTATGCTTATTAACTGTTGGTGACGTTATGAATAGATCATGGAAGAAGTGCTGAAAGTTACTCAAAAATAGGTTTAAATCAGAGCTCACAGCTGCCAAGCCTATAGACTACAAGTAAACAAAGCAACATTACTGCCTCTTTACACTGAGTTAATCTCAATTCACCTCAGTTTTAAAACTTGTAAAACAATACAGCTGACACAGACTACTTATATATACAGTGTATATATATGTGTGTATATATATATATATATATATATATATATATATATATATGTTGTGTGTGTGTGTGTGTGTGTATACATATATATGTATGTATTTATGTATGTATGTATGTATGTATATATGTATGTATATGTGTGTGTATGTATGTATGTATATATAATAAGTGTGTGAATGTGTGTACTACCAGCATCACCACAGAAAACAGAAAAATGCTAGTGTTATTTAGCAATCGGATCTGTATAATACGCACATCTATAAAGGTGTCAAGGCATATTGTACCTGAGTGCTCACTGCCTATCACCTTGCCGCCTGAGCATGTTTTGATTATTAAAGCTAGTCCGATGGTGGTAGTTCTTTTAAGATCAAGCGGTATTAATGTGTATTACTCTCTCTCTGCAGAATGCTGGGCTGCTATTCAAGATCAGAGTGGTAGGAGGATCAGCAGCCTACAGTTACCTGTCCCCACAGGACAGCAGGCCACTCTACCATCCTGCAATTGATAGGTAGGACATACGCACCCGCACGCACAATCACACAAAGACCAACAACATATTGTGCTGTACCATACACCTACACATACATGCCTAACCAACAGGCAAATACTGCATATTCTTTCTTTGTGTGGTCAGTAATGCATTTAGCATGCACATGCTATAATAGAGGACACATATCCTTGCTGAAACACTGGTGAAAATATGTTACACATGCTCTTTACGTTGAGATGACAAAAGCATTAAGAAAAACACAAAAATTACGTATTACTTACAAAGGTCATGCCAGGCTGATGGAAGACTGTAAACACCCAAAGAAAGTCCTGCGAAAGAAATTTCAATGATTACATGAATTCATATACATAGCCATGGTTTTGTAGTGCATTAGACCAAAAGTTACAGTTCTTCTCAGAAGCCAGTGGACCTTAAGAGGATTACAGGGAGCTTAGTATAATGATATCAGTTTGACGATTGGAGATAAGGCCTTTATGCCCTGTGTGATACAGAGCATCAGGGTGTCCTATACCACCGAGGAGCTTAGTATAAACCTCTGCTCTTGTTCTACTGAGGTGCAGTGAAGGTCCTGCCCCCCACAATGGAACAAGGAATTGAAATCTTTGTGCAGGTTAGACTAGGAATTCAATATGAGTTTGTGCGCATTTGCGTGTGTGCATCTTTATTTATTGAAAAACTGTTTGTGTTCATGCTCTTGTTTGAGTGTGTGTTTGTCTGCCCTCTTTGCACTTGCTGCTAATTTCAGATTAAAAATTAATATGTTATTTTCCTCACCGCACACAAAATACCTGCCGACAGGATCAACATGAGGATGTATTTAACAGATAAAAACGTGTCCACTGTGCATTTCGTTTTATGGCTGAAGTTATTTTATAATCCCTGTCTGTAGATAGGCTTTAAAAATACACAAGAAGGAAAGACACAAAAATGAATAGAATGAAATTACCAGAAAACTCAAGCACCAGATCATTTACTCTTTACAAATGACTACTTACAAAAAGCCACCTGACAGTTCCCCTTAGATATACACTGAGTTACTGGCACAGAAACCCTGAGAGGCAAATCCGGGTCACTGAGCACCATAAGAGCCTGGTTATTTGAGTATTTATATATCACCCAATTTAATGGAATGAAGAAAACCTCAGATATTTATTTTTAAAGAATATGGTAGTGGTAAGATCTTATCTCATCGCACTTTCAATGGTTGTAAACATCGCACACTTCAGTCGATTACGTCACTCACAGTAAACTTGTCAGCTCAACACGTGTAAAGTTGATGTGCCTTATGCTGAATTTATGTTTTCTTCATTAATATAGTTGAGACATTGTATCCTATACTTTCTCAACATTTCTTTCAGCTTGTTTAAGTGGGAGTTCTTCCAATTCTCAAAAAGACGATGCATAGATGCATAGATGTATAGTTTTCAATGGCGGTTCTGGTAGTTTTGATTTTATTTGCCAAGGTTTTCAGCGATCCACCCCCTCTTGTGAGAGCACATGGATTCGGTAGAGATGAATGTGACTGTCAAAGCTTTAAAAATGTCCCAGCCACTGTGGATGATCAACAGATCTCTTTAAACTTTAAAAGTCCTTTTACAGTGTTTAATCGGCCAGCTGTTATGTGTTGGCAGGAATCCAGCCAATCAAAGCTCTGTGAGTTGGATTTCATTAAATTTCTAGGCGGCACACTACTTACACAGGGAGCTGCCTTTCAATTAAAGTGATTGAATGGAAGCAGGAAAAATTGATTGTGAGATGAGTGTGAGAGTGTGATATGAGAATATGATAGTTGTTAATGACATAAAACGTGAAACTAGTACAATGACTTTTGGAATTCATCCTGAAAATTCAATAATTGATTCACTGTTTAAAACCAGAATAAACTGAATTATCCTTTTTTTATACCTTGAAATGCGTAGCTTTAATGCAATTTTAAACATTCACTCTTTAGATAAAAAATAATAATTTAAAATAAACTGCTTTTTAAAAATTATATCAATATATGAACTGATTAGAATTAATAAACGTAATCTTAAGTGTTTAATTATTCCAGTGGCTCCATAGCCTGTGTCTCCAACTGCCCGATTACTGCAATGTCACTTTCCTGATTAAATATTCTAATGCAGGAATCTTGTCACAATCTCACACACACACACACACACACACACACACACACAGAGTCATGTTTTTTTAGATTCACAGAGACAAGTAACCTTATGGTAATTCCTTGAGTCCTTGTGTAGTCAAAGTAGTTTTCAGTGGAGATTAAAAATGTCTGCATCCTGCTTTCTGTATTGAGTTTGACACCACTGGAATTTAGTTAGCATTTCTTTTCATATCAGTTTTTTAAGAATAGTGCAATATTGAGGGCTATATTGGTAACATGTTATGTAAGCCTGACATCTAGTGGTAATGCTTGGTACATACGCATTCGTGCATTAAACATGAACAGAGAAGAGAGTGATGAGAAGACAACAACGGGAGGTCTGCCATTAATGAAACTACTCATAGAGAAAAACAGTTCGGCCATGCTGGAAGTCTCAAGCTTGTATCCATCCAGAATACTGATGCTTTGCAGAATTAGAGGCAACCGAATTTTGACATGAATTTTAAAACATCTGCCGAAAGTGATCAACAATGTTCCTCGGACAACAACAAAAAAAACTTCCACCTGTAGGATTCAGCATGTTAAATTTATCTTGGCCATGATCAGTGTTTCTTGTCTGTTGAATATTGATGCAGTTTTATCTCTCCTCCCGAGATCAAATCAGTGAGGGTAAGGTCTGCAGTACAAACACGACAGCCCTCGCTACGTCGGGACTCAACACCAGCCACTGGCATATCAATACATGACGTAATTCCGGGTCTCACTTGTCTAATCCTGCTGTTGCCAGTGTGTGAATATGTGTGTCTGTGTTAATCAATCAGAAACAAAATTAAAAAGAAGTAAAAAGTGCAAAAAAAAGTCTTGGCATCACTGTCCCCAGAACAGGTCCATTATTTGTTGCAATACAGCAGCACAGATTCCTGCCTCCTATAGTTTTACTGGTTTTAGGTTTTTGGAGATGGGCAATAATTTCTCCAGCACCAAGTAACCTGAGATCATAAGATGTGTATTTATATATATATGTTTAAATTTATATTTATATATTGAATGCCATCGTAATCTCTTTCTCTTGCTGTATCGTAGAGCGCTGAAGTTCTGCGGCCCTGGTGGACCTCCCCACGTGAAGCTTGTTATCGAGTGGGAGCACAAGACTAAAGAATGGTAAGCGTAGTGCTCGAACATTTTCACTCCCAGTGGATTATACATACTGTCTGTAAACAAACATTTAGGTAGAACACACTCAGAATTTATCAACTGCTGTGGATGTCATCCTGGGTATCACTTTACTGTTTGCTGGATTCCCAGAACGCACTCTGATTGAGTCCGTGTACATTAAAAAAACACTCCCACTGATCCAACCACTGTAAACGAAATTCTGCGGCAACCCTGAAATTAAACGTTTGTGTGTGTGTGTGTGTGTGTGTGTGTGTGTGTGTGTGTGTGTGTGTGTCTGTGTGTGTTGTGTGTGTGTGTTGTATGTTTGTGTCTGTGTGCCCCAGTCTGTTTGGCAGCATCCAGGAGGAGGTGGTGAAGGATGCGGAGAGTGTGAGGAACCAGCAGCAGCAACACCTGCAGCAGCATAGCTGTACCTTGGATGAGTGCTTCCAGCTCTATACCAAAGAAGAACAGGTGAGGCTGTGACACAACTGTCAGATAAAAATCACAAGTCTTTATTCTCACCTTGCATCCAACCAATCCATCCATCTGTGTATCTTTTCTATTTCCATCCAAAAATGAGGTGGAATTGTACATTACAATTACATTGCAAAAGCCTGTTTGCATAGTTAAAGGTACTGCAGCTTGAGTAAGAGCAAACCAAACTGCCACTAATGCAACAGTAAAGCTGCAGATAAATGCTGTACATTTTCTAATGAGGTCCTGGGGAGTGTCACTGCTTATGTGAATGTGAATGTGAATGTGAATGCTTTAGAGAACCTTTTGCGGCTCCAGAGGAAGCTGCATGAAATCTTAAAAAAAGTGATGTCACTTGGGTCAGACTGTTGGGTCTTTAAAAAAAATATTTGGATGTGGAGAATGAAGTGAGCTTTACCAGACCTCAGCGACACGCTCCTCATCTCTGCTTTGAGGTTAGTGGCTCAAGGCTTCATCAGCCACTGTTGGGATAACACACCTGAATTGTTGCATTATGTAGGCGCCAGGTTTTTGAGAAGAAGAAATTGTAGATTTGGAAGAGGAGATATCACTTGTTCTGGAGTTTGACAACCTTATAGGAGTACGGTGCTAAATCAGTGGAGTGCTCTTCAAAAATAAGAGCAATGATACTCGTGTTTTAATTCTCTAATATTAGGGTGAATATTGCAGATTGAATTTGATTCCTCATATTAGCCGTTCCATCGTGTTAATGGGATAAATTGACAACATATTTTAGCACCATGCAGCTGATTTCACATGCACACTTGTTGCGATGTTTTCGCAGTGTGGGTGGATTTTTAGTCATATTTACACATCCACTTCCTGCTGTTCTGATTGACCATGACCTTTCCATCAATGTACAGTGTCATAGACATAATTGAGTACTTCACTGGCTTTAACTCCCACATACTTTTACTGGCAGCGAATTCTGTCGGCAAAAGCAATTGAGGCTCTGCGTAGAAATCTCTGCAAAACTGCAGTTTGCTTCGGTTCAGGTGAGAGTGTTTCAGGAGAGAGTCTGACTGAGGTTCTGTGTTGTCCAGCTACCCTTGAAAATCTGTACAGATGTTTATTCAGGTTTTTGATAGCACGAGGTGAGTATTTCAGGGTGCCTGGGAATTGGGAGCACACAGTTGAGCCAGCATTGTTTAAAGACTTTACATTTATCGGTAACGTGTGTGAACACCTGCTGATATATTATGAGTATTTCAAGTAAATTACCTGTGGTAAAACAGATTCATAGGAATCATGTTTGCAATAGAAAGACCAGTATGTGGCGTAGATATTCTTAATCAACAACATCGAAACACACATATAATACACAGTATTTACAGTGATTCATCATGCCTAAACTTAAACAAATTAAAAAGGGCTGGGTACATATTAGAAAAGGTAACACATTTTAAAAATCTGACCTACTTATATCTTGTAAAACAGTGAATGACAGGGACAGGAGATAGGCAGCCACCTTGAAGATGTGTATCAAACAGGATAGGAAGCTACACCATATGTGACATAAATTTTGTCATGGCTACAGTTTATTATATCCCAATAAATGTGAGGAAGATTCAGAGCCTTTGTGACCATGTTCAACCTGCTCAAAGTGGGTTCATGAACAGTAAAATCATCCTCAATTACTGACTCAACTGCCATGCGTTGGCGGCTCCGGACCCTGTCTGACCTTGTCAGCCAAAGGGCAGATGAGACCGTCGGTAAGATCTGATGAGCAAAGGCTCATCGCTTCATATGTATTCCATTCATGAATTTCTATTATTAACACATTTATTCTGTACTCTGTTTAATCAAAAGATCTCAGCTATACCTGAAGATGTGAATGCTAATGACCTGCGGATGACTCCTCAAGTTCCTCTTACGTTTTGTGACGATTATTGTGCAGCAGTTTGAGTGATGAACACACAGCTTGGGGATACATATACAATATATTATAATCAAAGGGAGCTGCACAAACTAAAACTAACATTGCGTAGTCTGTCTATTAGCATAAGCTAAACAGACATCAGCAACACACAATATGGCGTAATTTAGATAAAGATAATGATAGGTTTGGCCTTTTCATGGGATTTTCTTTAAACAATAATGAGATGAAATAATACCAGTCTTGTCTTTTATATAACATCTCTGTTGGTAAATTCCCTCAAAGTGCACCCACTTATTTGGTTGCCTTGATTTGAAAGGAAAAGAAGCCCCAGACATGTCATCGTTGCTAACACATGTCTCTTGTCATCCGTCCTGCACAGGGTGATTTCGATACGTAAAATCATATTTCTGTGTCATGTTGCCTCATTGGTTGAATAGAACATAATTATTTAACAGATTTGAAAAGGTGTCTATTATTTAAGATCTGGAATGGCCTCTTACGAGGAGCGTCCTGATAAAATTTTCATCTGGCTGGCTCAGCCTCAGGGCATGGCTTTCCGAATGCATCAAACAGCCCATGGCCACAGGATTTCCTACACCCGCAGTGGTTCCCAGTATCTGTCCGATCTATTCATACGGAATCATAAAGGAAGCTGGATGAAGACTGTTGAAACCTAATTCTATATTTCCTTTTTTGTTCCCTATCTCCATTGTCCAAGAATGTGCAACATGTTTTTTTTGGTTGCATCCAGCCAGTAATCAAAATCTGCCCTTTCTCAGTTGTCTACAAAACTCAAGAGACCCTATAATCAAAAGTGTTATAATAATCTCTGAGTGTTGTAATGATTTCTTCTTAACAACTTCGAGCTGTAAGTATAATTTACAGAGCTTTAGTTGTATGACTTCATGAACAGTTTTTCTTTTCTGGAAGAGATGCAACTGTATTTTGTCTCATCTCAAAAGCACTCTAGGTTCAAGGACAGGATTTAGAAATTGCCAACGTGTTAGTCTGTTTGTATGCTTAAGGCGGCAAGAAGCCTTTTTTCCTGGCCATAAAGACACTTTGAAAGAGATGTGCCACAGATGATTGAATGCTACAGACAGGACCTGACTTCTGGCTTCTCTTCTCCTACTGTGCAATACGGTTGAACTCCTCCTTGTGTGATATTTTTTTCCTTCATATACGGGCTTTTACAGCCTTATACTGAAGATTCCACAAGAATCAAGGCAAATTAGGAGACACAAAACTCTTTTACTCTTTTCCAAAAGGCCTTTTATTCTTCTGCTGCTTCATGGCATTCAGCCTTGTCACAAGTTTCAAGTACATTAGCCACTTAGGCTCATTTTGCAAGTGGAAAAATTTCTTTTAGAATATGGCTACACACAGAAAGGACGCAGTCTTCACCTCTTTTGTAAAAGATCTAAGGTTTTTTTTCCACCATGGCCCTGCTATAGTGCCATTATACCCTGTTCATTGAGGATGAAAAGTGTCAGCCCTAACAATCTCTAATCCTGTGTCTGGTTTTGTCTCTGCTGCCTCTTATCACACAAAGAACATATCTCCCTCCACTGAATATTAGATATCTTTCAAATAAAACCCCCCTCGACTATGGCTCCTTTAGCTCCTCTGACAACGAGAGGCCAGGTTTGATCTACTACAATTCTTTTTGAGAAACATTTTAAAATTGATTTTTAGATTTTAGTTTTTAATCAATCTGCCAGGTTTGTGATCTTTGTAGTTAAGAATATGTGGCTGATTGCTCATGTTTGTACTTGATTTTAGTGATGATCTATCTAAGGGCTATGACTCTGACTTCGGCTCGCTGTGTCTAAACAATCAAACAGCTAATTTCACTAATTATAGCTTAAGCATAGTTTCTCAAAATTCTCCTCTTGAATATTTTCATTCTTAAACACTAGTGTTTCTTTCAACTGCATTAAACCACTTGAGTGCCGTTTTCTACAATATTTGACATGATGCCATTGCCCTGGTTAAACACAGATACACAAGGGTTGATTGATATGTCCATGGTCTAATGTAGAAGGACATGAGTCATAAAGCTGTCTTTGAGTGATTATGGAGAAAGTTTGAAGTTAGTAACTTTTGTGGTATTTCTGGTCTGGTTAATTAAAAATTGCAAGTGAGCACCGTCTCAGAAAATGGTCAACATCAGCATTCATGCAATCATCTGCTACCTCAGTCTCAAGGGCTCATCACCCAAGGAGGTCCATGAGGACATGGTGGCAACACTAGTAGAGGGTGCACTTTCTTGCAGCATGGTGAAGAAGTGGGCTGCTGAATACAGATGAGAGCCTGGAAGGTGACCTCTGTCTTGCATCCATTACATGATCTTGAGCAGATCTGTATGCTCCACGCACACCAGACTAAATGTGTAAAAGAAGGACTATGCTGAAAAATAAATGTACTAGGTTTTCTAAAATTGGCTCCTTCTACCTTAGACCACAAACTTATCAACCATTTCTCGTAGGCCTCTATTAAATCTGAATTTCAATGATAGAATTCACAACCAAAAAGTGGAGAGCTGATAAACTCCAGGTCTGCCCATACTGATAGGTGACCTTTTAATCTGGAGTCAGATAAAAATCCTGTGGTTATCTCTGTGCCCCTTAATCATGACTGTAGCTGGGCTTTTATGGAAGAGAGCACTTTAGTTTAATTTAATGAAATCAAACTCTATTAATTTCATTGTCAAACTATTGACAAGTAAAGGAGCAAGAGGAGCAAGTATAGGTTGGCACACAGTAGAGGGGGTCTTACTGTACCCTTGAAGAAGACAAACATATAAATCTATAAAAAACAAAATTGATTAGAATTTAGTCTCAACACAGGTTTGTTGTGCATATGTGAATGCATTTTTTGCTTTATTTTGAGACAACATGCATTCTATTTTTATTCACCTGTATTGTGATTACGTCCTACCTCTTTACAAAATGCAACACTGCACTAACAATGATAACTATGTCCTTGATATTCAGGCAACAAGATGCCACAGAACTAACGTGATCCATCTGTGCCAACATCATCAGTAACTTTTGTCACTTCAGATGACACTTGATTGCAAAGGATTTATCTTTCCACAAAATATATTTTTCCTTGATTTCCCCTTCCTCAAATTTCTTCTCTGTATCGCTTCTTTGTTGCAAGTGGGAGGAACTGTAAAAAGATCCAAATGAGGGAAAAACAAACAGAAAACCTAGGGAATTGGGATGTTGCCATCTTAATCTTTCTCCTTCTTTCTGTTGCTCTTTCTTTCTCTTACTCACACACACATAGACATACACAAACAGCTAGAGGCATAGCAGTCACTGCCACTCAGGGCACAACAGACATCTATGTTTGATAATGATTTCTCTCATCAGAAACATAGTAGAACAAGTACTCATTTCAGTGATTACTGAGATAGAGATGCAAGATATGATCCCACCGCCTGCTGAAATTTGCAGCACTAACAAACAGGAAAGCCTACAACACACACTCACCGAGCGCTTTATCAGGAACACCATCATAATACTGGGAAGGATCTCCCTTAGGAGATACAGCATCGTGGACCTACTCCTCCGAGATTCTGCTCCATGATTGCAATAGATCATTTCTGCAGATTTGTCAGATGCACATTCATGCAGCCAATCTCCTGTTCTACTAATACCCAAAGGATCTGAAGTTTGAGACAACTTTCGCATTGTGCATTATCATACTGAAAGTAGTTGGTAGAAGTTGGTAAATTGTGGCCGTAAAGGGATGGAGATGGTCAGCAACAATAATCACATAGGCAGAGGCATTCAAACTATGAGTGATGTTATTAAGGGACTCAATCTGAGTCAAGAAAACATTCCCAAAACCATTGCACCACAATCAGCCTGGACCGTTTCCTCAAGGAAGGTTGGGTCCCTGGATTCAAGCTGTTGATGCCTAATTCTGACTCTGCCCTCTGGAGTCTCAACTCAACCTGGAGCCAGGTTAATCAGACCAGACAATGTTTTTCCAGTCTTTAAATGTCTAGTTTTGGTTAGCTTGTGGCCGCTGCAGCCTCAGATATCTGAGTTAAAGCTTTAGGGACTGTTGTGTGTGAAAATCCCTGGTGATCAGTAACATCAGACTCAGACCAGCCTGTGGAGTAATAACCATCATGTCGCAGTCGAAGTCAATGAATTCACATTTTTTCCTAACTCTGATATTTGATGAGAACATTATCTGAAGCTCCTGACCTGTATCTGCATGATTATATGTTACACTGCTGCCAGTTGGTTCGCTATTTGGATAATTGCATAAGCAGGTGAATAATTGTACACAGTGAAAAAATTAAAAAATTAAAAGTATGTGTGTGTGTGTGTGTGTGTGTGTGTGTGTGTGTGTGTGTCTGTGTGTGTGTGTGTGTTTTGTTAAATGACACAGTAGCATGAGACAGGCAGTTTAATTTCCTGACCTCATTGTGAATCTAACCATCTTGTACTGCAAAGAAGAGAAGCACTGCATTTGAAAGGGGGACAATGAGCCCCTGGAGTTCCTGCCTATATAACCATAGCAACAATCTATGTGATGTTTTACCATGGCCAGACAGATGTAGAATTGGGATAAGCCGACAATTAATATATGCAGTTTTTTGCTATAACCTAAGGTCCTTAGTCATATATCAGAAAGTTTCATTTTAATGGAGTCATTTTCTCTAAAACCTCTAGGTACGCAGAAAAAGAGGCAACAAATACCAAGCAGTCCACCTTAGCAGACTCAGACTTCTGCTTCTAGAACTAAATCCTTCTTTAAAAAACATTCAAATGCCACGTTCACTAAGTTTCTTGCACAGTGAGTCGCATGACCCTTAAGAAGAGAGGAAGGGAAAGAAATTAGAAAAAGCCTTAAGTTAATCATGTGTGATTATGGTTTAAAGAAGAAAAAGAATTTTAATAATGCAGACCAGTTTTGACCTCAGAGGGTTTTGATTGGGGCAGAGTTGATGAAAAACAGATTTATAACACCTACTTCCATATAAATACATTACATCCTGAAGAGCTCCCAAATATTAACAAAAACTTCACATTAACGTGCTTGATTTGATTTGTATAAGCATTTAATCGATGAATTCCCTGACTGATTCCAGCTTGCCCCAGATGATGCCTGGAAGTGTCCCCACTGTAAACAACTTCAGCAGGGCATGGTGAAGATGAGCCTGTGGACTCTACCGGACATACTGATCCTCCATCTCAAGCGCTTCCGACAGGTAGGCAAGCTGTTGAAAGGATTCATCTGACGTCAAATGTTGTACCTGACCTTGCATTGCGTTAGTTATCTCCTAAATTTGAACTCATCTATATTTACAATTACAAATTTATCAAACACCCGCTGAATAGTTAAGAGTATAGCTGGTATTTGTTGTGCTCTTGAGCACACACCATACACAAAGTGAAGTTTTATACATTCTGGCTGTTCAATGAGTGGCAGAACATAAATGAGTGCAGCAAAGTATAATTGATATGTAAGAGGCTCTGCACAAACTACAGTAAATTTTTTAAGCACAAAGTATAGATGACTTTCTGGTCAGCTTGGCTCGAAATAAAATGTTTGTGCACCTCTAGTCAAAATTTCTATCATTGTGAATAGTTAATTGAGTAGAAGATTAACTGATCTCCAAAAGGCCTATTGTCATAGATGAACCATTCCTTTAAATATTTTAAGCAAGATTAGTGTATTATTTTTGTTTCATACAAGATTAGAGTAAAAATAAGGAAAGGAGCACCATACTATAATTGGGGTAACCAAAGAGATTTGAGCTCTCAGGTAACGATTACTAAGGTCTCACACCTTAATTAGCTTGTTAGAGCTATAGCTTGTTCATAGTCATCATTAGGAACGGCCAAGTGGTGCAAATTTCAAAGCTTCACAAGTACGCTGACTCTTTAAAACTCGTCCCAACAATCTGCAGCAATGGGCTCCTCCAAGCAGCTGCCTGGATCTCTGAAAATTAAAGTAACTCATGCCCACCAAGCAGGAGACGACTAGAAGAAGATAGCAAAGAGTTTTCAGGAAAATCTTTCCTCAGTTTATGATGTGATTAAGAACAGGATAAAAGGAACAATGGAGGTCAGGCTGAGGTCTGAGAGACCAATGAAGCTTCCCAAGAAAACTACTCTTAGGATTGTTAGAAGACAAAACCCCTGTTTGATTGCAAAAGACATTCAGGAAGATTTATCATATTTTGGAGGTGGTGCACTGTTCTACTGTGCAGCATCACATGAACAAATATGACCTTCACAGAAGAGTCTTCAGTACAAAACTTTTCCTGCATCCTCATCACAAAATTCAGCATCAGAAGTTTGCAAATCTAAAAAAGCATGATGCATTTTGGACACAAGTCCTATGGATAGATAGGATTGAACTTTATAGCTACAATGAGCAAAGGTATGTTTTTGGGGGTGGGGGGGCAGAATTTCGTTAAAAGAACACATCTCCAGCTGTTAGGCACAGGGGTGGATCGATCATGCTTTAGGCTGTTGTTGCAGCCAGTGGTAGGAGGAGCATTTCAATTAGATACCAGCAAATTCTTACTATCCTCACACAGTTTGTTGAAATGCTGAAGATGAAAAGAGAATCATTTCTACAACAGGTTAATGATCCTGGACACACCTCAAAATCCACAATAGACAACGAGAAGAGGCACATGCTCTAATCTCTTAGCTGTTTTCAAGTTGTAATACTTGCCAGAGTGGTGGTTACTAAGTGCTGTGCCCAAACGTTTGCTTTTTCCTTTTTCATTATTTTTAAACGACGGTAGATGGAAATAAAAAAGAAATAGTACATAAAATGTTTAGGAAATGTATCATCTTTAATTTTTGCTTAACTATTCACAGTAGCAGAAATTTTCACCAGGGGTACCCAACCTTTTTTCATGCCACTCTATATTCACGTGGTCAGGGTCTCTCCATCCCGGGTTTTGCTTCAGCTCGCCCTTGCATGTTGTTTCAGAATAGGCAGACGGTCTGTCATTCTCCTCCCTTCCATGTGAGCACTGAAGCCTCCATAGTCTCTCGAGGTGTAGACCTCTCCAAAGCTGTGCCCCAATTCCATACTCATTAGGAGCAAGTTTAATTACAATAAAATTTTGAGTGTGCTGATAATGCACAATACTTTTTACAGAAAGTAACGCATGAGGGAATCAGAAGAGCCATTCACAACTGCAAGAAATACTGAACTGGAAAATGCGGCGAGACATCGGGGGAATTTATAATCATTTTTAAATCTTTCTCTGTAAGTTTAATCAGCAGTGGCGAAGTAACAAACTGGACTGACATCCACTGATGCAAAAACAATATGGGGGTCATAGCCTTAGGGATGGCAAGGTCACTTGATCAGTGGATTAGTCTCCATTTGGTCCACACTGCAGTATCTCATTAATTTTGGATGGTTTTTGATTAGATTATATACACATTCAAGTCCCCTTTGGATGAATTGTAACTCTGGCAGTCCCTTAAAGTTTCACCTAGTGCCGTCCTCAGGTCAAAAATAATAATTTGTCCAATACTGTGGTTTATGACCAAATACCCTCAATACTATTGACATTCCCACCAGCCTCGGCTGTACTTTGTATTAAGTTCATGTTAACACACTAAACTAAATAGGCGATCATGGTAAACAGTACACCTGCTTAACATCACCATGTCAGAACTGTCATCATTAGCATGCTGCCAATCCCATTTAGCATCAACATTCATTTCTTTCAGTGACTGATCTGAGGAGGAACTCTGCACTTCTCTCTTCTGTCAGTGAATGAACATTATCTAAGCTGCCTTTTAGAATAATGCTGGTGATTTTATTAGCAGCTATGATTGGTGTCTCTGAAACTAGAAGGTCACAGTATATGACCATCTCATTATTCACTGGTTCGAAATCATCAGTCGATTAGCATAGAATGTGCTTACATCAAAGATATTATATTTGTCTTTGGACATGGGGTAAATGTGACCGTGATGTAGGTGCATTTTCAGTACTAGAATTTTCTTGCCCACACTATGAAAAAAACCTCATCATTATATAATTAAGTGGGTCTGGATATGTTGGAACTCATAGTTGCTTGATACTCTACAAGGTATTTACTCTGGTTAGCTGAAGTTAATCTGGCTTTACAGCATGCTGAGTGGTTTTGGTCCATATTGTGATAAGTAAATTAGCCCTATAAATGTAAGTGCTGCCATGGCTCTATTACTTTGCTGTTTACAAACCACATCCAAACACACAAACTGTATGTGTTTCTTCTCTACTCCTGTAATGAGTCAGTTGATGTATACAGACCTCTCTGACCTCTCTGTGCTAATGAGCTGCTTCCCCTTCGACGCCTGTGTAAACATTTCCTGAAAGTTTTTAATCTGTCTCTTTGAGCCCCCGACTTATAAAGATAGAACTATTATTCGTTGCATCGTTGCTTTGACAACCGACATATCCAACAACTAAATATGAAATACCTTCTATCACATTTAGTCATATATACTATAGCCTACATTATATTGACCAAACAGACATTATGATAATGAATTTTTTTTTTTTGGGGGGGGGGTAATTTTTCCCCCTGAATTACTGCTCAGGAAAATATCAGGACACTTCCCTACCTCAATGCACGACTTACCTTGGCTAAATCGAGTAAATACACAGTCCAATTTCTATAAGGTGTCTCATTTCATATTAAGATTACACAGACCCCTTTCATCCAGTACTCGATTGGCAACCCTCTGCCTCTCTTCACAGATCATGGTCTCGCAAGCAGCCGGCACCATGTTGTTCCCTGTTCTCTTTCGGGCCCCATGATTCACAATGAGCCCCTGTTTCCCTCCTTTGACCAATACACTTTTTTCTCATTCTCTAAATTTGAATTCAGACAGTCACTGGGTCAGACACCATGCCAAGAACTAGTCTTGCAGAGGTGACTTAACCAGATACCAGGGATCTGGAAGTTCAAAGTTCATAAAATATGCAGACCCTTCAGTCATCATAAGATGCTAATTCCAGAAGGAGTACTGGGTCTGCAGGGACAAAGAATGATATTAACAGAAAATCCATTCAGAATCGCATTGTACAGAAAATTGCTGCAGCATTCCTCTCAGTGGCTTCAAATTCTTTTACGAGTCTGGTCACATCCAGCTACACAAAGAAGAAAAACAGAAAGTCACAAGCAGGTGTTTGTTTTTTGCTTGCTCATTTGTTTGTTTTACTCTTGTTCTAATGCAATTAAAAGAAAAGATCCTGCTGTAGTACAACTGATAGGGTGGTGGTCAGAACATGCTTGAAAGTTTCAACTGAAACTAACTTCTGTAGCTAGTTTTCTTCTCCGAGCTGTATGTGGCCTGACATGATGGTATTAAAAATATGTTGTTTTTTAATTGTGCTTTTTTTGATGTAGTTGATTTTGTTTGAATTGCATTTACAGCAACATTAATTAAATAGCTGTTTAATCAATTCAATGTTGAATCTTTTTCTGGGCCACTCCTTCAGAGTTGAACAGAAAAATTTGTGTTATTTCATACCTGCAAATATATATGTATATAATGAATATGTATATATGAATAAATAATGTTGAAACAGGTAGGTGAGCGGAGGAATAAGCTGTCTACCTTGGTGCGTTTCCCCCTGACTGGATTGGACATGGCCCCCCACATGGTGAAGAGGAGTCAGAGCATGAGGAACCTGAACCTGGGGGCATGGCCACCTTCCTTGAAGCAGCCCTCGGCACACCACCACCAACACGCTGACATGACCCTTCCACACGAGTATCAGTACGACCTCTACGCTGTGTGCAACCATCATGGAGGGATGCACGGAGGACATTATACTGGTATGGAAACTGGTGGTATAATAGATTATTTACTACATGCAACATGCAATTTATTTACTTTTCTTTATTTCATACTGGGGAATTTACATGAATTACACTGTACGACTGACTATATTTTTGACAGTAAGTCAGAGCAGAATTTTCACACATATCCTCACATAATTTCAAAATTATTGTAAAATTATTTTTGTATTAAGTTGCTGATATCACCATGATCAGGTTTGTATGGTCATATCAACCACTGCCTGTAGCAGGTGCAGCACATCCATTTTATGTTTTTCTAACAGTAGGATTCCAGTTTCGTAATTATTAGCTTTTCTAATTAGCCACAACACACTTGATCATATTTGAAAAGAGAGATGAGAGCATGGAGTGATGAGAATATATTGTGATAGTTAGGAGTTCAGGAGTTCAGTGCAAATCAGTGGAGTAAAAAATTGGACAGCCTTAAAGCAAATCTCCGAAAAACTCCCTTTCTATCAGTAAAACAGTTTTTGTTTTGTTTGTTTTGTTTTTTAGGAGGAGGGTTGTTTTTGATTTTTGTTTTTTGTTCCTTCACTGCCTACACACATTTTTCAATATACAAATGTGAGATCTGCCAAATTACTTAGAAGTAATGTTCTCTCCACCACCGAACAGAAGCAAACTACTCAGTAAATGTCTATTTTAAGCTTGTTTTTGTTTGGATGCAACTCTTTGACCATAGTTTCCTCTAGAGCCTCCAATGACCTCTAGGCATCAGCTCAATAAACCCTGGTCCTTCCTAATGCTCACAACGGTGGTTATTGCAAGTAATCAATTTAGTTCCTACATGTGCAAAGCATCTTAACTTACTGCCAATGTATAACTGTATGTATATGCATTATTTTTATGTGATACAAAATCAAAGCCTCTTTATGACTAAAATGGGCCACTTTCTTTTTATTGCTTTTTTTATGTAAAGCAGATTGAGTTTACATATTTTTTTCAAGTATTGCTCAAGTTTAGACCAGCACTATGAACTGATTCTCTACACTTTCTGTAGATCCACTGGTTGATAAAGCTTCTTCTGTAATGCCACAGAAATCCATTGTCGTCCAAAACCCTTTCATACCATTTTAATAGCAGTTACACTGGCCATACATTCTTTTACTACAATTAGCACATCTAGCAGAAGAAAACAGCAGCGACATTAATGATAACCGGAGAGAAACTCCTCATGTCAGGCTCATTTAACAAGCAGAGAAAAATTAATTGTGTTAGCAACTTACATTGCAGTGAAAGAAGTGCAACCCAAGTGCAAAAGGTACAGCTCCTCTATGTGTTTTAGTAGTTTGTGGAGAGCTACACTAGCAATACTCATTAGTGGAATAAATTAATTGGTTTTGGACTCCATATTATTCATAATAAGAAGAAAAAAATTGTGACCGCTTTAGTCTTTAAGTTTTACTTGACTTCATTTGAGAGCTTTCTACTCATTACCTTCAAGTTATACCTGTTGTGGTGTCCCTTGTTTATACTTGTCACTTTTGTTTTAATACAGCTTACTGTTTGAACTCCGTGGATGGCCAGTGGTATAGTTACGATGACAGCAGCGTCGACCTGGTGCCAGAGGAGGAAGTATGTACCAGAGG
This sequence comes from Istiophorus platypterus, assembly GCA_016859345.1. Classification (NCBI taxonomy): domain Eukaryota; kingdom Metazoa; phylum Chordata; class Actinopteri; order Istiophoriformes; family Istiophoridae; genus Istiophorus; species Istiophorus platypterus. The sequence goes on along the minus strand of CM029114.1, from coordinate 16,784,709 downwards.
AGCTTACATCCTTTTCTACCAGAGACGCAACACCATTCCTCCATGGTCTGCCAGTAGCTCCATCAGAGGTCAGCTTTCTAATAACTAGTAAACAGGAAAACATAAAGATGAAAGAGCACACAATTTTATGGAAATGTCTGTTTCTATGTTTCAGTTAATGTATGTACTGAAAACGTAAGCGTTAAGGAGTGACTTCGAGGACTATATGCACAGTATATGCATGTATAGCACTGGGGTATTTTAAGAATGTAAAAGAGGTGCTGCATGAATAACAAGACACCATATACTTCATAGGGGTCATTTACAATAATGAAGTGATCTATCTTTAGAGCTGGTCCATGAATAACTCCTTGACAACCAGATAATTTGAAAGCAACATATTAACAACATTACTCTGCAGGCTCCATAGTTCAAAGCACACGCAGCCTATTCGTAGTTATCATGTAATTATGAAATTTAACATTAAGTGTGTTTATACTCCACAATTACAATTATTCATCATAAAAGATGAATAAATATCCAATCAATAAAATACAGGTGAAGTCACCAATAAGCAAATCAGCAGAAAAGTCATGAGCAACGCACCAGAAAATGCAACAGAAGCTATCAAACTAAGCTACTTTTTTTGGGGGGGGGGGGTCTCACTTTCATGCTTTCACACTTTCACGCTTTCACAGTAACCTGGGCGCCATGTTGCTGTATGTACAGTGATGATAAGTATACAGGCAGATTTGAGCAGTCAGTGCCATTTCTTGAATTCCGGCTTTACTGTTTTTCCTTCTTTTTGAGTTGGTATCATACTTGCACATTTCAAGCCTGAGAATTCTTGCTAATAACTAACTCTCAGAACCCTTGTATAATATGTGATACACATTGAATTGCTTTCAATAATATTTCAACTGATACATTTTTAAATGTTGGAAAGTTTGGCTGGAAGCTAAAATGAGACTCTAGGGAGCTTATTAAATCCTTTTTTATGTTTTATGGCTTCGTCAGTACCAAAAAAAAAATTTATTACAAATTTGAATGAAAACATACCAAAAAAAAGCACATCCATCCATCTGGGATAGAGCCTGAAACCAGGAGCCTGGAGCCTCCAGTATTGCCTCAAGCTTGATAATGTAAGACTGTGTGCTGACATAAAGCCATCAGAAAAACAAATGCTTTTATTACTCAACCACCAGATGGAAAGGCAAAAAGGCACGACGGAAGAGATGGTAGAGAGGTGAAAGGCTACTAAAGATAGCGTTTTGTGGAGAATGTGGAGTTTTATTGCTCTATTGTAAGCAGCTACATGACAGTGAAGGTCAGCAAACGTGAGGAGTGATTCAGAGTGGACCAATCACATGGTGACCTAAGAGTAATTCATCCGGAGCAGGTTCTTTAGGCACATTCTGTCAATCACATACATGTACAGTATAGTCAGACTAACTGTTTGATTTCCCACATTTTTGTATAATAATGTCTTAAACTGTCAAAAATGACCATTAATGATCCTATTTAGTCAGAGAGAACACTGTTATTAACTGCTGGCAGGATTATTACGCATGTTGTCAAGTTATTGCACCTTCCCTAGTTTAGGTTGTTTATAATGTCCACACTCAAAATGTCAAGCACTGTAGTCTATTGTGTGTGTTTCTCGCCAGGTAACGGTGTGCCCAACCGCAGCAGCAGTCCTGTTTGTTTGTAGCCATCTGTGCCCACCTCAACGTACTGTTGCAGTGTAAAATCAATGAATGACAGGCAAAATGTGAAGCGCGCTGAGCTTTGCGTTTGTTTACTCTGCGCAAGTCAGTCAGATCTTGAAATAAACAACCGCAGACACTGTGCACTCTCAGCGCCCCCCTTCAGATGAAACAAGTCCACAGGGGAGGCTTAAAGAAACCAGAGTCAAGGTTGAGAAGAGTAAGACACTCGTTTCCTTGGGAAAAGTAAAGAGTAGTTGAGACACAAAATTTTTTGTCAATACATAGTATGATTTGAAAATAAAACTACAAGTTGAAAGTCCTGAAAGCCTTTTTTTTTCTTTTTTAATTGATGATGATCTCCTACATAAATGCAAAGTTGCCTGTCAAAGTTAGAACAGCTGTTTTTGAGATAGTTTTTGAGAGTATCAGTGTTTTGGTCCTTGTTTATCTCACTCTTTTCAAGTGGGTATGACAAAAGATGAGCAACAGTTGAATCAAAATGTGATGGCAGTTGCAAGGTTGTTTGCTTGTGTTTCCAGCACTGTCAGTGAAAACGGATCAAACCAAACAGACACTGTTCCTCTTGGTTTTCCATTTGTTTTTTTCTTTGTTTTTTCACTTTGATTATTGTGTGTTTGATCGTGTATATTTACTGTTCTAGAGGAATTCTTAACATTTGAAACCAAGTTTTAATGGTTTTTGAATAATGTTGCCCTGGACCATTGAATTCTGCATTTCTCTTTAACATTACTGCTACACAATAAAGTACTTATTCCTTCCCTAGTGTCCAACATTAAACAAAAATAGGATCTAAAATATTATGCATATTTTCCCTTTAAAATTATATGGTCTGACATTTGATGCTGGAGGGCCTTGTCCATGCATGTGCAAGAAACTGCTCTAGGATTAGTTGAATTACTAAATGTGTGACTTGCATCTGAAATTATTTTTAACCCCTCAACTAATCACTAGTCTTTAATGCAGTAAATATTCACGTATGTACATTCCAGAAAAAAGGCCTTGATCTTCAAAGGGCTCTTGCTTTTCACATCCCAAAAAATGTGTGCAAATAATACAATAACCATTTCATTAATTGGAAAAAACTGTAGTGCATAGAAGGTTTTTTTGCAGATAAATATTTCTCAAACTCTCTGCTGCTCAGAAATGTATTATTAAAAAAAAAACCTTGTGGTTTCAGCATACATACACTGTGTTTACCAATATTTTTACCCAATATCCTGCTATTTATTCCCTATTATCTTGAGGAAGTCACACACCTCCCTTACAAAAATATTGGACAATTCAAAGCTTTTCACTGGTGAAAGAACAAAACTGACATGAGGGGCAGCATTGAAAATAGCTTCAAATGGGCTAAAAAAATGGTCAATAATTGGCTTGTAAAAGGTCGCCCATACTGTAAACCAATCTTCGCTAATATGGAGGTAATAATCTAAAAAGGCCAAATAATAGCTGAGGCTGAGGGAAAATTGATCCTGTCATTCTCCAAAATCCCCCCTTTCTGAACTAAAACACACTGACATCATGGAAAAATATTCACTTCTCTCTACAGTTGTTTGATATCTTAAGATACTAGTAACAAATAAAATCTATAATGAAATTATGAAGTATAATGCATTGCTTTAGGTTAAACTGCAAAAAAGTGTATAAAGCACATCATTTTAGTTCTACCTTAGCTAAATACAGTATTGAAATGCTGCTTACACACTGAAGCATTGGTAAAAATACAGAAATGTAACAGTGACAGGAGCCAATATGCTCCATGACTACTTTTACATTTTATACAGTACATCTTGCAATTATTTCAGCATATTCACTTTAAAAAGTTGAATGCAAGCCTTGTAATACCTGTAAAGGACATTTACAATGTGGTCTTATGACTGATATTAAATAGTTAAGTAAAGGATTTGATCAATTTTTCCACCATTGCTGCCATGTAGTGGATCAGGAGTAACTGTCTCCCTGTATTTTTGTGATTATAAAAAATTAATTTAAGCTTAGACTTCAGAACTTTTAGTTTGGGATAAAATTTCTTTGAGGCTTACAGTACTCCTCATCATTCTCCTCTCCGGGTGTCACACAGGTTCCACAAGTTCATCGATGTCAGACCACTGGCTAATCCGGCTGACAGTGGACAGTAAGAGAGGCAGTCTAGTGTCTCGATCCTCCACCACCTGCCCGTCTTCCATACCCGACTCTCCAGACTCTCCAGTCTTCCTTGATGAGGGTTCTAAAGAGGAAAGAGGTAAGGGGCCACACTTGAGATTTGCCCTCATCAGCCTAGTGGCTTATTCATTATTTATTGCAAGATTAATCCCGTGTAAAGTTCTTGCATTTAAATGTGAAAACTTTTTTTTCTCTACATAATTTTAAGGGGGTTTTGAGAGCAGGCAATTTGTCAGGGGTCTTCAGGGGCGCAGTGTGAGCATGAGAGCCCCTAGCAAGACTAAGGACACCCTGAGCAAAGTGTTTCCCCTGCGTTGGTCCTTTGGTTCCAAGGACAGACGAAAACCTCAGCCAGCTCCTCCACCGGTCAAAGATCCTGCCCCTGTGGAGCTGGTGCAGTACTTGGAATCTGGCCGACGGCCACGGTGCACAAAGGACCCAATAGTAACTTTGATGAGCGAACCACGCAGCACGAAGGACGCTGCTGAGAGCTGTGCTGCAGCAAATGTCCGATCTTCCAGCGTTGGGAGTATAAGTTGTATGGGTAAAGCAGGAGATGAACTGCCACCTGACTCTCCACGGGTCCCAGAGGGCCAGAGGAGACCATTAAATAAGACAGCCAGCCTGAGACGCAGCAAGGGGAGTCAGCCAAGAGATGAGAGCACCTTGAATATCACCAGTAGCTCTAGCAGTAACACCCTCACCAGGAGGAAGGACACAAGGAAGCAGAGTTCCTCCAAAGCTTCCAAAGATACTGAGACAAAAAGGAGTTTCAGTGCTGGAGTTCAGCCTAGCTACAGTACACCCAGCCTTCATGATGAGACTCCGAGAAAACAAAAGGGAGACAGGCCCGATCGGGAACATCACGGTGAACATGAAGGAAAATCTAAGACCAAAAAAGGAGAGGTACCCAAGAGCCATGAGGGACTGCTCTCATTCTTCAAAGGTAACTTCCTAAGGAAGTCCAAGGAGGGTGAATCAGGGAGAGGAGGAGTTGAGGAAGGAGGTAGAAGGACCCTGTCAAGGCTGTCGCTGTCTAACGGAGCAGCTGGCGGCAAAACTGGGCTGGAGGGGGGCAAGTCTAAAGGATCGGGCCATCTGGGTGACGAGCTGGCAAATGGGAAGGTGGGACGCACGACAGCTGATATCAAACGCTCCCAGAGTTCCTCCAATATCCCCACCAAGGCGGAGCAGAGCATGCGTAGGACTGCATCTTTGCATCGTAATGGCATGTCAACGGCCCCGGCACCATCACGCAGCCTGACAACAGACAAACCTTCTTACGGTACCCTGCAGAGGACTCGTTACAGTACAACCTCGCTGGGGCGCAAAAGGACAGTCCCCGAGTCGAGCTTCTGACAGATTTATATCTAACACATCCACACACAATGCCTTTTACCTGATATAAAGAGAATGATGTCTAGTCTCTGAGATCAAAGCAATAGAGTTGTATTCACAGTGATGCGCCTTTTTGTTCCCAGAAAATGAACTGGCTCGATCGGTTTGTACCATGGAGAAGCAGAGCAAATGAAGGATCTTTTAATGCTGGGATATAACGAGCAGAATGAAGTGATGTGACCTGTCCATCAAATGTTAGAGAGAGTCCATCTCTATTCTGTTTTTTATCACTTGAAACAAGTGCCTGAGAAACTAATATGCATTTTAGACCAATGATTTTATGTCTTTTTAGCACTGGAAGCACAATATCCCTTACAAACACATACCCACGCACCCATATACATAGCCACACACAGACGCATGCGCGCGTGCACACACGCACACACACACACACACACACACACACACACACACACACACACACAAAGACACACAAAGACACACATCCACATATAAACATAATATCCGTATTATTATTGTAATGTGAGTGTTGGAATTCATTAATCTGTTTTGAATTCTTATGGTTGCTTGGTTGCAATCAAGACACACTGATTGTGTTAATTTATAAGAATGTAATGTTTCCACATAATTAATGGTGGTGCTTTGAGGCTGCAGTTTCTGATTAACATCAATTATTCATCTTTAATTCTTTCTTTAGTGTTTATTTCAAAGTACAGGGTGGCTTTGAACACAAATCACTGCTTTGTCCTCATGGGACCCAGACTGCAGTTGTTGTCTATTCCATTGTGAACCTGCAGTGGAAAGGCTAAAACATGTAACTACTAATTTGCTGGGTAAGAGTGGCATTCTGGACAATCATGGAGCTTGATATCTTAATTTATAGTTGGTCAAGACAATGAATCTCTTCCGAGACCAGTAGTCCTTTATAGCTGAGTCTGACTAATCTACATGTAGCAGAAATATATTGAAAAAATACATTTGTCCACTGTGAAGGGTAATATTAATTCAATATCCACCCTTTGAGAATGTTTTACAACTTAGCTATAACATCAATTAACTTCATGAATGAATTCCATCATTTTGTGGTGCAACCATCTTAGTTTATTTCCTGTGTTTTCTAGACTTTATCAAATGTCAGAAAACAGTTTCATTTAGCTGTGGGTTAAATGAAGGTGGTGAATACAGTAAGAACAGCAAGTGAGCACCAAGCTTTTCTCCTGACTCAAAATGCATCATGTGGCTGCATCACATGCTGTTCTATCGAATCTGTATTTGCTGGAAAAAATTCTTCCTCATGCAGAATTTTTTGAGCCGCATTTTATTCAGAGTGGCCACTGGCTCTTGACCTTTGATTGTGAGGAGTTTTCAGCCGAATTTTCAACTGATGTTGATTTTTGCAGTCAAGGTTCACTGTTGAAGAGCTGGTAATACTGCAGCCTTACACTTACTACATATGGCCAGTTAGTGAGAGAAATACTCCACAAGAAACTGAAATGGATGCAGAAATGGTGGGGTTGTTCTTTTAGTGTATGGAATTTAAAATGTTAAATGAAGACACATTAAACAAGGTAATAAAATTAAATGCAATACACATTGAAATATATTTTCCATATTTATGTGTGCTTTTAATGTAAATTAAAACAAGCTAACACTAACTAGCTCAGTTACTGAGAATTGTGCCAAGAATACCCCTCTAAATGTGTTTTTGCACTTCTTGCAGCACAATCTATCCCTTAAAACTGACAGTTGATCACAAATATAACTATGTAAAGTCAATATTAGTGTCCCTGCAGCCTGCTGGCCCACAGGAAACTGTTTAAATGTGAAAGCCAGGCTGCCATGGCATCCCATCCATTCATGTCATAGCCAATATGTGCACCGTGTAGTCCCACCACAAACCTGTGGCTGGACCGTTGATTCTTTTTTCATCTTGGCATATAATGTGTCTTTATTTTTATAAAGAACAATCTTGTCATAAGAAGTAATGGCAGTGCTTTGCATTTGGAATTAGCATTTTTTGGCTGCCCTCTGATGGCCAAAACTGAAATGTAATAACCCTCTTTGCATTTTAATTCAATTAGATGTTATAGAAAAAAAACGAAATAATTATGTCTTTCACAAATTTCTTCCTTTTCACTAAACAGTCATTTAAACATACAAATTATCTTTTTTTAATTAAATATGCATTGAATTTCATTTTATTTCTTTGTTTGAGTTCTTTTAATTTTGGCATTTTAAATCTTCCATACGCAATACAGGACTCTGTTTCTGGCATTATGAAGTTTTTGCTGCGCACTTTGTCTTCTTAAAGTATTAAGATACTAGGATAAAAACAATGTTGTTTATGTCCTGGGTGAAGTTAATTTTTATTTTGGAATCTATGAGGGAACATGCAAGCATTTTTAAATTCACTTATGTGTGCTTATATTTGCTCAATTTTACCTTGCAGTCTTTTTTCCAAAATGTATTTTCTTCACATTCGAATGGCTATTTGTTCTCATGTAAGACATGGAGAGAAGAATGACGCTCTTTTATACTTCTCGCCCCTTTGCAGCTTCACACAGGGAGTTAAGTGCCTCCCACAAGGTCATTTACAAAACTGGTGGAGGAAACACAGTATTAATTAATGGCAGCTGTGGCTCAAGTTGCAGAGCAGTGGAAGAGCCACTGATCACTGGGTTGGTGGTTTGATTCCTCGCTGCTCCTGTCCGCATGCTGAAGTGTCCTTGAGCAAGACACTGAACCCTAGGCTGCCTCACTGGTCACAGGTCTGCTTCAAATTTTGATTTTACTGTAACCGGCTGGAATTGCAGTGATGTTTAGATTTTGTGTATATGTGCCCAGAGACATGTGAACAGAAAGTTCCCATGATGCCTTTTCAGGCTGTACACATCTATGACCCCACATTATGAGATTCAATTTGCACTTTACTCATTAAGGGAATGTTCATTAGTATATGATGCTTGATAAGAGTCAGTCATCCTGCAAACAGTTTACTGAAAGGGTTAGGTGTAAAATCTTGTTCATCTCCCACCAACAATAAATACATTGAAATACTGACCCTGAACTTAAGTAGCCAGTAACTGAAGACCTACAATATTGTATGTTCATTAAGATACATTAAAACATTTTGGACAGTAAAAGCACTGTATTAGCCTTGGAAATAGTTATATATAACTGGAAAGTAAAAATGTTGATATAATGGAGTGTGCACCCTGATTGTCCAGTTTATCATTGAACTTGAAGAATGTAGAGGACTATATTTTGCATCATCCTCTCTCTGCTTGACAACTAACAATGAAAATACACAGTTCCTGTTCCTCTGCAGAATTTTGTAGCTTGAAGCTGCATAAAAGGAGAAAAGTGCTCTATACTGTCACAATCCCTATGGCCTTTTAGAACTTAGTGTTTGTAACTACAATTTCTCTAAACCTGTATTTCCAAATGACATGAAATCATTTTTCTTCTGAGTTCCTTTGACTCAGTGGAGCTTTGCATCGTTTCAACCCCTATTAGAGAACAGAGTGATCAGCTGAACTCTGTCAGATCATGCAGTAGCATGTCTGAATGCTTCTGGTCAGTGTTCAGATTTGAATATGAGTATAGCATGCTTTTGTGTTCTGTCCAAAAATGAAGTAACACCATGTGAGGTTGATCACCAACTTTGACCTCAAAATAAATAAACATGCCGTTTTTATTGGAAAACATTTTTCAAAGAGCCTGTAAGGGTTAAAATCAAAAAGCACACTGTATTATGAAAGCCAGTTTTCCACGCAGATTGATAATGTTGCTCATTGTGTTGTTCTTTTATGTGAATGTTGAGCACTGGAATTGATATGCTGAGGATACTAGCTGCTGGTGGTTGTGTAAAATGACACCGTAGCGCACTACAAACTCAAGTCTGTGACAGACAGAGTCTTTAATCCCAGAGGTGAGGGTTTGGTGTCGCTCAGTGCAGCCATAATTTTTTGGTGTTAGGAGATGTCTTGGATAGATTCTACTTTACCTACTAAACTGCTAAATCTGTGGTTCAGTTTCCCTCGTCTAGTTGTACTCTTCATTTTCAGTTAGTTGTGTCAGTTTAAGCTTGGCAATTCAGGAAAACTGTAACAAATTTCCTAAAAAAATGTGATGAATGGCCAAAAAAGAAATAACACACAAAAGTTAAAATTTTCCCAGTAAATGTCTGAATTCCCTTTGCCTCTGTCTTCCTTCTCAGCACCCACAGTGTACAAAACTTTAAACAGAACCCTTGCATTTTCTTAAACAGGTGGCTTGTGTCTCAACATGAATGGTATCGTTATTTAATAGTTGCACACTATGAATCAGTCTACAGAGGCTGACTTTTTTTTTTTTTATAATACGTGGGTATCTAAAGTTTCTATTCTCATCATATCTCAAAGCAAAAAGGTAATTAATTACCTTAAAAATTAGTCACAGCTTTGGTTAGTGGTACACAGCTACAGAGTAAATAGGATTTTTAAGATTTTTTTTTTAAGTTAAAAGGCTTTTTTTTTTTTACTCATGCTGTTTTCCCTTTTCAGAATGTTTCTATTTCTGTAACAAATGAGTAAAATCTTTTCAATTTGCAGTTCAACTACTGAAACAATGTACTGAGTGATAAAGTACATCTGTACTATTTGACTCACAAAACCTTGCAAGAACACACAACGTTTATTTTTACAAATACTTTCGATATGCTGTACTTTTTTTGAAGCTAGTTTCAAGTGACTAAGTGATAACAGTTGAATGTCTTTCTCATTAGTGTTGGTCCTTTTTAACTGAACTGCTGTAAATGACACAAAATTGAAGATGAAGAAGTAGGAGAAAGCAGCTTTTGTTGTCCAATTAAGAACTTCAGACTAAATATACCATTGAATCATAGGGTCAGAAACCTAGTTTTCCTCTTTAAATGTGAAGAGAGATTTATGGTGGCTTTGTTTTGACTGCTGCTGCTATTCTGCTGTCCTTGACTATGAGTTTACCAAACCTTATAATTGGAGTAGTTTGGAAGTTTTCTGGAAAGTAGCATACTCAATAAATCCAAGCATTCGTATGGCTGCTGTCTAATCCTGTCCACACTAACAATGTGTGCAAAAAAAAATTTTCTCGATTAGATCAGGAAAAATCATTGTTCTTAGTTTCCCGTCAGAGTGACAGAAAACCCTGAGCTATATTTGACAGAGAAGAGGAAACTCATCCTGAAACTTGTGCACTGGTTCTCTTCAACTCCTATCTGAACAACCTTTATCTATGTAAGCATGTGCGTTGTCGTTAATTCTGAAGAACAACGCACATACTTAGATAAAAAACTGATGGACGCTGATCAAAGCCTACCGTTTCCAACTTTTCAGTAAATTTTGGCATAATCTAGCATATAAAACACCAGGTGAAGCCATCTCTTCTCTGTCATTCAGCAGAAGCAGATAATCGCTGATACAGATTGAATTACATTCACTAATGGTTTTCTCTGAGGACACAGCAGTGCATTCAGTGTATTTGAGAGATCAATGCTGTGTTATGATAGGCAGAGACTTTAAATAGGGACATAAAGTATGTATTGCTTCATAAATTTGCAAGTATGTTTCTATTTTTCTTTTGATGGATCAACCCACATGTTGCCACATTTACACCATGTTTACTCTGCCAAACTGAGCACTTCTGTTTTAACACAATTTTTTGTGAAATGTGGATTGACAGTGTTTTTATATGCAATTTTCCTACATTTTATAAAGAAAATTCTATGTATATATTTGTGGATACACACAGATCGAACTCTGTGTGTGATAGAGAAAGCAATAGAGAGAGTGAGTGAATAAATAAGGTTATTATCATTGACCCTGAACCTGTGGTGTGTACTAATTTGGGAAAAGGATGGCAAGGTATCCAACTGAAATCAAATGTAATGTATTTCATATTCTGCATAATAGTGAAACAAGTATATTTTTTTTTCATTACAAAAAAATAAAGAGATATTATTTATGGTAATGGCCTTCAGTCAAAAGTTTTAGATGCTTGATCAGAAATATTAATCTAAGAAATGAAAAAGCAAAATCTCTTGTTTAATTTTCTATTTCAGATTTACTCACTGAAAATAATGAGGTGAAACTCATTTTAAAGAGATATTATTTGGCTTTTGTTGCTCATCAAGCAATATGATATCAGGGGTATAATTACTCTACAGTAACCAGTAACTATCGCTCTCAGTAGAGTAAAAGTTATGTAGAATTTTAAAGGATCATGAAACACTGTACAGTACTGGTAGTGAACACTGTTAACCAAAATGAAAGGACTCAAACACGTTGCAGAACACAGTTCAGGCTTCTGCAAAAATTAAGGTCTTCACTTGGAAAAAAGGTCAGCACACAGGCAGGAAAACAGCAGGCAAACAAATCCAGAAATGGCTGGGGAAAAGACAGGGTCAAAATTAGGCCAAGAACAACAAAAACCAGGAATGGCAACGCAAGAAGAAGACTGGACTGCTTGACACAATGAACAAAGACGAACTGGCGCAGAGGGAAGGGAGCACAGAGACCAAATACACCCGGAGAGGGGAGACATTCAGACAAAAGTGAAACAAATAAGGGGCGGCACAGACAATCAGTGACACTAAAATAAAGCAGGAAGGACTGCACAAATGAGAAAAGTAAGAAAAACATGACCTAAGCGGGTGAGCGGGACATGACATAGTTGAGCACATATGAAAATTGATTTATCGTTGAGGTCACATGATCATATATAAGTATTTGTGTGTTTTAGACTGTAACTTTGTCATAAGTGCCCATAAGTTGATGTGGTTAATATATTACCAAACAGTTGCTACTTTACACATCAAGCAACATTAGCATCCGTTTGGAGCCATGTTTCTGGCCCCTTGGCCAATGTAAGTACAATAGTCACTTTGTTTTAGCTCTGTTTTTGGTCTCTACCAACTCCTGAGGGAAATAGCTGGTTCTTTACCTGCTAGAAGCTCTTATCTGTTCAAAAGCTGGTCCCTGATCCTGCTGTTTGATGCTGAGCAGGTTGTGTATGTTGGATTTTTAGATCAGTTTCACTAAAAACAGATTTCTGCCAAAGATGAAAACAATGCTATATAGGCATTCAACCAAGGATTAAAAATAACCTGTATTTGCAACCCTACCTTAATCGGCTTTCCACCATAGATGAAAGGAGACTGCAGCCCATGAACCGGATCATGTTCCAAATATCTCTTAATCAATCTTAATAGGACACAGAAATACTTGAGGAGACATGTAGAAGCAAGGATGCAGAAAATAAAACCCACTGCCTCTGGAAGACAGGGTATCATTATCACTTGGGGAGGATAGCACAGACACTGGCATGCATAACAATTAGTCTGTTATTATGACTGATGTTGCTCTGTTCAGTTCAACTGAGGTGAAAACTCATATGGAAATTAGCCTGAGGAGAGTATTGTCTGGGGTTGTAGTGAATCATCATCACCCCAAATTCAATTTAATTTGGTGACAAATAGCCTCAACTTCCCTCTCTATGGTGATACATAAGTTCATTATGGCTTTTATTGTCAGGAACTGCTGTTGGCATTGTTTGCTAGTTTACTATGGGTTGAATGAGAGTTTCTTTTGTTTCCATTTTTCATTTTCACCATTTTTTTATTCCATGTTTGAGTCCAGCTCTGTACTGCAGCAGTCCAGTCCATAAGGAGGAACAGCAGACTATACATTGATCCCTATTTGGTCCCTTGTGAGCTTCCGTCCCACTTCAGTGGGTTCATCAACAGCCCGTCAAATTTAAATTTTGCTGATATCTGATGAATGTCTTGTGCGTAATGTCTCTATCAACCGCAAAAGCTTAAAAGAGCACTGAGGCTTTGTTCTCTTCAGCTGCTTAACATTCCCTTTTCCTCCTGCTGGTAGAACCAGTCGATTAAGCCAAGTGATAAAGGCTAAGAGAACGTGTCTGTCTACACTGGGCTACACTGTGAATGAGAAAGTAACGTATAGATGACAGTACAGCAGCAGCCTTATACCTCTGCCATACGCACAGATGTGAGACTTTTTGTTGTGTCCACTCTTACCCAAGTAGTTCAGTAAATCATGCAGAGCAAATACATAGCATAACAGTGTTATGCATACACACAAGTTACCTCTCCCTCCCACAGATGTGTGTTGCTGTCTAATTCAGCAGAGCATGGACGTCAGAGATCGAGAGCAAAACACTCCTCAAGTAGCCCCAACACTCACGGGTCACTAGATATGCCCATAACTATCACTTTAGCAGCACTTCATACTATTGTGCAACCTGCTGAGGGAATTTATGGGTCAAGAGAACAAATACTTGAATGTCTTTTATTTTTTTACCGTTGGTTGTTTATGTATGGCTATGTATCTCAGGTATGAGACACTGTCATGAGTTTTAGCCATACTGGTGGCATGGCTCCAGGGATGGTCAGGTGGTCGACCATTTTGGCTCAGAGTTAAATATTTCAGCAATTGTCAAATGGATTGCCACAGCGTTCATGGTCATCCAAGGATGAATTCTAATGACAATGGTTATCCCCTTACTTTTCCTCTAGTGCTCTGAGCAGGTCCAAGTTTTCACTTTTCAAGTGAAATATCTCCTCAACATCTAATGGATGGATGGGCAATATCTTTTTTGTACAGACATTCATGGTGCAACGAGAATGAATCCCTCACTTTGGTATAATCTAAGTGACAAGTTTCAACTACCATCGCTTCCATAACGTTTGGACTCAGCTCATCCCAGAAAAAGAAAAGTGATATTTTAAAAAAATTACCCATTTAACAACCAAACTCACTTAAGGTGTGTTCTCCAAAACTGAAATCAGATATTGTAAGTAAGTTGTAAGTTCCAAGTCCTAACACTGTTGCTGAAGTTCCCACAAATGTATTACACTTTCAGGCTGTTTTTCTTTCACCTTTTGTCCATATTCTCCTAAAACAACTTACTGGGGTTTATGTCTAGAGACTGTGCCTGTCCTTCATCATTTGAAGCCTATTGTCTTGTGCTTCTCTTTTAAGGTAGTTCTGAAGGTATGTTTTAGTTCATTATCATGCTGTAGAATGAACAACAATTTTTCTGGCCTCCTTTGTCCATTGCCTTTTTCTCACCAATACTATAGTGCTATACTTCACTACTTCCTGCAGTAAAGTATACACAGTATATATACACCTCAAACTTATTTCAAACATTCAGGTTAATTACTGTTACAAGCCATCAAGACGACGGCCAGGATCAGGAACAAGGACGTCCTGTCAGGCATGTATGGTGGGGTCACAAGCAGAGAATGAAAAATATCATTCAAAGAGGAAGGTCAAGTGTAACAAGTGCTACATCAGGGTTGGATGAAGATGAAGATGAAGATGATGGTGATGGTTATGTCCTATAGCTTTTTTTTCTTTTTTAGCCAGAACACCAATGTATATCTTTGGATATTTGCTGGTTGAACAGCCAAGCAGTCCACCACTTTGGTTCAGAATAAAATAGATCAGAAACTGTCAGATGAATTGACACAGAATTTTATTCTAAAATGTATGTTCCCAGCAGGATGAATCCTACAAACTCCGGTGATCCCCTGGCTCTTCCTTTAGCATCACCAAGAGGTTGACATCTCTGAATTTCAAAAAATGTGTTAAAGTGTTGGACGGATTGCCATTAAATTTGGCACAGATACTTATGTTCCCCCCTGGATGAAGTGTAATATCTTTGATAATCCTAGCTCCATTATCAGGTTAGATATTTCATATGTAAAATTCTCTGATTTATAACAAAATGCAAAGTGGTGCTGCCCAGGCTGTACAGAAGTGTTAGTGGGGCGTTAGATGTAGCTCAGTCTTATTTTTATAGGAAGAACTGATTTTAAACACACAATAAAACACAACCCGAAACAATTACCTGGGCTGAATGATTTACATTCTAAGCCCCAGCAAGACATTTTTTTCTGTAATATTGTTTAGTTTTTATG
Organism: Istiophorus platypterus; assembly: GCA_016859345.1. Lineage (NCBI taxonomy): Eukaryota > Metazoa > Chordata > Actinopteri > Istiophoriformes > Istiophoridae > Istiophorus > Istiophorus platypterus. The sequence continues at coordinate 16,769,511 of CM029114.1, read as the reverse complement.
TTACTGTGTTTTAAGCTGCCCCGCTATTAAGTCTAAAATGTGGTACCAGCTTTGTAGGGTATGCTCACTTTTAATCCATTAACTGCTGTGTCTTGGAGAAGTAATGTGATTGCAATTACAATGTGATGAGTGATTCCTAATTTCATCCAAAAACTTTTAAGGAATAAATTAGGCTTTAGTTCATGAAATACCTGTAGTCGTGAAAAAGCAGAAGGAAGATACACAGTTTCGTCTGCAGCCTGTAATTTGAGGAATACAAGTTTCCAAAAGTGCAGCACAATACACTACATATTGGATGGATTCATCACTTAAATCTTTAGGCATGACACTGCTGGGCTCTGATAAACTAGGGACTTTTGTGCTTTTTTTTTGCACATCACCCCGGTATGCCAAACCACATAGATCATACAAATTATTACAAGTTCTGTAAGATTTGTAATTACCTCATGCAACCTCATGGGGCCCACCTTACTGTGGCTCTCTTACTCCCCCTTTCTTCTTTCTTTGCTCCCAATTTATCCATTGATGATCAAACACCTGATTCTTACATGTAGTGTATCCAGTTCCTGTGTAGATTATGAGTAACTGAGGAGTGAAAATGCTCTACACATGATAAATATAGGGAATAGAAAAAATGGATTTTAAATGAAAACATGACGCACACAAAAAACACAGTGCAATTGTACTGAGAGTTTCATACAACTTCTCATACATAATGATTTATTAAAACAGCAATGTTCAAAGCAATACAGATAGAGTGGCCCACAACTTATTCTTTAATCAACAGCTAGACAAAGCTTCACATGAGACTATTTTCTTATGCTTGGTTGCAAATGAGAACAACAGTTACACCAGAGTTTCTCATCCTTGATACCCGGACCTGCAGTGTTTTGTTTAATAAGCATGTGCAGTCACGGTGAATTTCTAAGACTAACAATCAATATGTTGCGTATATATTTATTTTTTAATTTCAAAAAAGCGTTGAATTACAATGTCACCGCCTTGTACAATCAATTCAGAGATTTCTCTACCCTCTGAAAAATACAATACAAAAATGGACACTTTGGATGACAACTTGACAGCTGTACTAGCTGGCATCAAGAGAGTTTTGAGATTTTAAAAAAACAGGTTGCAGACCAGAAAAGGTTGAGAAACCCCGAGTTTCATATTCACTGATAAATATACTTTATATTTACATGAATAACCCTTCCCAAACACATATTAAAGCCCATACTGAGCCCGTACATGCTAAAATAAAATATAAATTAATATAAATAAAACAATGGCTTTAAATTTTTAATTGTATTGACACTGAAAATACTACAACTTTCACAGCTTGACGAACAACTATTGTACTTATTCAAAAGGTTTCTCAGGAGGAAACACTGCAGTTTATGGATTTTTGGGAGAGGAAAATACAGATAAATCAGTTTCATTTTCCTCTTCTTCAGGCTTCAAAAACAGCTGGAACTGCCTAAGTCAAATTTAGAAGCTTATTTCCAATATGACTTAGGCAGCGATCATGCATGAACTAGGTGGATTTTGTTAATTTTGTTTGTGATCATAACATTGCAAATTCTTGGGAGTGACCGCTTGGTGTTTTTCCAAAGGATGCCATTTGGACCACCAGACACTACTCACTGGTCCCTTGGCCCATGGTCTAATTTCACTCTTAATTGCACTAAACAGTGTTAAGAAAGTTTGAGAGACCTAAATAACAGACAAAATTACAAACAGACAAGCAGGACCAAAAGCAAATAAAATATCCAAAACCAACACTAAATAAAAGCACTGCTAAAACAGATATACAGAATAACAAGACAAGATAGCACATCCTTGTTTGCAAATCTGTCTTTCCTACTTGTTGCCTAGTTAAGGCACATACTTACATTACTCTTTTTTTCAAAAGAGGAGAATAGGTCTGTTGAATGTTGTAACACAATTCCTCTAAATCGTGTTGCTACTGAATCTGATGCATTCTTATGTTTAACACTCCCATTCTCTCATTGACATCAGAAAATCACAGGGCACGAGAACAAACAAGGATGCATTATGACAACCTCAGTAATGTCTTTGCAAACCTTTATACAAAAAACCTTAATGTTCCTAAAGCTCAAAAAAACATATTTTATAATCTTTTTCCATTTTCTGTATAACAATAATGTACCGTACTCTGTATGTTTTTCCAGTGCATAGCTGAAATCTCAGCCATAGCTGCAGACAACTGCTTGGTATACTGCACAGATGCACATGGTGATATTATACTGTGTATAGTGATTTGTATCACCTCCTGTACTGTACTATGTGCCGCACGATCTCCTTATCTTAAATGTGATGTGTGTGTATTTGTAGTGTAATATTTTCCATGATTTTAATATTTTACAATATTTACTCCAATTGCCATCACCTAGTAGCAGATCAGCCACAGCCAATTTGGTATTTAGGTCTGGGAGAAAGCTTCACTGTTGAATTTAAAGGACAGTTTCATGGAAAAATCCACTCATGGTTATTACAGCTTCACCAGTACTGTTGAGGTGTGTTCAGAATGAAAATACATCAGATTTTACAAAATACATAGAAAGGTGTGAGTGAACACAAAAACACGTGGATTCATATCAGTTGGTGTCCAGCAAAGTCTAGTAATGGCAGTAATCTACTTCATGATTGTGCACAGACTGGAGCAAAGCCGAGAGAAAGAGCAGAGACGTGGCTTGGAGGAACACCTGAGGTTTAAAGAGTTAATGTATGTTGTTAGCTAGCAGCAAATGTCTGCACTCTCATGTTCAACGGCTGTTTGTGGTTAAGAAACAAAGATGAATTTTGCTATACTTTCAGTCGGAACACATCCTTAGTACTGAGAAACTATCCAGTCGGCTTCACTCTCTACTTGTTGGGTGCAATTGTTTAAATAAATATCAGTCACTTTAAAAAGACACAGGACACTATGAATATGTTCAACCGAACAAAACTGAGAAGAAAAATGTTTTTCTTGGCTAGATATGTGGAAGCTCAAGTATATTAAAACGATGGTTTGTAATGATTTGAACTAGTACCACTGAGACTCTATCTGACTACACTGCGAGCTTCCCATTAATGAATATGTGTGGGTTTTGGGGGTGTAAATCAGCATTTTATTCAGATCTCGGCAGAGAAATAGCAGACATGTTTAAATAAAATGGTTGATTGAGGTTCATGTGAAAACATTACTGTATGCAAACAGTATATTTCTTGTGTTACTTTCCCTCTCACACTTATCAGTTGCACAATTACACAGTGATATGGTTATTTTGATTCTTTGCCACCGATTCTTATTCAGTGTGGGGCCACATTTGATGGTATCCTCTCCCCAGAGGCTGGCTCCTGCTGAGCCCCTTCAGGCACCATTCTGACACTCAGACTGCCACCATCGGTGGTGCTGGGGTTCACACGGAACTTCCTATTGACTGGGCGTACAGCCCTGAGAAACTGCCTCTTGAAAGTCTCACTGAGGACAATGTAAAGGAATGGGTTAATGCAACTATTAGCATAGCCCATGCTAATGGCTATGTTGTACGCGTAGGAGAAAGCCAGGCTTGGCTTTTGCACCCCTAGGTGGACCAACTGGAGGATGTAGTAAGGAGCCCAGCAAATGAAGAAAGCCAGGCAGATGGCCACTGCCATCCGGGTCACCTTCCTGGTACGCACTCTCAAACTCCGCGGAGGCAGTGGTGCCACGCTGGTGGACATGTGTTGGAGGATTTTGAAGAACACCAGGCAGATGATAATCAAGGGTATAGCAAAGGCCAAGAAGAACTGGTAAAGTGTAAACCAGTAAGTGTCAGTGACTGGGTCAGGCAGGAGGAGTGCACAGGCCACCAGGCCATCTGGAAGAGGCATGAGGCCTGCATACATCCACACAGGAATGATGGTGAGTAAGGACAGACCCCACACCATACCAATGACCAGCGCCGCCACACAGGGTGTGCGGACATAGTTGAAGCGGATGGGATGGACCGTAGCCAAGTAACGGTCTAGGGTCATTGCAGTGAGAATGTATGTACTGACTATCTGGCTATTGGAGTCAAGTGCAGTGATAACTGTACACATTGTGGCTCCAAAGTGCCAGGAACCATTGCCCAGCAACTGGTGAATAAGGAAGGGCATTCCGAGGAGAAACAGGAGGTCAACAATTGAAACATTTAAGATAAAGATGTCCGGAACAGTTTGCTTGGTACGGCACTTGGTCTTCTTCATGATGGTGTACATGACAATACAGTTCCCGACAATACCCAGAAAACAGATGATGCCGAAGATGACGGGGAGGATGGCACGGCAATCAAGGGCCCCATCTACAGCTGGAGACAAGAAGAGGAGGGAGCAGCAGCTGAATAGAAGGTGAAAAAAAATTCCCTGCAGTATCATACTGTATTGCACATTGCATTTCATCATGTTATATCTAGAGGTACAGTAATTAATACAGTCACCCCAATTTATTACCAAGAGCAGCAGAGTAATATTGATGGTACTGGTCTGTCAAGAAATGATTACATAGGCAGATCTATTAGACCCTGCATGGAGCATATTTTAATTTTCTCTCTTTCTGTTGAATAATTCCAATGTGGAAATTATTGACCTGTATGGATGGTATGTCTTGGCTCTTTCAATGCAATTCAGTGCGAAGACTGTTGATGATGCTGGTGGTGGAGGGGGGGGGGGGTGTAATAATTAATATGATATTAGATGAACAGATGTTAACATAGGTTCCTATGGAATCTTACTAAACTCACTCATTGCCTTTGTCTTTTAAAGATTTCAATAATGTGCCTTAATCACTAAGTAGATATCATAGTTGCTATAGCTTTCTTAACTTTAAATTGATATGTTTAGGGCAGTCATATTTCATATTTTTTTTAAATCATCAAACACATCAGGCTGTTATGGGAATTTACTGCAGCCTGAATTTGTGCAGAAAACTCTGAATAAACTGCATCCACTTTATTTATTTAATTGCTATTTTAACATGCCAAATACAGTCATTATTCCTACGAACAAGGTCTGAGACATTGGACTAAATTGATTAAATTAGGCAGGTTACTCAACTTACCTGTTGACGAATTACTCTCTCCGAGAGAAAAATTAGAATCGTTGAAAAAATCCATGGATGAGATCCAAAGCAGGGCGTTCAAGTTGAGAAGTGTTGCCAAGTTGCCTGCTCTCCAAGTAAAATGCATCTGAGGCAGCAAGCAACAGAAATGCCCTGCTGCTCTTCAAGATTGACTGCAGATAATCGCTGTCATTTATTCCCCCGTTTTACAGCGTGGGGAAGAGTGTCCCTCTCGGAGAGGGTCGGTGCGCTCCCGGATGGTAAAGCCTGTGAGAGCATCTTCTCTCGGAGTCCGCGATGCTCTTTGTGGAGGTGCAAACCGCGCTGCAGGTGACGAGTCCGGCCGGTGTAAACAACCAGGTCGGACCATCGATCGGCCCCGGCCGGGTTGTTTGTTTCCTTTTTCATTTAAGGTTGTGCGCGCAAAAAGCCTCCTCGGATCCGTTCGATCCGCGTATCTTGTTTTACCGTCTCGGGAAGAGGTTGGTGGGAATTTGCGTGCACGGAGAGCGGGCGGCGTCTAGAAAAGAAAAACAGAAAAAGAAAGAAAGGGAAAGGAGACGTCCAAAGACGCCTCAGGGTTTCTGTCTTGTTTGGTGATGGCTGGACGCACCTTGCCCGCAGGCACCGGCCATCGCTCGCTCACGGGCCTTTGTGGAGCGGGCGATGAGCGACAAGTGTTTCCTCTGAGCGACGAACGGATCCATCGACTTCCTCGCACGTTGCCGGCGTCTCCGAGCAGACCGAGGCGGTTCGTTTTCCACGATGAACCACCAGATGGCCTTGCTGGCCCCCATTTGGAGTCCTCGCACGTCTGGTCTTAGAGAACTGGACGTGATCACATCAGGGGTCGTGGTGCGAATACACTCCTCTGGAGAAAAACAAGGCATTTCTGCAGCCATATCAGTTAATGGCGAATCTGTTAAAGCGTTGGATTCTTTGGCTGAAACTGGAGGAAACAAGATTATACTGTGTGTGTGTGTGTGTGTGTGTGTGTGTGTGTGTGTGTGTGTGTGTGTGTGTGTACAAGTCTTTCAATGGTTCTATGGTCTTTGAGAAATTTTGGTTTAAAACCATCGTTCTGAGGACGTGGTGAGTCCTCACTCCTTCAAAGGGCTGTCTGAGGGTTAGGACTTGGTTTTAAAGTTCAGGTTGGAATTAGGTTCAGGTTAATGTTGGAGTAAGGGGCTGGGGAATGCATCGTGTCAACCAGCTCCTATTCCTCCATTCACCTATGAGTCAGCGAGTAAAAACCTCTGAAAGATGTTCTCACAACTGTTGTCCCTGTTTGTTTATTCAAATAGAACAAACATTCATCAGACCCCCCTGGTAGCACTTGCCACATAACTGCAGAAGTCACGGATCTCGTATGGCCTGGGCCTTTGTTTTATGTCTTACTCAACTCTCTCTCCCCCGTATTTCCTGTCTGCATCTTAACTATCACCAGTCAAATAAAAGTAATCATACAAAAAATATTATTTCAAAGCAGGGAAGAAGTACATGAGTCACACTCTCCAGCTCCCCATACTCACACTTTCAGTCCTGGTGTATCGGCCAGTATTCATCTGAGAACAGCAATAACTTAGTCGCATTTGTAATCTTTGCTAAATCGCCTCAATCTATAAGACCTATGCGCAGATGATTACAAAACGATGTGACTAATGTGGCCTTCTGCCACATTTGTCTAGCTTTATGAGGCTGTGGCAAATATTTTGGATGGCCCCGCTGGTGTGAAAACAAAATCGCTTCCCCTGAAACCTCCTGTTTAGGCCTTTCATCTGTGTCCTTGTTCCCTCTTCTCCCTCACAAAGTGCACTTTGATGTTGCTTTCACACTTGATTTCATTTTTGGTTTTCCCTAATTTAATGCAATTGATGCTGCAGTGGATCACTCCTTTATTTGGCTTAGTGCCCTCTGAGTGCAAACAGGATTCCAGCTGGGCGATATATACTAGCATCTGCTGAGGAAGTCTCAGTCCCTGCCCGATTTTGTATATTGCTGTGACTTTGCTACTGAGTGGGTGTCTAGAATAATCATTTTCAACCCTTAGGTGTCTTTCTCACGCTATTTAAAGGTCACTTCCTAGACTGAGTCATCTAAAACCTTTTAATGAAATTTGAAATGACATATGGTGGACTTTACTTAGACTTAACTCCAGTATCCTTGAACTCGACTTTGAAGGCAGAGATCTGGCTTCAAACAGGATTCTTTATGCAGATCAGGGAGATTTGTTTTGAAATAGTCTTTTACATGTATTTTAACTTTCTGCAGACCCATAAGACATGCACGCATAACTCAACAATAATCTTATTAAGTATGTAATGCCATATTCACAGTCTTGCTTTCAGCCTTCCAGGGAGTGACCCTTACCAAACAGTGTCAGACATGAATAACATTCTTGCCTGTAAATATGAGCCTCTCCTCATATTTTCCTCCAAACCAGAGGCACAAAAACCAAAATGTTTCAATGAGGGAAAATTCAAAGCATTAATTGGGCTTTCATTATCCCATAAACATTTTTTATTAGTTGATATTTTAAATCCTGTTTGGGCCACAAAATTGCTTTTCAAGGATTTACTCCAAGATACAGTTCATGGAAGTACATGGAGTCCTGCTCCGTTTCATATTCTCCTCTTATCAACCCCAAACCCACCCTCCCCTTTACTGATCATATCAGTGAAATGGATGAAAGTGGCAGCTGAGGCTCAGGAGGTGGAAACAAATTGGAAGGCAAGTGGTTCGATCCCTCGCTCCTCAAGTCTGCAGATCAAAGGGTCCTTTGGCAAGAAACTGAACCAATGTGACATGTAATCTAAAGCACTTTGAGTGGTTGATAAGACCAAAAAAAGCTACCATTTTACATATCTTTGGCTGAAGTTTAAATACAGTTAACACTGCGCTACTTTGCTCCAATTATGACCCTATCAGACATTGCCTACTCTAAACTGAATAGTTTGCTCACAAGAAGAGCTGCCAAAAAAAGGAAGATGTGCAGACAAAAGATATAGTTTTTATCTAACATTTATCTAACATCGCCGGTGGCCAGTGTGAGAGATGTGAAACCCGTTATAACCCACATTAGTGTTGCTACAGCATTTTTTATACACGGATGACTGACGCTAACTTAAAACACGCCGTCCTCCCCCTTGCTGTTATTCTTCATAAGTATTTTTCTCCATGGAGGCTCGGCTAATGTCAATCTTAAAGGGACTGAACATAGTTTCAAGTGTGGGAGAGTAGTAGTAGTAGAGAGTAGTTGACTGGTAAGTCTCCTGCAATTTGTTTACGAGCCAACAAACTACGTGCTTGACGAATACTTACTTTTATTTACTTTTAATTCAATTATAGCATTTGTAATCAACTCCCCGTCTCACCCTCTTTTACAATGAAACAATAGCATTTAAGTTGATTTTTTTTTTCTTTTGCTTGTTCTACTTTGCTTAAAATTGTGGTGCGTTGCATTTTCCTTTTGAACTGTTGTATTTAGACAAAAACATTAATCTATCAGGTCCGATAGCGTACTCATATGAGATAAACTGTACACAATATTCGGTATGTTAATATGGAAGAGGTACTGTGCTGCAGATACACTGGGCTTTGCTTAATAATTTTTCGAGAGGTTTATACATGTATTTTTAAGTAATCTTTCTCTAAGATTCATGCTTTTTTAACAAGTGATGAATGTTTTTTACACCAGTAAGCGCTGGAACCAAGAAAAAAAACCCTGCCTAAACTTTGTGATGCCGCCTGATAACACTTGTCTGGATTTTTTTGTCATGACAGTGGGACAAGAAGTCTCCGGTGTCCTCCTGCTCTGATCTTATTTCCCGCTGAATAAAAGGCCAAATACTGGTTCTGTGGGTGTAAATCTTGCCTGTGATCACTCAGGTCTGTAATTTGAGGGTCTGTAAGAACCACTCTTTCAATAGACATCAGAGTGTCAGTTTGTTAGAGTGATCCATCTGGCTATTTCCCAACTCCATCAGGCTGATGTGGCTGTTGTCTGGCTCTGCTTTGCTATCATCAAAGCTTTTGCAGTAAATGGCATCCAAATACATATGTCTGTCGTATGAATTAAGCAAGAGCTTTTAACTTCGGCACTACTAGACTGATATTTTTCTCAGATTGTTTTAAGTGGCAGTTACAAAATTAGCAAGACAGCTGGAGCAGAGATTTAACAGAAATGTGTAGGGAGTGCATGGCAAAAAATTATGTTGACAACCAGAAATCTCACTATTACATTTTTGGCCTTTGGACGAACTAAATGGGATGATAGAAATGGCTTCATCTGTTCTGTTGCAATAGGCATGTGTTTGAAAAGGCATATTCAATCTTGTAGAATCTATGGTTCATAAATCAAGTTGCTGTTTTTAGATGTGTTGAGTACATCTGCAAAGGAAACTATTATCAATAAACCTACAAAGTGAACTGTGATGCGTTCACTTACTAACGTACATACTGAAGTGTATTTTTATTAGGAAAAAAGTGAACACACTACAGTAAATAGTCAGTGCCTGCCTTGAACTGAACTGAATGAAATGATTGATCATTTAAATATTTATTTTTACTTATTTATATTTGTTATTTGCCTCACATGTTTTAAAATGGCTGCTTCTAAACCATGAATTAACTCCTGATAAACAATCATAAACAATATTTTATAGCCCTAATATAATGCTCAGTTAACACACTGTTAACATGTACAAGACATTTTCAACATTACCAATCAAACAGTAAGACAGCCAAAGTGAAGACTAAAATATGTTGCTAAAATTCAGGTTTAGTCCATTTTCCATTTTGCTATTTTTCAGTTGTTTATCAAACCTTATTATTATTCTGTCAAACCTCATTGGATCGAGGCAGAGAAGCAGCAGTTCTTTGTTTCTGTGTTATTTTGCATGGCATGGTCACTCAGTGGAAAATTCTGTATTAGCAGCCAGCCTTGGTGGATGAAGAAGAAAACCGACTTATTTCCGACAAACACAGAAAACCAGAGGGTGTCAGAGTTCAGTCATGAAAAAAAATAGAGGTTCCTTTGGTTGAATTCTTTAATACATTTTATTTGCACGTCTGCCCCCAGACACATTTGACAGTTACCACACATCTTGTCACAAATGCTTGTGAAACACATGTTTATTTGAGTCTCTCTGTGTTTCTGTTTCTATTTTCAGACAATGCAACAAATATAAAACAGCCACTGAAATGCAGCCCATTAAGAGTACATGTTAACCAACAGTCACGCCCAAGCCTTTTCAAGCTGCTGCTCTGCACTGCTAAAATCATGATTTTATAACTGCAGTGTCTTTTGACAAAATCACAATACACACAAGTTAAAGACAAGACAATGGCTGTGCTGTGATTTTGACTAGTTGAAAAATTGCTAGATTTGTTGCCATTAGGTGCCTTTTTGGAGGGGAAAAAAAACTTGTCAAAAGCAAAGGGAATTTTGGTGAATATAGCAAAGGTAAAAAGTTGGCAACACTGTCTGTAAACACCCCACTGATTAAATAATAGGTAGTGTTTGTGCATATGCATAGTGAACGACCAGTGACCAAGCGTAAAACTCTGACACTCCTCCAGCTGACCAATGATGTAATTTCATCACTAAGTCAGTCAGTCAGTCAGTCAGTCAGTCAGTCAGTCAGTCAAAGACGTTTGTGTTTGTCAGACTGGCCTCGCTTTCGTGGTCTAGCCAGAAAGTTAGGAGAGCTCCGAGAATTTTTTCAGGAGTTGGGAGGCACTTCCTGTTTGAAAAAGTTGATAAAAAGCCTTTACCGTAAAGCCTAAAATTAGGATCAAACCGGCATCACTCTTAAGAATCTTGGGCAAATTACCCCTGATCCCCCATGCTGAGGTGCTGGCCTTGATGTGTTTTAGAAATGCTTTCCTTTAATGAGCATTTCAATTATATCCTGCCATTGTGTTCTTGTCATTCAAACGCACAACAGCACAGGAAGCTCAGGCAAGGTTATGCAGCATCAAGATATCCTGGAAAAAACATTGTATTTTGTGTGTTTCTGTTTGAAGTACAAAGTGCTGACATTTACCTCAAGGTTCTGTGACTCTTATTACTCCGATGAAGAAATGTTGTCTGTCTACCTGTGTCTCCTCCTGGCTTCTTTTCATGTAAATCAGACATTTCAGTTCCAGCATGTAGTACAGAGACAGTTATTAAACATTGAATTTTCTGCTGGAAGTAATATACGAATAATTCTCTGTAATAAAAACAAAATCACCCCAAATCAGCAATAAAGAAATGGACAGTAAGTCTTTGCCCAAGATTTGACACATTTTAGATGATTTTGCCTGTTACTACCTGCTCCCTATATCTGGGCTAAGTATCGTAAAAGTAACAATGACACATTTCACACATTGAAAAAGACAGTTACTACGTATTTGATGAATTTAACATATTTATTGATAAATAAAACCGTGTATGTGGCACATACAAAAATGTTGGTACCCTGCCCGTCAGGACATGGTAACACCTCCTTTGCTGTTATTGCTTTAGGCATTTTTCCCACTCTACCTTCCAGACACTTTGTAGCTCAGGAAAACTCCTAAATTGTTGATAATTCATGAATTACATTTTTTATTTTTGTGTAGTTATTAGTGTTCATTACCAAAACATTGTTAATCATTAATATTATGCTGATTTCGTTACTGCAATGTAGATTATTTGGTAATTCATTGAAATCACATTCAGTGTCGTAAATAAATTTGTCAGACTTTTTATACTGTGTTTGAGCTGTTTTCCAATGTAGTGGTTTGAAAAAAAAATCACAATGAAAGTTGTTTGCATTTTATGGTAATGAAATAATTTTTTTGCATTAAATTATTTGCATACATTCATAAATCGTTTCAGGTGATACCCATTACCATTGAGCATATTGAAGTGCTTACTGATTTCTTTCCCTTTTGAAACAGTCCATTTAAATAAACATTATGCCTCTGGGGGATCTCATCTTATTTTCTCTCCACTGTTAGTCCACGTGTCCATTATGTGTTGAAGTGAAAAGTCACCACTCTTATGGCTAACTTTTTTTTTCCATATATGTGGAAGTTTAATTGCAGAGATAGTGTACAATCTCTGCCAACACTTATAAAATGTTAAAAGATCATTTTACAACAGCATCTCCACCACCTGTTGCTGTTTGATTATCAGCTGAGAAAGATTCAACACTAAACCTGCCAAATGGCCTGGCAGTGATTAATATTTTTGTGATAAGGTAGGAGATATGAGCTGGGGAACATAGTGGGTCCTTTAACAGCCAAAGAGTCAGATATTTCCCTCCCTGAGGAGACAGAAACAGCTAAAAGAGAGTGAGTGTTTTACTGAAATTCACCAGGAATCCAATGAATGATAATGTTATGGTGCAATAATGTGTAGTATCTGATAATACACTGAGTGCTAAGATACAGGTAGAAACAAACAACTGGGAATAGCTTTTCCTCCTAGATATGTACTCTGTCTATATGCACTGCACAGATTGTAGTCTCAAGTAGAAAAATGTGTTGTTTTCTCTGACTCACCTGTCTTGTGGCTTCTGTGTCAGTCTTGGTTTGATCATTGAGCCTTGTTTTTACAAAGCAAGCTGTCACTCTCCTGCATGTGTGCAACAACAGACCATGAAAAAGGTATTTCGCTTGAGCTTTGACCCGACTGGGTCTCAATGTCACTTCCGATGCAACTTGATGAAACATACACAACTGCCAAGGCTTCAGTTTCACTGTCACTCTTGTGCAGTCAGTTTAAAAAAGTTGCTGCCTGCATTTTAATTGTGATTATAGTGATTAACTGAGTGATGTATTTTATAATACTACTAATAATAAGCATATTTATATACTATAAGTTAATAACTTTTTACTATTTTCTACTTTGTATGAAAACACAATAAATATTGATGAATAAATTGGATTAAAAAATTTTTCCCCCCATAACACTTGTGGTTATTAGAAAATGGTTCAGATGATGGATGTTTAACCTCTACATAATGAAGAGTTCAAAAATGTCTCATTGGCTTCTCATTCAGAAATCCATTTAACACATCATATTCCTGCTCTCTCTAGCAGCTGTTTACCACTCATTTCATCTGTGACACCTCATAGGTTCATATTAAAGTTGAAAGTCTGTGACAGCCTGTGTGTTACTGTGATATTTTTTCAGGAATCATTTTTGCTTTAAATTTCTTTAAATTTGCTTTAATTGTACTTTTTACCCCTTAGGTTTTTCATTTTTCCTTCTTTTGCTTATACATACTTGTTTTTATCAACACAAAATTTTCCAACTTTTTTAATTGCCATTGTTTTTCAGATTTCCATCCTCAGGAATGGCAACAATGTCCAGCATTTCAAGATCATGTGTGATGGCGCAGGAATGTATTTCCTTTGGAAGGTAAAGTATAGTCACTGCACTGCACCTCCTCACATTCAGCAGCAAACAATCTTGCTCTGCCACACGGAGGAGATCCAGGTGCAGCAGATCAGACATGACAAATACACCCTTACAGGACACTTACAAACATGCTCACTCAGGTGCTTACACAAACACAGAAGATGGAGGCATGCACAGAAAGGCTCACAGTTAAACATACATACAAGTTAGCTATCAAAACCTTACCACAAGCGCCATTTAGTAGCTCCTCTGGAACATTTGATCATGTCACACAAATCTTTTCAACAGATGGAATTTGCCCATTTTTCATGGAAATGCAGATAATCAGCTGTATTTTCATGAAAAATTAGATACTCCATCTGCTGGGGGATTGTGTGATAATGATTAAAAGACTCAGTATAGCTACTAAATGGATCTTATTGCAAGGTTGTTTTTTCAAATGCTGTTTCCAAGGACAAATTGAACTTCTAATCCTAACATAAATGTACATGGGTTTGCATGCACAAAGATACTGACTTCATACACATTTACACAAGCAACTGCGAGTGTCAGATTTAATAACAGTAATCTCGGTAAGCTTAAAGGTTAATTTTTGACCTCAGAAATTGGGTTTACAAAATGGAGCTCACAGTGAACACCAATTGAAAAGTCTCCAGGGATTGTGCATTCATACAGTTTTATCAAAGGGGGAGAAATGACTTCCCTAATCAGAGGTCAGATTTCAAATGCAGTGCTATTTTACAGTCGACTAAAGTCTGATCCATTACTATGGAATAGAAATGTCATAATGAAATGCAAATTTCTGGGGGATGAAAAAAGGAATTGCATGTTTACTGTTAACAGAATTTGATCCCAGTTTTACCACTTTATTGTGAGGAAATTTAAAATCATCCATCAATCACTCAAATATTAATCTTTTCTAAGTGCAACTGCCTATTACTTTGAGTTTTAACCCAAAAGATTATCTTCACAGAACTGTTTGACATTTAAAAAATCCTGAATATGTGTTGGTAACTCAGTTTTGATTTTTCAAAAAAATCTGTATCTCTACAGAGTCAAGTAGTTACTGGAAAAAAGAAACCAGAAAAACCTACTGCAACTCTTGTATCCTTTTCTCTTGTATCTCCTTTGTAGAGTGTACATCTCGAGGGGCTGTTTGCTTTAGAGGCCAAGGACGGTGATCTTGGCTTCAAGCGTGGAAAGATTGTTTAGGTCTTGGAAAGGAACGTGCAATGGACAGACAGACATGCTCCCCCACAAGTACATGACACTGGTCAAATGTAACCATACCAAAAACACAAAATTAAAAGGAAAAAGAAAAATGTCTTGAATTGTGCTGAGCAGAGCAGGCAGGCTGTTACTCCTCAAGTCTGCACATATTGAACATGGAGCAGAGAGGGTTCGATATGTTCTTTTGTGTCGATTTATCCTGTTGCTGATTGAATTCAGTAGTATTTAAAATCATTTCGTTTACTGATGCCCTATTATTTTGTGTTTTATCTCTTTGAAATATAACCCTGCTTTGTGATGCTGGGTACATTTTTTTTTAATTATTATTTAGTATTTGGTATTTTCTAGCATTTTTAATAATAGGATGCTTGTTGACTATTTTCTGTCTTGATAATAGAAGTAGTTTTTTTCTTTGAGCTGGAAAACATTTTAGATTACTGGGTATGCAGTGTAGTTTAGTACTACATTTTATAGTAATATTTTCAAACAAATGAAGCACAACTTTATTTATTTATTTACTTACAATCAAAATCGGATGATGTGTGTGTGAAAATTATGATAATGGTATTTGCTCCCAGTTGTTTACATGCCTCATTATAGCCTCAAAGAACAAACTTGTTAAAAGGCAGATCACTTCTCTTCAAAATCCCATGTGCATTAATGTTTTTTTGAGATATCAAATGCAATCTTCAGGGAGGATTGGACTGTATTTAATAAATTAAAAATTAATCATACACTTTTTTCTCAACAAATCTTGATAATCTCACCAATAATCTTTTGCGTCTTGTGTCTGGCAAGAATTTATGTACAATGTAGAGTGTGTTTCTCCAGAGGAATACACTGCATGACAAATACATGCATGTAAATTGCAAATTTGTTGCATAAGCATGCATTGTGGAGTCTCAGCAAAAGGGCTTCTTAATTTCTACAAACATACACATTATTACCCCGCATCAAAAGAGGATGCAGACAAATTCAGTAAATGAGTACGTAAGTAAGTGTTTCCTGCAATATGTTTCATCCTCTGAATGATTCCTATCAAAAGCAAAGTGTCTCACCAAAGGAATGGTACTGTTTAATGCAGAAATGTGGTTTCATAAAGCCATAACGGGTCTGAAGAAAGACTAACTGACACAACACATGACAAGTGGAGGATAGAACAGTCATAATTTTACACATCGTCATCAGTTTTCTCAGTGACAGTGTTGAGTCAATCAATGGCTAATGAGTTAACCAACTTTAGAAGCAACACGTGACAAGGCACTAATGTCTTGCCTCAGTCGGAGCTGCGGTTCTCTGAGAATTCTTCAAAAGAATTGTGAGATGAAATAATCTTTTCCAGTTAGATTCATTTCCACATGGGAGAGAATCATTTTATTTCCTGTCAGTCTCCTGCGTGAATAAAACTTTCATTATTTCAAAACAGCGCTTGACATTATGTTTAATCTCAGAGTGGTGTCCTGCAATCACATACTGCATGAGATTTATAGAGCTGTTATGGATTGTGTATGGAAAGTAACATATGTTTTATCATTTTAATCTAAAGATGTGTGTAAAGGAAAAAAAAGGCTATTTTTCACAGTCTACACTCTTGCTTAATTTACAAACCCCCCCTAAACTTTAGGTTCATTCTTTTAGTAGCTGGAATGAAAGCTGATGCATCATGCTTCCACCAGAATGTCCCTTTATAATGGAAAAAATAAAATGTATTTCTTTTATGGTTACTTTATGATGAGCCTCCGCTGGAACTGCAGTTTATGCTTTGATAATGAGCCTAGAAGCCTCCCACCTATATACTGACTGGATATGGACATGCAGCTTGAAACTGAATTCATTGTGAAGAACAAAAGAAGCAACAACAACAAAAAAGGAAAGTCACAGTCAGGGATTTGCAGACAGCCTTTGCCAGCGATTGGTTGAAATTTGTGTTGAACAGAGGCTAATCAACATTTTCTCAATTTCTGCCTATGTTCATTAAGTTCTTTCCAATCTGGACTTTATGGGGCAACCAGCATTATTCCCCACTTTTCAATTTATTCAAGTTATTTGGGCAGCTTGAATCAGCCTTTGCCCAGATGGATCCCAGGCTGAAATGAGAAACAGAAAGCTTCTCTGGTTGTGTCTTTATCACCCCCCCCCAATGTGGTGCTAGCGCCACCACATGGCCACACAGAAAAATGAGCTGTGAGATATGAATTTGAAATGAGTTCACCACTGGGCATTGGATTTTCAGTGATATTAAGTTCAAGCAGTATGCTGGTTTTCCTGGCAGAAGTGTGGAGGAGCAGACTTTGAAGCAAACAGCAGGAGGAAGAAGAGGAGACGTATCAAGGTATCGTCCTAAGGCTGCCCACCGGAAGTTGAATCCCTCCACTCAAAACTCAGTGCTTTGTCCACAGCAACTTCATTTGGTAGAGGTTTTTTACTAAAGTGAACACAAAAACAAATCTCTGACAAAGCTTCCACCTCTTTGAAGAGGACGAGAGTATAATCACATTCGTGTTCATACAGACCTTTCCGCCTAACAGCAGGTGTTAATACCTTTTCCAAATGGCTAAACTTGAAAATGGCCTGAACTGTTGCACACATTAATGGACCCACTATGTATGTAAAATGAAGGGTAATATGTGGGATCTGTGCCATCTTCATACACCAGCACTAAAAAGCCAACCTGTGGGTGTGGATAGATTTGTTGCATGAAATAGAGAAGCTGCTTCATTTGTAAATATATAAGAGATTGGAGGGGATGACTCTGCAGTGGACAGGTGGTGTTTAAGAGGGTCACAGCGTTACGGATGTGCGTGTGTGCGTGAGACGAGAGATATGGCTTTAAACTGACACAGTAGATAGCAAACTCATCATATGAGGACTGCTTTGTACCAGGATATAACTAGTTCTGAAAACATCTCTCATGGTGTCCAAAGTCCTGGTGCTAATCCAAACATCCCGCGTGTCATGCCGTTCTCAAACCTTTTTAAAAGCCCTGAAAGGCATATTGGACCAGGTCTTGGCAGGAAAAGTCAAGCAGTGCGGAGGCCAGGTGGGGGCTAGGTGAGGTGCACCTCGGCTTGGTACAGGTATCCGGGCGATCACACCATTTGCCTCAGGAGCACAGAAAGTGAGATGACAGTTGGCCCCAGAAAGTATCTAACTTAACTCTATCTGCCTCCTCAGCAGCTCATTTGAGGTGAGCGGCTGGTTGGTGCGGGCTGTTCCACAGTCTTTTCCGAACCTATCCCATGAGCTGAGACAACTGAATCCACCTGTAATGCTGTTGCCTTGTAATCCATGTAATATTCCAGCTGGGGCCACATCCCGAAGCCAAAAACTCATCTGCAGACTAAGAGGGGAGCAGATTAAAGTGTGAGACAAGAGAGAAGAGGAAAGCAGTTGTTGATGGCAGCTGGTGTGGAGGAGTCCGGCGAATCTGGCCTTGACTAGAAGGGGCTTGAGGTTGTTGCTGAAGAAGATTAACTAAAAAGACAGCACCAGGCTATAGTGGTGAAACAGCAAACTCATGACTCTGCTTACAACCTCATCAAGATCAACAGATGCCTTTTGGTTTCCAAAGGTCAAATGCTGTCTCTGTGATGAAGGACCGCTGTGCCGGAAAACACGGACATACAGAAACATGCCCCCACAGAGAGCAGGGGACCACCTTGTCCATCCTCTAATGTCCGGCGTTCTTCGTTAAATGTAAAATTTAGCTCAGGTGTTTTGTCTCCACCAACTCCTGTGATAAATTTTTGTCTGTAGCTTTTGAAATCAAGCAAATAGGAGAGCTGGGGTGGGACTATCATGCATGTGTGTGTGTGTGTGTTTGTGTGAGGGCTAAGAATGAAACAAAGATAGAAAAATGTAACTATACAGCAAGCACTAACATAGAAATATTACACTGTATGATGAAAATATGGTTTACATCGTGAAATCGTGAACACAACATGTCAATGGGCAATTGAACTATCAGTCGTCGTGTGTCCGACAGGGCGTGAAGGCAGCGGGAGTCACGCGTTGTTTGCCTCGGTGTATTGCAAATATGGCGGATGATGGAGAGTCGCTGGAGTCCTGGCTTAGTAAGTACTTAAACTCCCCTTTCCACGTCGTTCATGCTAATTAAATGTGCGGGGTTAGGCGGTGGGTGACCGTAGGAGTCCGAAACATCGGGCGGACTCAAATGACATTGCCTCAAATGAAAAGTATGGTGCTAACTCGCCCGTGTTGTCAGAAAGCGGCTAACGCAGACAGCTGCTGTCAACCGATGGATGTCGCCGGGCGAAACCCGCCTCGATGCTCGGTTCGCGTCCTTCTTGGACTCATAAAAGGGTTTGTTGAAATGGTTTCAGTAGCGTGGAGTTATTCTCTTCCAGGGCGACCCGAAGCACGCTTCGGCGTTTTCTCCCTGGAGTTGCTTAAACAACCGGAGGCGTTGACTTAAATAGTTTCAGGCAGGGCGTGAAACGGGATGGGTGAAGTGTCAGGAGGCTGGAAAAGAGAGAATCCGCAATTAGAAACGACGAAAACCTGTCTGGGTTGTTTGTAATATGATCTCGGATGAGACCCAGCTTGATACTCGAGGGTTGATATAAATCTTGTTCCAGGTTCATGTATCTAGCCTTTCTTTAATTCTCCATGGACAAGCTAGCCTTTTTTACCACAGGTGCATCTTTTGGCAAAATGTGCAATCAGGGCTGCATGTTCATGAGAAACTGTCACTTTTCTTTTCAGACAAAGCCACTAACCCTTCCAACCGACAGGAAGACTGGGAGTATATCATGGGATTCTGTGACCAAATCAATAAGGAGCTAGAAGGGTATGATCACAGTCATTCAATTTCTCTGTGCCTTTGCTGTGGCAGACACACAGAGCTTATTACACAGCTTATTATAACCCAGACTCTGTGTTAAATCTGTTGCTGAGTTTTCGTTTATTTCTGTCATATTTTTCAGCCCACAAATATCTGTTAGACTGCTGGCTCACAAGATTCAGTCCCCTCAGGAATGGGAGGCGATACAAGCATTAATGGTGTGTGCTGTAATCATTTCACCGTCTTCTTTTACCTGACATCCCTCAGCATAATCTTGCACAATTCAAATATATTTATCTAAACGTGCATTCCTTTTGTAGGTTCTTGAGGCTTGTATGAAGAACTGTGGGCGAAGGTTTCACAATGAAGTTGGGAAATTTAGGTTTTTAAACGAATTAATTAAGTTGGTTTCACCCAAAGTAAGCAATGTAAATGTTAAAACCCTTATCAATGGGCATATGTTTATGTTTGAATTGATGTTTAGCGTTATTCCAAGGGATGCATCTCTTATTTTTCAGTACCTAGGGGACAAAGTGTCGGAAAAAGTGAAGTCGAAGGTCATCGAAATGCTATACAGTTGGACTGTGTCTCTACCAGATGAAGCTAAGATCTGTGAAGCATATCAGATGCTGAAGTCTCAGGGTGAGACACAAGCCGCTTAAAACATTGTTAAAATATGCTGACAAAATATAAAAAAAAAACTGAGTAGTACAATATGAATGCATAACAGTGACATCCAAAAATAATACATTGAACAGTCAGTTATGACTGTGTTTTGTTTTGAACTGTTTTGAGATCATTTTGTCACTTTGACATCCTTAAACTGTCATTTCTGGAATACAAATGCTGCCTGTTGTCATCTTTATTTTAGGTATTGTTTTGGTTGATCCAGAAATCCCTCTTGATGCCACATTAATACCGTCACGTTCTCCACGACCCAAAAATCCTGTGTTTGATGATGAGAAGAGGAGTAAGGTAAAAAGAATTATTTTGGGATCTGATTATGGCTCTGATTATGTAAACGCTGGGACTTGCTCACTCACTGCACGCAAAGCGTACTTTGTAATCAACGCTTAAGATTATACATATCTTATACCTCACATTGTATTGTATGTGTGTTTTCAGTACAAAATGTTTGTGTGTTTCAGTGTTCGGTAACTCTGTGGTCAAAGTATCTTAGTGCCTGCACATTTAGCCATCATATCCATGCCGTCCGCTGCTAATGACTATTAAAGGAAGAGTTTGACATTTTTGAAAGCCTTATTCACTTTCTTGGAGAAAGTTAGATGAGAAGATTGATAACACTCTAATATATGTCCCTTAAATCTGAGGCTACAGGCAGGAGATTGTTAGCTTATCTCCAGGAAGACACTGCCCTGGTCAAGTAATCATCAAGCATACAACCCCCCTTAAAACCCCAACTTGTCGTTTTCACACTATTAATTTTTTTGCATGGATTGAACAAACAAGACAGAATGTATGAAATAGTGACCTTTAGAGGTTGTGGTAGACAAATATTAGACTGTACCCTTTATTTTTCTCTGTGGATGCAGCTCATTTTTTTATGAGAAATAGAATTTTTAAAAGAAAAAAATAAACAGAAGAACCTGTCTTTCAAAGCAATATACTGTCATGTTTTTTCATTCTTTAATGGGAATTTTGATTACAATATTTTTTCATTTCATACTGATGATTGAGAGGTTTTTTAGGATCAAAAGAGGGAGACAGTCTCCTTTCTTTCTTTTTCTTCCCCTCCATCGTTCTTGAATCATTGACTAAATGCTTTGTTTGATGGTTCCCACGGAGGAAAAGGGTCATATTTATTCTGAATTTCCAACTCTGGAACTGGTTTTGTTTCTTTTTTCACTCCAAGGCCTCACTGGTTACATAACATTAAAAGAGGACATAACTGCATGCTTACTTTGTGTTGACTGTGTTGAACTGTGGATGGAGTTTGTTTTTTCAGAGTGTGGGAGCTGGCATGGCTTTGCTGCTTGTGTCCAGGAGATCTGTGGGAAATTTACTTGTTTGTTCATTCACTGATGGTTATCTCATCCCTGCAGAGATTAGCAGAGCTCCTCAAGAGCAAAAAGCCTGAAGATCTGCAAGAAGCCAATCGGCTCATCAAGAACATGGTCAAGGAGGTGTGTCATTGGGAAAAAAATTTACTTTTTGTTATAATCAAGCCTAAATTCTGATGTCTTTCTTCAAAAGACATCGGAAACAATCAAAAGACAGATTTCTTAGTTTTCACCTCAAAGCCCACTGTGTTCAAACTGACAGTAAAGTTTAATGAATTCTAAAAAAAAAAATGCAACCTAACTTTTTTCCCTTTTCTTTTAGGATGAAGTGAGAACACAGAAAGTGACAAAGCAAAAAAGCACTCTGGAGTCAGTCAACAACAGTGTCAAACTCCTTAATGAGATGCTCACTCACTTCAGCCCAGAAGACTCCACAGATGGAGACAAGGAGCTCATTAGGGTTCGTTCTCCAAAAAAATAAGGCTCAAACCACCTTTTGAAACCAAGTTGCTTATTTCCTTGGCATCAACTGACCTTCCTTTTAACACTGTTACAGAAGTCTAAGCCTTCCTCTTTCCAATTCAAAGCTAGAAGTATTATTTACTGCTTTTAATTTAACTTCGCCTAAGTCAATAAACCAGAGTCCCTCATGAAGTAAAGTAATATACCCAAACATACTCACTGCAGTGATTTTATTTAAAAAAAAAAACAACAAAAACATAAATTTTTGACATGAACTTAAATATTTCATATTTAATTCAGTGATATTCCGTGATTTTTAAACTTCTTTTCCAAGGAGTTGTATGGTGATTGTGACAAGCTGAGGCAAACTGTGTTTCAACTCGCTACTGAGACTGAGGACAATGACAGCTGCTTGGGTGAGAAATCCTGTAATTTGGCCTGACTGATTCTGATGCCTTGCTCTAACTCAATTTAAATATGAAAATCTTGAGTCTTGATTTACATGATTAATGAACAACAACATCCTATCAGACCTTGACTGACTCATAAAAAAACAGTCTGCTCACAGAATTTCAAAATCTAGCAAAAACATGTTTGTTGTTTCAGAATTTATAAACATTGCCTCTATCTAATGTTTCAAATGCACTTACCAGGAGACATCCTGCAGGCCAGTGATGACCTCTCTTATGTCATTAATTCCTATAAGAAGATTGTGGAAGGACAGACCATCAATGGAGAGACTGAAGAAGCACAACCAACACAAACATCAGTCAAAAAAGGTAAAGTGATGAGCAGAAAATGGTAATTGTGCCACTTGGCATTGCAGATGCCGACATATTTTCAATTCCCCTAAGTCATTTTTTGGGGGTTATTTGAGCTTCCATGTTGTGGGTATCCCAATTGAACTACAAGAGGCACTCATGTCACCATAATAAAACCTCATACACAGAGAAACCTGGCATAGACCATGTTTGGGAATAGGCAGCAACGTGCAAGAAACATTCTCCCTAATGTTACAAACAAGAACTCAGTCCAACTTGCATTATTGAGAGCATGTCCTTTGAATATCCTGGTTTGTTAAACCAGAATTTCCACTCAGTACTGTTTATGTGCATTGCAGATATGGCACCCAAAAAAGGGACATTAAATGTGAAAACGAAAAACAAGAAAACAAATAATTTTGTTCACTCATTTTTTCTCGGAAATGTGTGATCATCAGCAGCTTGATTTCAACTATATTAATTTGTTGCAAATGATTTTGTATGAAGTTAGATTTATTGAAAGAAAACAGCAAATTGCACCAATCATGTTCGGATTTATTGTGATGTAAATGAATCTTCCAAGAAATTGTGCATCGGTATTGCTGAACAACTGGGAAATTGCCTCTGGAAAAAAACATTTCTGTTTAGCCTTTTAGAGCCACAAAAGTGCATATCTCCTTTGCTGCATTCACACGGCAGCAGAGATCTCAGAACTTTATCAAATAAAACTGAAACTATCTACATGGGTAGATAGCATTTGGGCATGTGTTTGGGAAGACTGACCTTTCAAACTTTACTTGACAGACGGATTGACACAGATAGTATTATCCTCTTGAAAATGACTATATCTTTGTTTTCCTGTTGCTTATGTTTTTCTACATCTGACAGGCAGAGGCCCCAGAAACCAGTCAGAGACTTTGATTGACCTGGTGGGTCTGGATGTCCAGAGCCCCTCTCCACCACAGCAGCAACCCCCAGCATCTTCTCTGTGTTTTCCTGCCGACCTGCTGTGTGGGTCAGCTGCCGCTGACCCGCAGTCCCCAAGCCCCAGTGCGACCACTGCAGCTCTCTCTCTGCTAGATGAAGAGCTTCTATCCTTTGGTAACATTCAGTATAATGTAATATGAATTACTGCTCTTTTTTTTTCATTACAGCATAAACTGTTATTGATATGGCATGTTTTGAAACATTTGTCTTCAATTACAGGCCTCAGTGAACCCGTTCCTGTTGTAAATGAATCAACTGCAACAACGCATGCAAACCGAAGCAATCATTTATCATCTTTACAGGTATTTAAAATAAGTGCAATTATTTATACTAATGTCAAGTATTATCTGACTAGCGATGTTTTTTGTTACTTTGTTTTTCAGGATACCAGTCAGGATTTGCATCTTTTTGACCCTAATACACCACCTGTGGGTCCTACATTTTCTGCATCCCCACTTTTTCCAGATGCCCTATCTGCAACAGTAACTGTGAGCCCTACCAAGCCTTCTACAGCTGCCTCCACCTTAAGCTTCCCTGGACCTGTCTTCTCAGCCCCTCCAGTTTTCACAGAATCTGTCTCTACAACATCAGTCGTATTTCCACAGCCCCTCAGTTCAGTATTGACTACGTTGGCCCAAACTGCTCTTCCTCAGTCATCCAGCATGGCCTTGCCCGCTCCCTCAGCAACCCATGTCACTCCTCAAAATGTCTGCACTAAACCTAATGCTTCCCACTCTCCTTCAAGTTTTCTGAATCACAATCTGCAAGACCTTGCCCTACTGGATCTGGGCAGGCCTACAAAGTGAGTAGCACTTGTTTCATGAGATAAAACTAGGGGGGATATATGGAACATCACCAGCCTGTCCATCTGCCATACAGAATATCTTGGATGATGAGTCATATTTAAAAAAGGAACCTGTGTAAATGATGCAAATCTCTTGTTCCGTTCCAGTGTTTTTAAAATTTGCACTGATTTACCCCCAGTGGGTGTCTAACCACTTAGGTTTAAAGGCCGTTCTACCCATTGATGCGAAACAGCGATTTCTCTCTTCTGCCATATGAAGTTTCAAGTGCCTCTGAACACGTAGCTGGGAAATGGCAGATGCATCCAAAGGTCTCAATTGACCCTGGATGCAAAGTGGTCCTTGGGTGACCCTGCAGCCACTTTATGAACCCTGTTCTGAGCATAGTAACTAAGCAACATCACTCAGGGAAGATAGCGAAAATGATTTGATTCATGCTCTTTAAGAATCATCTCTAAATTACATTTTAAACCATTAGAGCACTTTTTTGCCTCAGTTTAATCAAAATGCCAAGAGCATGACTTAAAAGTAGTTTTTTCTGAAATTTCAGGTGGCTGAGATTTTGTTTTGAATAAATATGAAGCCAAGTGCCTTTGCACTCCACTACAATTGCTAAACCTGACTGCACAATGTTTGTTTGGGAATTTCAGGTAGCATTTAATTTCTTCCTCACTCTTTTTTCTTGTTACTATCAAAAGTCATTCATGATTAATTTTGTCATTATATGTTTAAACATTTTGGAACCTATAATGTATTTGATCAAGACACTTAAAAAATTTGAATTATCAACACAGCATACCTGATGTGGTGGACTTTGGAAGCTTGCTGGTTAAGAGTGAGGGTGGGTGTGCTCCTCCAATCCCATCTTCCAATCTTGGTGTCTCCTCTGCCACATCCACCTCACTGCTTGTTGGAGGAATGCAAGGAGGCTTCACTCCCCAACATGACAAGACTCAGGCAAATGACAGCCCCCTGTTACGTTCTCTGTCCCCCATCCTCCCTCTGAACCAGGCCAGTCCAGGCAGGGGACAGGAAGTGTCCCTGGCCAATGTCTTTGTCCCTTTGGATACAATCAAACCAAGTGAGTTCCAGGAAATTGGATTTATGCTTTGTGTGTGTTTGAGAATGTTAGATATTTTAATGCTTTTGGTGTATAGGAAAAGTTGGACAGAGCTAAAATGCTAATGAAACAGAGTCAAACTTCAGTCTATGCCATGTTGTAGATCTGTGTGTGTGTCTGTGTGTCTGTGTGTGTCTGTATGTATGTATGTTTGCGTATATGTGTGTGTCTATATATATATATATATATATATATATGTGTGTGTGTATGTGTGTATGTGTGTGTGTGTGTGTGTGTATATGTATGTGGGTGTGTGTGTGTGTGTGTGTGTGTATATGTATGTGTGTGTATATGTATGTGTGTGTATATGTGTACCAAACAGATTTAAATCAAAAAAACAAAACCACAACGAACCTATAAGCGATAGTATAGATAGAATATAACTTGTAACCTCCCTATTTGAAACTGATTTGTGGTTGGAAAACTGAACCTTAACATTACTGCCGCTTAATGGTGACACTGGCAAACTCAATGAAAGTGAAGAAAGACACAGGATGGTATTCTCCCCAATCAGCCCAAATATAATGTATAATTATTAGGGTCTGAAAGTATTTATAGATGCATTTGCAAAAAGGAAGGACATGCATCAAAACATGTGTTCAGTACAAATAACATTATGAACAATATGACATTATATATTTGTGAAAAGCCTGAACTTTTAAAAAGAACATCAGGTGACTCATATGGCTTTATTCACTAAGTGTCCAATGTGCCCCATCTATCTCTGTGTTAAGTAAATTTTCCTTTTCCTCTGTTTGTCTTGTATTTTAGGTAACGTGTGTCCTGTGACAGCATATGACAAAAATGGTGTCCGTGTTCTGCTGCATTTTGCTACTGATTGTCCACCAGGCAGGCCGGATGTGCTGGTTATAGTGGCGTCCATGCTTAACACAGCCCCACAGCCTGTCAGGAGCATTGTCCTGCAGGCGGCTGTACCCAAGGTAGGACCTGAATTTTATTTAAAACTCCTCATTTAGGTAGCTTTTTTACTCATGCAATTAAATACTTGCCTAAAAATGAAATTGAAGTCGGTAGGTGCTTTTATATAGTGTCCATGGATGTCTGCTCTGCTGATTTTCCAGAGTATGAAAGTGAGACTGCAGCCACCCTCAGGGACAGAGCTGGCACCTTTTAACCCAATCCTACCCCCTGCTGCCATCACTCAGGTCATGTTGCTTGCCAATCCTCTCAAGGTAGAGCTCAGCCTGGAGCTTTTTTGATGTTCATATATTTATTAATGCATTAAGAAATTTATTAATTGACAGAACTCTTACATACCTAAGCAGCATTTTTACCCATGTTTGAGATCATACAGTATAGCACAGAATTACTGTTTTTTTTAGTCTAAACAGAATGCTTTGAGGATCAGTGACACTGTTGATGGTCAAGATTTTGTGTAATCAAGCAAGCTGTCAGACTGAGTATGTGTATGTGTATGTGTTTTTGCAGGAAAAGGTTCGGATGAGATACAAACTAACATTCACATTGGGAGAGCAGCCACTCACAGAGGTGGGGGAGGTGAATGAGTTCCCGCCTGCTGACAGATGGGGTGCTCTATAACCCTGCCTGCCCCTTTAGGTTCGCCAGACACTACAAGACTTCCTTAATTACTTTGTCAGAACTGCTCAGAAGTCGAAAGAGAGGGCAGTATTGGAAGGCTTTTAGGTAAAATTTGTAGAATAGTATATATACTTTAATAGAGTTTTTTGGCTTGAGATGTTCCCACTGAGGTAGCTAAAGTCCTGTAGAGATTATCCCACTTAGACTTTACTATGCTACCAGAGGTAGTCAGTGTGGTGTAATGACAAAGGGTGTAAGCTGGCTGAATGTGGATAATGGTTACATGGGAAAATATTGAAGTTATTATTAAGTTGTTACAGATATTATAATACCCTTTTGCTCTCAGTTAATATTGATATTAATTCCTGTCCCTCAGTCATATGAGAACTGATTGAAGAATACTTGTACTTTTTGATGCCAGACAGTATTAATATGGAACACAAACACATGTTGAAGGAGATTGTTAAGCCAGGATCACATGAACATGTGACCAAAAATCTGCATTTCACATGATTTCCAGCTGTCAATGCAGGATAACAATGTTTTACGCTGAAGACATTGGAATAAGGCAGACGAGAGCCCCTCTGTTGCTAAATAAAGGGAACTCATAGATTGGCTCAATAGAAATCAGTTACTCTCAGTTCACTGCGTCCATGGCTAACAATTACTACTGAATACTTTAACTTGTCTTCTAAATTCCATACTAACTCACAGGTCAGGCTCTTGTTATGCATCTTTCAGTATTTATTGTTACAAATGTATTATTTATTTTGGTTAGGGGAGGAAGGTATCAGATCTGTTAATATTACTGTATGATATTACAATCGACAACTGTTTTTTTTACTGCATACTCTTCCTATGATGCACATTTCCTGTATTGCAGTAAGAAAGGCACATATCAGTAGTAGTAATGTTTTGAAATACTCAGACAGACATTTTATAATAAATGAAATGTAGCAAAAGTGGTGTGAAGAGCAGCCTTGTGCCAGAGGCATTTGCTCCTTTTTTTTCCTCGGCAGGTACATTAGCTATTAAGGGCAAAGATGAACTATATACATCGAATTGGCTGTGCTTAATGAAGTGCAGACCAGCCAATAATTAACCTCTGGACACAGTGTGGCATATTGTTCGAAGTAAATTAAATGAAATATATAGATTTGCCCTTACTCTAGCTGTTAGACCATGTTGTAGATACCACGCTAGAGGGGCAGGTTATTTTCCCATGGTCAGTTGTACAATTTTAGCTTGTGTGAGAGTTTCCAATGTTAAACCAGGAAAATATTTCTTTGGGTAAGCCTTGAGAATATACATCAATAAAAAAATTTGGTGGTTAATTTAAGGCATTAGGCTTATATGTGTTCATCTAAAACTGTATCTTCTTTATTTTTTTCATTCTTGGTCTATTAGTGCTATATAGGAGATTCTCTACATATTTCTTATAAAATAATTAATTTGTCTTAGATTGGTAAATGAACCTGCATATTTTTTGAAAAGCTATTTCTGTGCATGGCAAAATAAAGAAAGATGGGTATTTGTATTACAGTTTTCACGTATTTTTGCATCTATCAGTGCAGTAGCAAATTAACAACATTGTTGAAGTGCATTTTAACGTATTGTAATCACAATCAGATTCTTTGCTTACGTTAAAGTATTAGTGTGAAAATATTCCAAGTAAAACTCTGTGCATTTAACAAGTACCCATGCAGCAGAACGATCCCTGTCACCGTTAGTTGATATATTATCATACTGGATTGTTATGCTGATGCAGTGACATGTAAGCAGGGTATTCATGTTATAGGGGCTCAAGCTGGAGCTAAGGTTAATTCATATACTAGTTAGGCCAAGCTCATCGTTGCTTGTGTGTAAAATCTGAATCCACAGACTAACTAGTAACTAGAGCTGTGGCATAAAGGCATTTTAGGGAAAAAGTACAACATTTCGCTTTGAGTAAATGATTATTGAATAGAAATACTCAAGAAAAGTACACCAGTATAACTCCGGGTACCTATACAGTTACTATTACTTTTGGGATCAGTCCACCGTTAATCTGTTCCCGGTGCAAACCAACATTTTAAGCGTAGACCCTGGAAAGACGAACGAAGTGGAGCTTGCGCGGCCTCGGCGCAGGACGTCTCCGGAGCGCCCGGCGGATCTGGCGCAGCTGTGCGCACCGCGTTGGACGCAGAGTGGCGCGCCAGGCAGCGCAGCCGCAGCAGAACGGGCGCAGGCAGACGCAGCAGAAGCCATGGCAGACGAAAAACCGAAGGTGAGGACCGGGCTCTGCGCGGAGCTTCGCCCTGCGGGGATCCCCGATCCGTGTGCGGTAATCGCCGGGGTGACACGGCGAGGAGCCGCCGGTGCGACCGGTTTCTCCGGCGGTCGCGTAATTACGGAGAACGCCGACCGCACGAACCGGGGCTACCGCGCTGGCCGGCTAGCTGGCGGAGGTAGCATAATAAGCTAACGTGGCTAATGCGCCCTGAGACCCGGGGCAGAGGAGATAAACACAAATTACTGCTTCTTTTTTTTTTTTCCTTTTTAAAAACGCATTTGATTCGCACCTCTTTAAGGCCGCCGTCGGCGTTAGCGATGCACATGTACAGTTGAAGCGATATCGGCGTTGAATTTCCGGGTAGCTTTCTTAAGTACCGAAGAAAAGGTCCGTACCGTTTAAATACCGTAGTGTACAACAGCAACGCCGCAAAAATAAGTGCTGGAGCAAAACCGTTAACTGGCGTGAAATAGCTGCCTTATGCTCATCGCAAGGTCACATCGATCCCGTCGGGGTGAGAGGGATTGTTGATCTGTGCAAGATGTGATTTCCAGTCTGGTTAGGCCGTTGGGCATTATCGTAAGTTGTAGGCCGTTTCCATTGGACTCGCTCAAGGCTAATGCTAGACGCTAACGCTATCGTTGGGGTTTAATGTTCCCTCTCTCTGTGCGGACGCCACATCGAGTCAGGTGGACGTGACAGCACAGTTCACCAAGATCTTTTTACGATCCGACCCGTCAATAACGTTAGAGTTCATTAATGCTTTTGTCATAAATAGTTGAGGTAGCTCCTATACACGAAGCTTAAACTGTCTGTCCCTGACTGATTGGCTTTTCGGGGAGGGGTGGTGGGGGGGGGGGCAGCACTACAGTTGCTGGAGGTCAGATTTTAACATACTTGTTTATCCTTTGCGTGACGCTTTGGTAGCAACTTGACTTTGTGCACGCCTGACTTTGTTTTTCTTCCCTTCAGGAGGGAGTGAAGACGGAGAACAATGAGCACATCAACCTGAAGGTGGCAGGGCAGGATGGCTCAGTGGTGCAGTTCAAGATCAAAAGGCACACTCCTCTCAGCAAACTGATGAAAGCTTATTGTGAACGACAGGTGAGACTACTACAGTTGTAATGCTGCTCAGACTATATCTTTGGGAAAGGAACGAAACGTCGCGGGCATGATAATCTCTCACTTGTTGCCACATGAAAATGATTGGCCCCCTTAACACCTCGGTCATCTGGGTGCACCATAATGTTGATTGCTCAATATTTTAAGGATAATTCTCTGCCTGTCCACGCAGGGGCTGTCAATGAGGCAAATACGATTTCGATTTGATGGTCAGCCCATCAATGAAACAGATACACCCTCGCAGGTAAGGTTACACTCTCTTATTTAGCCTACATATATAGTCATGAACTACTGTTGAATGAGAGAATGAATACTAACTTCAGAGCATTGCTACTGTGGACATTGTGTGTGACTATTTTAATGCTTTTCCTGTCAGTTTTTTATGATTACAGGCTATTTCTTAAAGCATTTCAAGAAAGCAAGTGGTTGGAGAACAATATTTCTGCAAGTTTAAGTGTAGACAGGTTTAATAAATTCACTGTTTGATTAGATAGCACACTATATATAATTCCAAATGTTATTACACAATTTTTGTTTTAAGAAATGCTACTTAAATATTAGCAGGTGGATGCTGCATGAGCTTACCTTGTCAGCTATATTTAATTCTATAACAAATGCTATACTTTGCGTGAAATAGAAACATGAGCCATTAGACAGCAGTGATACAACTGTAGGAAGACACATTTGCTCCATAATAAAAGTAGGTCTTGAGCACCTGCTATGAAGCTTTCATTTTCACTTCATACCTAAGGTTGGACATGCTTTGACGCAAGCTTTGTCCAGTACTGGCAGTGTCTTACAATGCTGATATTGTATTCAGATAAATTGCAGATTTTACAAACAGCGCTGAGCATCTGTGAACATATCAGTCATATCATGCTGCAGTTGTGCTGCCCCTTCAGGTACAAGAAGAAAAAGTCTAATCTCAAGTTAGACTCTGATAGACCACTACACCGCCTCCTATAACCCCTTTATGAGCCCCCCTCCTTTTTTTTCCGCTTACATGAGATCTCAAAAATCTCAGTCTTTGTTTTCTAACCTGTCCAGGAAGAGATATGATTAAAATAAAATTTGTCCCTGCCCATTTTCAAAGTTCTTTAGAAAAAGTCAAACAAACGCCTAAATTTATCTTTGATAACTTTGAGCAATCTTTTGTTTACATGTGACCTCACTGCCACTGACTGCAGTTCCTAAATGGCTTCACAGTAAAGGCTTTCAAATGCCATCACATAAAAATGGAATTCTTTGTAAAGCACATGCAGAAGTGCTGAGTTAGTAGCACAAATAGAGGGGGAAAAAAACAGAGTGCAGAAGAATATTTTTCTTACAAGGGCAATGACACAGGAGCAGTAATTGTGCTTTAGTGAACAACGTAATAATATGTATGGGGGACTATTATGGAAGTGAACAAAAAACAATGTCATAAGTAAAAGCAATGGAATACTACTTAACTAAACAGCACATTCCCAACTGATACTTGAACTTTTCTTACAGCTAGAAATGGAGGATGAAGATACGATTGATGTGTTCCAACAGCAAACTGGAGGCTCTTCTCTTTAAAGACTGTTTCCTACGAACCTCCCTACCTCCCCATTTCGTCCCTGAACATGTTTGTTATGCCCAGTCTTCAAATGCTCATGACCAGTGTTGATATCATCCAGTGGAATACTTTTTCAAAATGCTGGAAGACAGCAGCACAGTTGGTGTAGATAGATTTTATCACACTTTCATTTACATGTTAACATTTCTGAACTGCGCAGTGTAGACAACTTGTAAGCTGCAGTGAGTCTAATGTGCTGAGGAAATTAAAAGCTTCTTTTTTTTTTTTTTTTTGGGGGGGGGAAAATTCCTTGTTTTTGTTTTTATACTTATGTCATTGAGGTTTTGATTCAGATGGAATTTTGTTACTGTTGTCAAGTAATCCTGCATATTAAATTCACTGACATCTGTTGTTATGAAAATGTATTATTGGAATAAATTGAGTTTTTTTTTTTTTTGTTTTTTTATTAACCCATGTCCCTGTTATTTGTTTTATGGATACTTAGGATTCTAAACCAGATGGAACTAGCGGGTGAAACACTAACATTTAGTTTCTTAGCCTGCAACGGTGAATTGGTAAACCAGTGACATGTTTAAAATAAATAAATAAATTTAAAAAAATTTATAAAGGTGCTTTTCAGAGTCAAGCCAAGATGAATTTCATTTATTTTAATTTTAAATGCATTGTTTTAAATATCTTTGGAAAAATAAGACAACGTTGCCCTTGAATAACAGAACAAACTGTATTTATCCAAGGATCATTTATAACTCTCGTGGAGTCACTATGAAAGTCAGCAATCCTTGTTCTTCCGTGGACAGCAGATAGGCCTTTTATAGTGTTATTGCAGATAAGAGATTATACCATGGTAGATGAATTTAAGCAGCGAGTGCTTAATAGTATATAAGACATCATCCCTAAAACAGGCAAATCCCCCATCATGTTTGGCAGGTTCATGGGCTGTTGCCTTTTCACATATTTACCTGTAGTCAGTAAATAAGACCTGCTTCAGATGAAAATGTCTTCTGTGGGTTATCTCAGTTTAGGTGCAGTTCGGTCCTCTGATAGTTTATCAGCATGCACAAGGTGAATTTGGCGTAAAACTTCATTGCTAAAGTTTTATTTTCTCAATAGTATGATTTGTAGATGATTATTTTTCTACAAAAAGATGACAAATTATTGTTTTTGTTGGTTTTTTTTTTTTAATCTCCAGAAGAAACCTGATGGTGGACTTCTGGGTCAGCATTACATTATAGTATGTGCACGTACTTTATCCAATCCCGGGCTTGACTGATGTCCCAGGGTCCAGGCATCAGTCCCCTTTGGGGTCGTACTTCGAGGGTGTAGAAACGCCCTTTCAGCGCAAGTTTCTCCTGCATCCGCACCGTCGTGTCGCTTGAAATGAGCAGAGAGGAGAAAAGCGGAAAGGCTGTTTTTTGTTACCTTCAGTTTGCGCTCCAAATGTGTCACTTTTGCTGAATCGCGGAGTCGTAAAGATCAAACCTTAACATTACATCATACACTTCTTAAATAAATGATTCAAACGTGGCTCGACCTCACTTTGATATGAACCTTAACAACGCCGCAGCCTCCATCAGTCAAATCGGCGTGTGTTATTTTGAAAGATTCGACCGGAAGTCGCGTATCTCCTTCGGCGAGCTTGACTGGTCCAGTCAGACTGGAAGCAGGTTGATCATTGAGAACCACCGGCTACGATAGACAATGATGAGGCGGTGAAGCGCTGCTAAACGAAGTGTAATCTGCGTTTATCCTGTTAGAATAATTAACATTTCACGACTTCTTGTGCAAAAAAAAAAAATAATAATGACGACGACCACGACATTCCAAGGAATGGAGCCCGGTGCTAAAAGCAGTTCCAGGTAATAGGCGTCGTTCAGACCGCTCCGTTACCCGTTAGCCGCCGTGAAGCCAACAAGTCCAGCGTCCTCTTGACGTTAACCTCAACGCTGCATAGGTTAACGTACAAATCCGAGAGATCTCGGCTCTAACACCTGCCTGTGAGACGTTACCCGACTGCCTCGACGTGTCTCCGAGACAAAGCGCGGGTCTGCGATGCCGGGATAAAGCCACACCTCGTCGTTTTTGTCCCTTAGGATGGACCGTCGCCGCTTTCTAACGTTAGCTAGCGAGATAAACACATGCACCCTCCCTTTTGTAGGGATGCCGCCTAGCTAGCAAGTGCACACTAGGCGGCTCGGTTCCTAGCATCGGCTCCGTGGGCCTTTTACGCTGGCGTTCGTTAATGTGCTGAATTTCCTCGTTGGTTCTTTATTTTATTTTTTTTTTTATCGTGCAATCGGTAGAAAGCGGAAAAGACAGATCAGCTGTGTCTTTGCAGCTGGGCGGGGCCCCGTGGATTTTTAGATCAGTTGCGGAGAAGCTCAGTTAAGTACAATGAATTATCCTCTGTGCTGCCCCGCATATGGCCTCGTTGAGGCGAGGGCCTGTTACAGCTGGCCACACCTGACTTTAACCCGAGCTGCATCTGTATTTTATTTTTCATCACAAGAGATGCGTTGATACCAGCCCGCTGCTGTTCCCATTGCAATTAAATCTGGAATAGCGCATATTCTGAATCTGCAGTTTTTAGATGAACGCACGAGTTTCCACTAAGGTTTGTGACAATCGTGGCGACAGTAACAGTGGGAACATTGCAAGATTTGAAGAAATAGATGGATAGATTAAATACATTAGACCAATATATTTACCGAATTGTGAAAGATCTGTTTAGTGGTATCTTTCCAAATCAGAGAAAAAAAAAAACCTAATCAAATGGATGTATAACATTGCTTAACACAATAAGTATCCCAGTACCTTTTAGGTGTCAGTTTATTAGACACACTTGTGTAGTCGGATACACCAGCTCTTCAAAAAAATCACACTCTCTTGAAAGTCATTTTGGAGGATGTAGTTAATAGCGCTGTTGGAACTGTAATCCAATACCCAGAGAGGGGTTCCTAATATTTAATCTGCACTTGTTGATATAAATGGGTTTGACAAGACAATAGAAACACCTTTTAATAGTAATATTCAGTGTTTCCCATTAGTTTCAAAGACTGACAGACTCAGAGGTTTTTTTCTTTTTTTAAACAATGTGAAATGTGTAAAATGGTACTTTATCATAGAGCTGTGCGCAGTGCATAGATTTGCTCTGCTCCTCCCTGCCCTGTCCTCTCTCTCTCTCTCACACTCACAAAATACATTGACAGAACTGCTTGTCGTTGTCTCACTGGCAAACCGGGAGAAGAGGTCTCTTCGGTGGCCCGGTGGTTCGTCATAAAAATCCCTAAAGTTTTTACCTGGTTTTTCTCGGTCTTTACCTGCTCTACACGTCACACAGGGTGAGCAAGAGTGTGTGCTGCCTATATCAGCTGCACTGGGCTCACTGGCCAATCACAATATGTAATCAGTAGGGTTGTTTTTTGGCTTGTTTGACACAATGTGAGGCTGTATTGTTCAGTTATTTATATGTCACAAAGTTCTTGACAATTGAAATATTTGCCATACCGTATACCTTTATAGTATATGGTATTGTTTGATCATAATTAAAATTTCATTGTTACAGGCAATACCAAATAAAATTTCAGCTCACCAACACATCTGAAACTCCACAACATGCAGTGCCGTTGGAACAGTAGTAGCCAACAAATTATTCCACACAGGCACATTCTAAGGAATACATTTTTAAATCATTAGTAATTAAAAAAAACCCCAAAACATTCTGACGTCACTTTTTTATCTCTAATGGGACCAACTTTTCTTTCCACATCATGAGAATCTGGCTGCCTAGACAGTGCAAAGATACTCTTCAGCCACTTTGATTAGTTGTAAAAGCACAGGGTAGAACGCTGTTAAATAACCCAAAATAAAATTGATTGTTGATCCTTATTGATATGAGTGTGAATCAAGCATAATTCCTCATTAGTTAATTCTAATCATTCCATGTCTAAAACTACAGGATCAAGGCAGGTGGTTTTTAAATAAATAATTTTAGAGCTGAGGAAAGAAGCACCGGAAAAGTCAGCCAGTACAATGCAGCTCTCAAAAACAGCGTTGACCATCTCTCTCTTTCCAGGGTTTTGCGCCCTCCTGGTGGTGGCTCCAACATTTCGCTTGGAGCAGATGAGGAGAAACCTCCCATCCGGAAAAACAAGATGGCCTCCAGTGTTTTCGCTGAGCCGGAGGACCCCTATGCTAATCGAAGGAACAATCCACCTGGTACAATCTGCCTTATCTCAAAAAAATGTGTTGCTTGAGTATGAAAGCATACAAGTTAGGTTCTCACACCTGTCTTATCTTGACAGTTTACTACAATATCTTTGGATGGTGTAGCTAAAAAACAAAAACAAAGCACAAAATTAGAGACGAGTGACAGCTTGGAGATTTTTTTTAAAAGGTTAAAGATAAAAGTTTTTTTTTCTGTAGGTTCTTGTCTTGCCGCGGGACCAAACTGCTCTTCTGCCCCCAGACTACTCAAAACCTCAGACAGCTGAATACATACGAAAAATGTGCCGTCTCCAGAGGTTCAACTTGACCTATCAGAGTGGCTTTAGCTGCACAAATGATTAATTGATTTCCCTTTCAGCTTGTCATGAGATATTCAATCACCGGCGTTTCTCTACTAATCATGATTCGTCTCAAGCATGTGGAGATCTGAAATATTCATGTAGAATTGAGCTGGCTTGAGTTCTCGTTAGATCACATGGTTAAAAAAATAATATAAAGTAATTTACAGTATGATAGTTAAATAATATAAAAGTACTACAAAAGACAATTCTAAGAAGTATCAGGTTTGTTTGTGACAGATTCATCATAATTCACTGATAAAACACTTGAACTGAAAATGTGGACTCTCTAAATGTAGGTTAATAAATAGCAAAATGTTATTAAAAGAGGAAATGAAACACAACGGGAAAGTTGATTATAGGTTTTTTTTTTTAAATTAACTAGAGTAGTGGTTCCCAATTTTCTAGTATGAACTTGCTCAGAACTAGCGCTGCATGTCATAGCTGCAGATGGCATATAGTGCAGACCAGCTGTAACTTTAACAGCACTAACCCTAGTGATGGCCCTGAGAGATTTCCAGGCTATAAAATGAATTTAACAACTATGTAAGAATAAATAAACTGCTAACTTATCATTTGCTGCAAAGCAGCTGGCAGCTGATAAAGACTGGCTTTCTATTTTGAACTTACTGGGTTCAGGGTCTGTAGTAAACATTTTCTGATGTGTGATTATTTGGAAAAAAAAAATGCAACAAGTTGAAACTGGCTAAAGCCACCATTAACATAACTATACCACTGGAATAAACACAGTGAAATGCTGAAATGCTTCTATAATATTTATCCAGTAGTTGGGGAAAATTATCTGATTTTGAGAGTACTAAACACAGTACATTAAAAAATAATGGCGGGCCTACAAAGATAACACATTTGCAGTTGTTTGGTTAGTGTTTTTGGGGAAATGAAAACTCCTACGCTGGTGTCAAGTTGGAAGTGTTATGGCAGCTTTAATGCCATATGGCTTTCCGAGAATCTCCTCAAAGGACTTGTGGGCTGTAACACATCCAAGCCATCCAAGTGGGAAAGTAGCCGGTTGAGGCGAGACAAATTTTTACTTTTCCCACTGAGTGAGAGCCTTTAGTCTTGACAATATTTTGATCTTTGATTAACTGGCATCAGAATTACTGTCTTTGAGAATTACCTTTTTTTCTGTTTTTCAACAAGCATTTTCCCTAATTGTCACTGAGTGGTTTTCTCAGTGTTTTGACCTCAACTGCATAGTTCAGCTGTCGCACATGACAGTGACTGATTGGGTTGTTCTCCTTCTTGTTTATACACAAACAACTGGATTGACATGGTAGTCCTGGAGAGGCTTGGTCTAACTTTAAAATAACAGCATTAATTAGGAGTTAATTTTTCTGGTTATTTTATAATTCATAGGCAGAATCCTAAACTTCCATGTTTAGGTAATAATCTTGTTAGACACCTTTCAATAGCCAATGCCTGGTGAATGTTCTATATATGATAACGAGTCAATCATGCCTAGACTGTCTGTAAAAAAAAAAAGCATCACAAAGTTTGGTGGCAAACCTTTATTACAGTGTCAACATCCAAAGAAACTCCGGCATAATCCGCATCTCTGCAGGCCAATTGTATGACAACTAAGTTCAAAACTCATATTCTCATACAAATGGGGCTTGCAGCTTTTCTTCAAGCTATACCATCTATAACTGGAAGTTACACATAGTGAAATAAGATGTACAGTATTTTCCTGTAAAATATAATGTTGTGTAATTCAAAAAATAAAAAAATGGAAATACTAATATAAGAGAGTACATGGAAAATAATTTTAAGAACATTATTTTATTGCTTTTATAAGTTTTGCTCCTATGCTTCTTAGGCCCCTTAGGCAGTAAGTGCAGCTTCCAGTCTTCTTAGGCAGATCTCTACAAGCTTTTTCATTAAGGCAAATCTGTGGCCGGCTGGGAGCAGGTGCCTAATCTTGAACTAGTTCTTGGCATTTCAACGGGCAAAGAAGGCAGAGCAGTTACTCAGTTACTCCCAGCTTCACTGCCCAGCTGACGGCGCTGTTACAAGTTCACCAGGAGAGGCCCTTTGTGGTGCGGTAGAATTTCATAGCTGAGCTATGATCACACTACCAGCTTTTACTTTGTCTCTGAGGAAATCTCATGTTTACATATCCTCGATGATGTACAACTACAATAAAACATGAGTTTTCAGGTAAAACATGATTCATGTTCAGGAGCATGGTGTAGGATGCCGATTCATAGAGAAGGTGTGATGAAGAAAAGACATAAGTAATAATCACGACCAGGAACAGCCTTAGTACTTATGACATCAGCGTATTAGCATCGTCATTGTGAGCATGTACTTGTACTTCTTACACGTTTGCATTCAGTTCAAAGCACACCTGACAGTGTGCGGTTGACACTGCTACCTCCATTGTTGCTGCCTTGACAATTCTTACTGTATTTTTTCCTGTGCAATGGGGGGTTATTACCAACATTTCTGGTGCACTCCTTTTTGTTGTTCTGGCTAAACCGTTTCCTTCTTTAGAACACCTGTCTAATCCAATGAAAGTTTGTTTCTTGCCCTATCGGGCTTGTTGTAATGCTGTTGTCATGATCTTACATACTGTATATCACCATGACATTTGTCTCAGTGTAGAAATCGGGAACAATTACTGGATGTTGTCTGCGTACCTTCCATGGGAAACATTATCTATCTGCACCATTATTTCTCATTACTTTTCCAGGTGGGAAGCC
Source organism: Istiophorus platypterus (assembly GCA_016859345.1). Classification (NCBI taxonomy): domain Eukaryota; kingdom Metazoa; phylum Chordata; class Actinopteri; order Istiophoriformes; family Istiophoridae; genus Istiophorus; species Istiophorus platypterus. The sequence continues at coordinate 16,730,045 of CM029114.1, read as the reverse complement.
CACAGGGGTTCTATGTGGTGAGCCGTCAGCCCCCCTAAGGAGAGGAGGGAATCACACCAACCACTCAGCAGAAGCCCCTGCCACAGTAAGCTAATGCATCACATCATGAGTTCTGGAAAGAAATGAAGTGAAACCTGAAGTCAGATAGACATATAGAGAAGTAAATAAAGTCCCAATGATTTAATATATTTTTTTTCCTCTTCATATTCCCTTAATGTCTCTCAAAGATAGCTTGTGTATCATTACCAAAGAAACAAAACTTTATCAAATGTCAATTATGTCATAACTACTTAGATTTCAGTCCCCAATATGTGTGTTTTTTCATTTTTTTCACGTTTAATTTTTAGATTTTTTTTTTTTTCATTCAGGCTGTTGAAGCACTGACTTCTTCTTTTGCTTGTGTTTTAGGAAGGACAAACTCCTGTTCATGATCATGGTAAGCACCCTTTTCTCTGTTTTGATGACCTAGTTTTTCACTACTTGTAAAACCTGTCTTATCTTCCTGTAGTATACATGCTGAAAGATTTATGCACAGTAGTTTTTCACATAATGCGTAAACACCTGCTTTTGATAGAAAAGAGAGGAGGAAAGACAAAAAAAAGGATTAATTAGGGAGAACCTAAACCAGTGGTCTAATATTGCAAAAAAGGATCAGTGATATGTCTTAACATCACTATAGAAAATACATCATGTATAAGACATGGAAATCAAGAAACAGCATTGTTCTTGTATTGCAATGTACAGCTAGTTAGTCCTAGTTTTATAAATATGTAAGTACAAAAGATCAGCCTGTTGTTTCATTCATAACCATTATTGGCTGCTTAGCTTATGTATTTGTTGGTATTTTCAAATAGTTCACAAATGGTTACATTCACATTACAAGAGAAAGGACTTTTAGGATGGGAATTTGTTGTTTTTGTGCAAATTTGCTATCTGGGTAAATGGTAAATGCAGTATCAGCTGATACCAGTGGGGCTAGAGGAATGTGTAACAACAAATACATTTAATATCAACAAAGTAAAATATGTTTGTTAGTGGTAGATGATGTTACTGAGACAGGTGAAAACCAAAACATATTGGCAGGCTTCTGAGGTGTGAAATGTATTCTCATGACAAAATTATGTAGTCTGTTACCTTGCTTTTGTTTCCAAATGTCGATCATAGTCACTTGTCTCCCTGCCTGTGTTCAGAAAACAGTGTGGCTGAGCCTGAAGCAGTTCCAGAGCATCAGGAGGAGGCTCCTCCAGCTGAGGAACCTGCTGCTGGACTACCATCTGGCCGCAGGAATCCCCCGGGGGGCAAGTCCAGCCTCATCCTGGGTTGAGTCTCAGCCAACTGTCCCTCTTTACCTCCACTTGTCCCTTAACTCATCTTTTTTCTTTCCTTTTTTTTTCTTTCTTTTTTCTTTTTTTCAAACAAGGATCCCAAGCCCATTTCTCTGTACCACAGGAATCTGGATGTCCAAAAAACACCAGTCTCCTCCACATCCCCAAGTGCATTGTTTTGATACCTCTTTTTTGGAAACTGTTTTGTACTGTTTTTATTGTTTGTTTATTTTGACAGAAGCACTTTATGTATTACTATGTACATGGTTCAAAGTCTGACTTGCCCCTGTAATGCGTTAGACCTGTCAGAAAGGGTACAAGGATCACAATTCTCATATCAACTAATGATAAATCCTCATTAACGTTTATTGCAACAGCACAAGCTGTAGGTAATTATATAAGCAGTTTCTAGAACGCAAGCAAAGAAAAAAGCCGTAACTTTTGCACTGTGTTCCGTTTTGACCCATCATGCATGCACCTCTGGTCTGTAATGTATGAATGTGAGAAGAAACATAACTGTGAAGATTTTTTTTTTATTTTTTATTATTTTTTTTTTTTTTATAATTCAACCTGTTAGTTGTTTCTTTGTGGAATAATTGTTGTATTGTTGTTGCATGAAGTTGGAGTCTTTCTACTGATTATGCTATTATTATCCACGTAGGAGCCAAATAGGAGCCACATAAATTACTGCATTGTGGTCTGAAGGATGCAACCATTTGTCTTCAGATGAATACTGTAGGTCCCATGTCAGGTGACAGAATTGGAATAAGCCTTTTTTATATTATAGTCACTAACCTTAGAATATATTTACCCCAGTGCCGGTTTTCAGTGCCCCATGTTTTTATAGGTAAAATTTCCTCTAAAATAAAGTGTGCCTGTTTGTGTGTTAGGCTACAATATCAAACAAGGTTGGATTTCTCCTTATTGCATCCTACCAGTTATCACTATGACCTAGTTTTTTTCCATTGAGAGTCAATGGAATATTGTTGGTCCTGCCACTCAAGTCTTTCTGGTAAATCCATCCAAGTGACCTTATGACAGCTCAGCCTTTTTTCCTCTGTTTTACGCCCCTAATACGTTAATGATCATGCTCCCTGGAAATATAGGAAAGTCTTTTTTTTAGATTTCAAGTCACATTATTCAACCAAAATTCAAACTCCTTCCTGCTTCTGTCTTGTTGAGTCACATGTGTGACTGCTTTGCCAGCAAGCTGTCATGCATGAGAAAATTACATTTCAGGTACATGAAATTTTTTTTCCTGTGGTGTCTATTTTAATGTGTGTTATGATGCAAGATTTGTCTGTTTGCATTCTATACCAGTTCCTGTTGCTTGATGTAAGTCACTGCAGAAATTTGAATTCAAGAAATGGCACAAGTGGAAATTATCATTAAAAATCAATCTTGACCATGTGCTGTATTTGTTGTGTATTTTCTAAGTAATAGAATGATCATACTTTGAGCTGCAATGTTTAGTTGATTAATGAATAAGTAAATTAATTAATTAATTGAAATGGACAGTTCTAGCTTCCCCGGTGTGATGATCGAATGCCTTTCTTTGTCAGACATGAGAGTAAACTGAATATTTTTGGCTTTTGAGACATCCGCTTGGGCATCTATAAGGGAACTTTTCATGGTCGGTATAAAAATGAGGAAGGATTACAGTTAATTGTTCTAGGGCAGACAAGGATCCTATCTTTTAGTTACGCAAAAACCAAAACCAAAACAAACAAAAAAAAATCCCCCCCGCTATTAAGAACAATTTCCCCTACCGTCATGGGGATCATATCTTACATTCTTAGACTCCTACATCAGGGAATATCCAGAGTTCAATGTGAAGTAGATTCATTGATTTATTATTATTTATTGAAACGGATTAGAATAAACTGAGCTGGTGTCGGGTGCGCATCCAGCTCATCGCCGTCCCTTTCTGCTCCTAACCGGAGATGGGCTCACGTCGGTTCGTCTTTCTCACGAGGATTAGCTGTATCTTGGACATTAGTGGTTTAGTGGACATCCTGTTGCACTTTTCAAACAAACAAACAAACAAACTTGAATCACTGCGTCGCACACGCCATTATATTTCGAAGCAAGCGCATCGCTCTGCTCTCCTTCCCTTAACTTGTCGCCAATCTTGATCCTTTTGTTCTCCAAAGGGAAAATAAAAGCACGTCCAATTAATTTCTGTTTATAGTTACATCTGGCTTTTTTTTTTTTTTAGCTGCCCCGCCAGCAAATGTTGGTACACTCCTCCTATTATTCAAATCGAAACTGAAAGCGCTCCGGACAAGCTGGGTAGATAGGCTCGTAACGTCGCTCTAACGCCACAGCGGGTCTGGAGCAGCTGCGGGTCGTTGTATGTGCCGGTCCGGGGACTAAGGAGGAGATCGTCGGCATCGTGGGTAAAAACTTTTGCTCGACCACTCGAGACCGTATTCTCGCGTCGGATTTTAACGTGAGTGCGGGGACGCGGTCGTGACCGCGGTCGTGACCGCGGACGCCCCCTCCCCCGATCCGCGGCGCTCGGCGCGCACAGGAGCGCAGCTTTCAAATGGCCTTTGCTGCGGAGCGCATGGCCGTCTGTCTGCCTGTCTGTCTGTCTGCCTGTCTGCCCGTCTGTCTGCCTGTCTGTCTGTCTGCCCGTCCGACTGTCTGCCTGTCTGTCTGTCTGTCTGTCTGTCTGCCCGCCCGACTGTCTGCCTGCCTGTCTGCCTGTCTGTCTGCCTGTCTGTCTGTCCTGCATGGCTGCTCTGACACCCTGAATCTGCAGGGAAATCTTGGACTCGATCGGTCGGAATCAAGTTTTGACAGCGCCTCCGATCTTTAGTTACTAAGGCAGGTAACTGGAAGCTAAAAAATAAAACTCTGGGTTTGCGTCCTAAGAAACTTTCATACGCAGCAAAGGTAGCACAGCAGAGTCTCTATCATGGACATAAAGGCGATGTTTCTTTTTCCTTTTGAACTTTTTTTAGACGCACAACTTTTCCCAGTGAGTAAGAAGTTAGGCTTTATCACAAACCTCCTGTCTGCTTCTATCGTGGTTTTCACAGAGCATGGATTCTCTTGTGCAGCAGGAGTCTGTAGTTGGAAGTTTGAGTTTACTGTGGTTAGTGTAGCAGGCTCTCAGATACACCATGGTGCAACAAAACTAAAGCAGACATCTTAATATGTTTAAGGCAGAGGGAAGAAAAATAGCACATCGAATAGAGTATATTCTGTTCTATATCGTACATTGATTTATAGCGTAGTCGGTGTTTAGACTAAGCAAACGGACGCTGCTGAATTTATCATAAGGAAAGAGAAAGTCGAAATTTGTCAGTCGTTTATCAGGGGAAACGTTTGGCTGTGTGAAAGTGGTATTGTGATGAAAGTTGGCAACGGAAAACGATAAAATCCAGTAAGTTAGTAGATTTTTGAATGGTCATATGTAAGTACTGCTCGTGCTATAGTGTCATCTCTCTCCTACAGCAGAGCTCATTGATCTTGCAGATGATAAGCTTTGAAATCTCTTGTAATTAAAACAATAAAACTGGAGTTAAAACAACAAACATCACGTGCTGGGGCATGTCACCCCTGACATTGTGTTTCTTCATAGCTTCTAAGTTGGATTGACCTGTAGTCTCGGGTCAACTGCAAAACAGCTGCAGTAGCTTGATTACCGTATTGGGATTATTATAATATTCATAAAAATGTAGGTTATATTGTGCATGATTTCATTCACTTTCAGACTTGTTGTGGCTTACATGAGAACTTCATCGCTTCTCACAGAACAGCCAGACCGCAGAGTTGTTTCCATCTATTCATGGGATCAGTAAGTGAAACAAAAGCACAGATGTTGGATTTAGTCCAAGTTGAAACAGATTTTGGAAAGCAATCAGACAAGTAGTACTGAGATGTCTTTATGTAGGATCTTACCTACTTTATTTTGCTTTGTATATTGTGTGTTTTATATATGTATTTCTTTGTTAAAAGCCCCTTGAAGAAAAAGCATCACAAATGAGCTCAAGCCATTAAAGCTTTGATATTTGAAACTGCTTTATTTAGTAAATATCTATTATCAGCACACAAAAACTATTGTAAACTTTCCATGCAATTCTTATTCTCTGATGGTCTCTATTTTTGTGTAGGTGCATAGTTCTAGGTTTCCCCCAGGAAAATGTTTTAGCTGAGGCAGTCTACAAGTCAGTGGTCTTGTAATCTGTTTAGTAAAGATGATTTATAATAATCACAGTGTTGTTTAAAATAGGTCTTCTACTCTTCCCCTGCAGGTTAATTTTCTTTCTCCTTAATTTTTTTCTTACAAGTGGAGGTGGTGTTTGTTTAAGGTGAGGTGGCCTGCCTCTGCTACAGCTGGGGGAAATCCTGCAGTGCAAAAGTACAGCTCTATGCAATTGTTGGTAAAATTTGAGTAGATAAATCTTTTGATTGCCTACTCAGACCAGTTTATTGGTGAGCAATGCTCACCTGAGTTTTGGTTTAATCACTTTGTTTGCTCAAGGCAAGCACACCACACCGAAATGACACCCCCCCTTTTTTTTCACATGTTGCTTCTTATAATTTGATTTAAAATCTGATTGTGTTTGGACAATGTGGCAAAAATCATTTTTTCTTTAATTCTTATAAGTAGCCGTAATCAACATCAGCTGAAAGCTTTTCCCACCGACTGATCCAAATACAGCGATCTGAGGGCTGTTAATTAGTTCTTGGGCAACCTGTAAAAGAATGTTATAAAACATGCCTGCAACTATGCACTTACTGGGCAAATAACTGAGTCTGTCATCCTAATTAATTTCACCAGGCCCTAACATAATGCCTTCTAATGCAAAGTAATAGATTTTTCCTAATTCCACTCCAAATTTGCCCGCGATGGAATGGTAAAACTGGGGCCACTAAAATACTAAAACAATAATAAAAGTGTCTTTGTTGTTTTTGAACTCAGCTGCCTTTTGCACTCTGCGCTTTGATTCACAAAAATAGATTCATGTGAGTAAAAATGTGTATGTGCTTGTTACATTTTAACTGATTCCCACATAGAAATTGTTTACTTTTACTATCATTTCAGATAAATGAACATGATCTCCACCGGTATCATCTTATTCATTATCACTACCATCTACATCAGTGCAGGAAATGCAAGTAATGGTAAATTCTACTATCATCTGAGAATTTCAAGTGTTAATGCTGCTTGCTACTGATGTATTATGTCATCTCCTTTTAAAAAAAATTTTTTTCTTCTACAGTTTTTGTAGATGTGCAGTGCAAGACTGACAACATGGGACAGTTTAGCCACCAGTCACTACTGGAGTGTGTTATCAAAACCAAACAAGAGGCAGCAGATGCAGAAATCCTTATTGTCATTTGGAATAAGATTGGAGTCAAGAACCCCTTACTGGTTTTTAACGAAGGAGAAACTAAACTGCAGCCTCGCTATAGGTTTGCTGAGCCAAACTGGAACAACAGGAGCATGAATGTGTCCCTGCTCATTACCAGCACTTCGGTAATGGATATTGGATATTATAAATGCACAGTGATGACAAACAGCGGTCATAGTGAGAGGGACACCAACCTTATAGTCACAGGTGAGAGCCAGCCATTGCTGACCACTGAAAACATTCTGGCACATAGAGATGATCATTTTCAGACAAGACAAAATCTTCAGAAGTAATCCCAGCAAAATGCATGCATTCTAGTTACATATAGAAAATGGACTTGTTCAAAGACTTAATAGTGGCTCTGCTAGGGTGAAAATTATTTTGAGGTAAGGGGATTTCCAGGCCATTAAGCAGTGTCAAATAGCTCCCCTGCGTCTTCCCTTATCTTCAGTTTCATTGTCATAAATGATCACATCCAAAAATACCTACTGCTACAGCCAGTTATTTGTCCTGCTCAACATACTGTACTTCATAGCGCTTGCCAGATATCATGGTAAACAAATAATATTGAAAGACTTATTGTATTATTATTATTATTATTATTATTCATATTTTTTGATTTGATTGACATCATGGTGCAGTGTTGAGCTAAAGACCATTTTCTCTTCGCAGCCAAATACAGTGTACCAGCTATACGCTCCACCTCTGAAAAAATTAATCGAAATGAAGATGGTTCCCTGATATGTGACTCTGATGGTGGCTACCCGGAAGGTCAAATTCGCTGGTTTGCTGAAGACAACACGGAGTTGAAAGAAAAGTCTAAAATGACAGTGACAGCAACACAAAGTGGTCTGTTTAACCTCTCTAGCAAGCTGACTTTGCTGCCAGGATCTGTTTCCTCCAAGTATACCTGCGTAGTGTTCAGTGCCAGCGGAGTCAAAGAGACTGAGGCCACATTTGAAGTAGACATACCAAAAGCAGAAGGTATGTGTTGTTGAGCACCACTCTTGACACCTTTCAGGACTTTTGGCTCAATCCTGCTGCACGCAATAAAATGTCATACAGTAGCCTCATGTTAGCCGCAGTTACATGTAAGGTGATGCTTTACCTGAAATTTGAAGCAACATGGATGTCACAACTTTTATATAGTAATACAGAAATTGTTTAGGATTGTCAAGCTAACAGGAACTTGAACCAAAAACCAACAGTAGAACATGTTTTTGTCGTCGCTTTGGGAGGTCATACGATACCGGCTTTTCCAACAGAAAACAATAAGTGAAATGTAAAATGAAAAAACAGTTATCTTTGCAGGGTAAACAGATCTTGTAAACACGAAAATGCAGGCGCTCCATATAAACATGCTCTTGAGATGAAGATTTTGTTTCCATACTTTTGTCTGCAATTGCAGTCAACCATTATATGTGCGTGGTTCTTTTTGATATGTACTTCACAGAATAGCCAGGCTGCAACATGTCTCTAAATCTCACCTGACATCTCGATCAAAACTTTATGATAGTGCTCTTCACAAAGAAAGAACACTGTGCCTGAAAGTCCAAGCATTCTAAGACTGGGTAATGCTATTCGATCCACTACTCAGTCTAACTGAGAGAAAAAACACATCAGTGATTTTAATTTCACTTTGGGTGCTTCATATTAATCACATTGGAGCTGTTATGCAAGTTGTCACATCTCTTACGTGCAGTTAAAGGTCATTTCTTATCAGCAGACCGGTATCTGATCACCAGCTCCTTGCCTGACGTGCTAGTCTTCTTCTTTGATTCTTCTTCTTTGTTTACTCAGAAAAAACATCTGAAACATTCTCTTGGGAAGAAGAGAAAGTGAATGTAGACTGCTAAAATAACACACTGGGAAATCCCAACAGTACATGTTTGCCTCCATTTAACAAACACATTTTTACTCTTTGGTTTTGACAGGAAGTATTAAAGCATTAACTCTTTTGTTATTCAATTTTAGTGGATCCAGGGCAAGAAAAACAGAGAGGATTGGATTCAGTTTCCAAAGTAGTCGCTCCTTTGGTGGTCATCGGATCGCTGATCATAGGATTGCTGTTGTTGCTGATTTATAAAAAGCAAACTTGTTGTGAGTAGCTCCATGGACCCTCATTTGGCTTTTTTTTTGTTTGAATAAACTATTTAGTATCTTTTTGAGTAATGACATAATCCACATGAAGAAGTACAATTACGATTTATAGTTATTGCAGGCTGCAAAGTTGTTAAGCTGTAATTTTATATAGTGATAAAAAGTAGGCAGTAGTGTCGAAGGTTTGAATGCACTCATGCACTCACTATTATACTGCAAAGAGCTATCAGGAAATGGGAAGACTGAAACCAAAAGATTTGGAGGTGGAAAAACCCAAGAAGCACCTGGCAAGTGACCAGGTTATTCAGGATGGAAAAATACAACCATTTTACTGTTAAGTTTGAACAAGAAGTGAAAGGAATATAAATTGTGTGCTAACTAATCATCAGTGTAAAATAGTAGAGCAAGAACACAACATTATTAAACAGTCTCTCCAAAAAAATTGGTGGAGTAAGCACAAGTAGGTATCTACTGCGAGTCTGCACTCACTGCCGTCTTCTGTTGGTTTTCCTGACAGAGGCGTGGAGGGACTCTACAACAGCCCGTATGGATACGTCCATATTTGAACATACTATTATTTTCTAACCCTGTATTAAAGGCTAATTTTTGGTGCATCCATAGATATGTAAAGGTTGTATCTACTGCTTTGCCTGTTTTTTAAATATCTGCAACAGAAACACCGACAAATGATTAATGAATGATATTTCATAACTTATTTGAATTTATCTGGACGAAACTAACTAACTTGTTTGTTGAGTCACTAGCCTCCCAGACAACGTTTTCTTTAGTAACACATACCCAAACTTACTCACCAGAGTTTCTGATCTCGCTCCAAGCTTTTTTTGAGCACGTACTCTTGCCATGTTTTGAACTTGGTTCAGGAATTTCTTAGGAGCACATGTTCACTGACCAAGAAACTTCACTGTCCCTCCATTAACAGGGCATCAAAATGTCCTGGGATTCTTTTGACTTTAATAATGTCCTAGATTCTGTATTTTTCTAAGACTAATGGAAAATCTTGGTCACTGTTCCCCAGTATTTGAGTCATAGCATAGCCTGACTAATCATTCCTATGCTTGGGTGTTTACATTTGCATAATAAACTTAATTTTTCTCTCACCCACCCCTTTTAAACCACAGTAAAAAGTTAAATTTTTTTCCAGGTCACCATCAAGTCGTTCTTCAACATGATCCTGAACTGAGGAAAGAAGGTGTGTTTGAGTTACACTGTTTTGACTCACTGTATCTAACAGATAAAACTTTGCTTTATTCCTGTTTTCACATGCAGTTTATATGGTTTATTTCAGTCTTTGATGATACATCCTTTTGCAGGTGATCCTGAAGAGGTGGATGAGGAGTGCAAGCACAGACTCGTTTGAGGTAATTGTGTGCTTAAAGCAAATGAAAATAGTTTCATCTGTATTTCATTATGTGTGTATTGGCAGTAAAACAGTCCATCAAATGTATAAAAGCTGTGTCTTTCTCTCACTCTCTCTCTGCAGGAGAAACTGCCTGTCACATGAATATGCAAACATATCAGCGATATCTAATTACAACTCCCTTTGCTGTCATGGCACTGTCATTGTACTCATGTTGTGAATTACTGTAACTAACAAAAGGAAATGTAAGATCTTTATTTTACTTAACATATGTTTCCTCAACAAACACTTTTAAATCAAGTGTACTTCTTGATTTGGTTTGAATTAATGTCAGACAAGGAGAAGGGGGTAGATTGTGTTCAAGCTGTGGCTCAGGCCTAAAACTCTGACAGTGGAATCAGGAGCAAAGTGTATCACTAAAAACCGACATGCTGTGAACTACTGGAAGTTTTTGGATGGCACTGAACATCTGTTGATTAGATATGTTTTTATGCAGCCCATACGGTAAATGTAGCATTTTGCTGCTCGGTAGCAGTAGCTTTCCCTCTCACTTCCTATTGTTATATTATTATATTATAAGGAAACCATTGATTCAAATCCTAGGGATGGGGGAGGGAATTGTGTGTGTGTGTGTGTGTGTGTGTGTGTGTGTGTGTGTGTGTGTATGTGTGTGTGTGTATGTATACTGGAACAATTAAGGTTTTATGTTTGCTTTTACTTCCCACATGATTCAATAACTTGGAAGTGTTTGGGTTTTTTTTTTTTTACTGTGAGAAAATATAAAAAGACCAAAAGTAACCAGCAAGCAAGTAGCATTAGTATGTCTCAATACTTTTTGACTTTTCTACCATGCCTGTGGCAATCAGATATAGGCTCATGGTTTGTAATATATTGTGAATTGCTAAAAATGGACAAAAGAGTATAAAGTTAATTTTAAAAATAATACAAATAAAGTAAAAGCTTCAGCATTTCCCCAAACAGCCGGGCCCTGTAGTTTTCTGACACTCTTGAGTTTCTGTAATGAATGGACAGGTCAGATAGTGCAACTGATGTGTCTTTGATAGTTTTGGGACAACAGGATTTCCAACAGTGTATAATAGCCTGCCTAAATAAAGAACACCTCTGCTAATGTCAGAAGAATTCATTACACTTTTATGGAGTATTTTAAGCCTATTGACATAGAGTATACCAGCAGTGTTCTTGTTTCTTGGCTTTGTACAGACATTCCTCATGGTTTTGAGCACTTTAGTCATATTCTTTCCTTTTCTTTTTTTCCTAACCACTATGAAATTTCACCACATGGATGTTGTACTCCCACATGTCTATATGGTGTATGGGTTTGACTTACTCTCACATCCTCTGAATCACACAATCTGTGAGCACTTGTATGTGCTTTTCTTGTAAATTATGTGAAAAGTTTTTTTTTTTTTAATTCTGGGTCCGTGATTTTATGTTTTCAATCTAGTTTATACATCAAGTCAAAATCAAACCAATCACTGGTCTGGGATTAGACCCAACATTTTGATTACTTTACACGTGTTGTGTTATTATGAATTCACTATATGAAATATGATCCTTGGTCTTTCAGTGTGATAAAAATATTTTAATAAAAAAAGTACAAGTGTGTGAATGATGTTATATTATTTTTGTTGCACATTCATGTAGATTAGATTTCAGTTAAAGCAGTTCTTGATAACAGGCACTGTTAGCACACATTCCCCAGATGTGATTGTGTAACTTTTCAAGTCATTCCCCTCGGTTTCAGCTGAACACAGATATGACAAATCATGTTACAGGAAAAACAGGGAAAGTTTTGGAGATCACTGTCTACTGGAATTTCATTTGGCAACTGACTTTTAATAATAATTTATCCTCTCTCTTGGCAGCTCATTTTAAAATTGATCCATTCTCTGGTTTCTATTTCACTGTCCCCTAATGAGCTCATCTGACAACAGCTGCATCCTAACACTCTGCTGGTACAATGGTAAGAATCTTTCCTGTTCCTCTTTCCTTTCACTTTTCTGTTGAAAATTGTGTCATCTGTGCATAAAACCATGAAAAGCTTCAAAAATCTTGCACACATTATTTCTTTTATTCCAAGCAAATAGTGTGACATTACATTTTTTTAACAGATTTTGTGTTACTGATTAAGTTATCGATTACTGTGAGACTTTTTATAAAGATTAGAATCTAGATCAAGCATCCTACATTTAGTATAAGATTCACCTTTTTTTACATCAGTAAATTAAAGATCTAAAATAATATGATATTAAAACACTTTGATCCATATTTAAGATGAATATTGTAGAATTCAGAATTTGAAAACCTTAACTAGCTTTCAATGCTGCCATCTTTTGGAAAAATAGATGACTATACTGGACCATGATGGCTGATCTGTGAGCTGATCAGCTTGTTATAAGATTAGTTTCAGGAGACCCAGATTTCTTAAACAGTAGCATTTACTGAAGCTCAAAGCACTGAGGAGAAAAGAGATGAGCAATACAAGCTGACAGGCTGACAAGCTGAGCAGCACCACCCAGGTCAGAAGGTTGTCCTCCTCACAGGATGTATTTATATCTATTTATATCAAAAGATGAACCTTGTTAATATATTTATTCATTTATCCTGTATGGGTCCCATCAATTGTGAAAAATTCATAGCTGAAATATGAGATTTTCAAATCTTTATTGCAGACTTATTGTAATTGTATACTGCAATGTATTCTGTCATTTTTTCCCACACCTTTATTTTAAAGTGTAATACTTATTTTTTCCACAGTGTACATTCAATAGAATTTGTTTATTACTTAAATATATTTTAAATTTGTCAAAATAACACACAATGCAGATGAATTTTCCACATGTGTAGTAAATTTAACTTTAAAGTTTACAGTGTTTTTAAGATTTGTTATATTTATTTCCCATCTTGTTTTAACTGATCAGAGTGACATGTAATAGGCACAGAGTTGTGTCTTTTACTGTTGTTGTTGTTTTTAATAACCTCCACCAGAGGGTGATCTCACCTAATAATTCAATTCCTCATATATGGAACAAGTTATGTCTAGGAAGCAGAATAAACTGGCCAGGTTGATATACTTTGGGGTTAATGGACAGGCCACACTCAAAATATTCCAAAATAATGGTTCATATACATTGACTGGAGCAACACTCAATAAAATGCATTGTATTTTCTTTAGTTGAAATGTCCACATACAAACTGATGTGCAGTGGTAGGGACACACTATCTGGGGTCTGTTGTTATCATTGCTGTATAAAAAAATTAGGAGAAAATGATTTGATATGCTGCAGATAGAGTGCACTCAGTGCACTGTGGCTGATTTGTTCATATAGAGATAATTGCTGATTTTTACTTTAGTTTAATTTAGTATAAGTATATTCTAGTTTATATGACATGTTATATGTATTTTAACATCTTTAATTCATATTGGTTCATGAGACATGCTGCAGTAGTCATAAATTCATCCTTTCCTTATATTGTAATTCAATTTGGGATTTTTCATTAGTGCTTGTTCTCACCTCAGTTCTATACATGAAGTACCAACAGTTATAGAGAACGGAAAAAGTATCTAAATTCATGGTTATAACATGTATGACAAATATGTAGCTAATTACAATGAGGTAATTTCTATCATTATAAACCTATGACACTTTTTCCTACTCAAGGGGGCTCTGTAACCTTTACCTTTCCTTTCATCTCTCACATGTCCTAATTGTCTAACAACCACATGGAGATCTGCTGATTTTGTCTCAAAGCTTTCAGTAGGAAGTGCTACTGGAAGAATTGGTTAAGGTGCACTCCATGGTGACGCTCTCACCAGACTCTCGCCATATCAAAGTGTTCATTGTCGTAAGAGAAACAAACTCCTTCGTCAAAGTATCTAATAACAGATGACAAGACAAAAACATCCGCATTATTTTAACAATGACTGGGTGACATTTTTTCTGGAAGAAGCCGGAGTGTAATTCTTTTTATTAATGAACATTTCCAATATGTCTTATCAGTCACATTATTGTTATTATTATTATTATTATTATTATTATTATTATTATTATTATTGTTGTTATTGTTTTTATCTTATACTGTTTTTGGCTACTTGGCTATGTTATTTCATTTTTATTTTTATTATTATTTTGAATTGAATAAATCCATGTGTCATTAGATGTCAGGAAACAGCGCATCACATCAGAGGCAGGAAACAGCGCATCACATCAGAGGCACTGTTTCCTGTGATACACTAGGTTAAGTGTATACATGAGAGAAATGAAGACAGTTCCCATTCAATGCTGCAAGATGAGGACTTGGTCTATACTGTTGCTCTGTCTTTCCGCCTATGCAGGTACATCCATTTGCTTATTTCAGTATTTTAAGAAGATCTTGCTATAGTTGAAGTCATTATACCACAGTTTTCTCTGTATTATTATTATTATTAGTAGTATTAGTAGTAGTAATAATAATAATAAATTATCTAGGTATTCATTTTTTACGGAACAAAGTTACAAAGTGCGTACTGTAGTTGAACCAGGATTAAAACATCTAATGACACATGGATTTATTCAATTCAAAATAATAATAAAAATAAAAATGAAATAACATAGCCAAGTAGCCAAAAACAGTATAAGATAAAAACAATAACAACAATTATAATAATAATAACAATAATAACAATAATACGACTGATAAGACATGTTGGAAATGTTCATTAATAAAAAGAATTACACTCCTGCCTCTTCCAGAAAAAATGTCACCCAGTCATTGTTAAAATAATGCGGATGTATATGTCTTGTCATCTGTTATTAGATACTTTGACGAAGGAGTTTGTTTCTCTTACGACAATGAACACTTTGATATGGCGAGAGTCTGGTGAGAGCGTCACCATGGAGTGCACCTTAACCAATTCTTCCAGTAGCACTTCCTCAATTATTGGAATGTATCTGTATCATAATGTAAAGGGGCTGCAGGAAGAGGTGCTTTACTATCACTCCGAGAGATCTGAAAATCTCTCCCCACGAGAAAGATATTCGAAGAGGGTTGAGAAAATAGGTTCTCTAAAGAACCACACCATCACCATCAGCAATCTGACCGTGGATGATTCTGGTGCCTACACATGTGTCTACAAAGAAGGTGTGGACTCTGAAGTCAAAGGCAATTTCTACATACTTTATGTATCAGGTGCGTTTTCTGCTTTTTCTTCCCTTAAGGGTAGTATTTCACAGAGGTGGAGTATAGCCCAAGTGCGGCACAGTGCATGCATACAGCAAGAACTTTTTTTCAGTTGACCATTTAATCCTACTTTATAATTCTAGTACATTTCGTGGAGAAATATTGTAATTGTAGTATTCTTACTCCAAGTTGTATGTAAGTATATCAAATCCACTGTGTCTGGTTTAAAATTAATGATAGGGCATCAGCGATATATTTTTAGTATCATTCATGAGTAGTAGTAGTAGTAGTAGTATCACATTTATTTGTAATAATACATATATATATGTACATGTACATAAATGTAATAATTTTTTTCTTTTCTTCTGAAGAAAGCAAACCTTATCTTTGCAACAAACTCAGCTTGTACATTTCATGAAACTGACAATATACATACAAATGACAAAGACAAAGGAATTTACAAAATGTTATCCTATCTACTGACATTACTTATGTTTGGAGTTGGGTTAGACTCTGGGGAAGCCTAAGTCCCTTTAAATAAATAGCATTAACACTACTTTCATGAAGTAAAGGATCTGAATAGTGAATACTCCACCAATGATGGCCCATTTCCATTTCTCAAATTCAGCCATTTTCCTGTGTGGCTGTCTATATGCCACATGCATAGAGAATGTTGACCTTCTTTTAAGTTTGAGATGACCTCTTCTTCCGTTTTGTGGAGAATTCAGTCTCATTTTGCCAAATTATTACTACTAGATACTGTAAAATATAGTTAAAGCTGTTTCACAAATGCAGACTACCTTTCCCCCATTTCACACAGGAGTGGCACAGTGTAGCAATTCAGTAAATGAGCCTCAAGCCCATAACAGTGAGAAAAGTCCCCATCTGGTGTTAATCATCGTTGTTACCTGTGCCATTAGTATAATGGTAACCGTGGTCTTTATCCTCCTGATCATCCCAGAGGTGAGTTCAGAGCCCTGTACACACTTTGTCCTCGATATAACCTGATTATTTCAGTCGAGACTCTATACCGCAAGTAAAATAATCAACCATTTAGGAAAGTCAGTATCAGTGTCAAAACATAATGTGTAGATTGTTACTTAATGTCAGCTATACAAATACACTGTCTTGAAAATTGAACATTATAATTTAAGAGACATTAATTCCAACATGAAATGTTTATCTGGCACTATTTGCTTTTATTAATTTTACAGAATATATTTTCCTTAAAGAAATCCAACAATGTGCTTTTTTTGTAATTGTTATTTTTATTATTACATCATTAATATGCATACTGACCTTTACACCAGCTGCACAAAACTTCGCTTATCCTTATCTGCTTTCCTTGAATGCAGAAAGAACTCAAACAATTCTTGTACGTACTGTATCTCGATGGAAAAATCATCATGTTGTGCCTGTGAGGTCTTGTTTAGATTTATCAAAACCACATAATCATCATCAATGGTTTTACCACTTGCTCCTTGCGTAAAACTAGTGTCACCAGTGAAACAGTTACAGAGCCAGAGCCTTTGAGTTGGTTTATTTCAGTTGATTATGATCTGTGATGTACGATCCCCTATTAGATATATCTTTAAATTTCTGCCTCTGTCAACATTTGTCCAAAAAGTAATTTTTCCATCTCCTTAAACTTGGTCTTAAAAAGTTCTTATAACATACTGAAAATAATTTTTTGATATCTGTACACACCCTCATATTATACAGATGATCTCTATAATGATATTTCACTACTAACAGGTGAGAATATGGACTAGCAGAATCAGAGGAACTGCAAGAAATGTCCAGCACCCCACTGACTGTGTGTATGAAGTTATGACCCGGAACCGCCTCTACTCTCTTGCAGCTCCAGAGTCTTTATCACCATAATCCATATGATTTTGCTTAGAAAATACAAAGCACATATCATTGGCTGAATGATGCTCTATAATGCTCCAGAATTACAGATAAAATTCAGGACAATACATCAAAGATAAGTATTTGGAATAACACTTGGTAAAGGATTCAGCTCGAAGATTAGTCAAAGCAAATTCATGAACAGTTCTGCAGGTAGCACAATAGAACTGTATAAGCCAGTAAGTGTGGTTACAAACCATAAACATGCAGAGCAGACTATGCATCAAAAGGGGTTAGGGGCGGATGGGTGTGTGATTATGAAAATCGAACGTAATCCATATGTTTCTTTAGTCAGTTAGGTCTAAATATGAAAAATGGTTAACGGGCAAACAAGAATACTGGTAGAAAAGTGGGTAATGGCAATGATGAGGATTATGGTTATTGTAAATTAATGTCTATGTCAATTAATCTAAGTGTGTATCATTATGAAAAAGACAACGAGGAACATTTTTATATATTGTGATTATTCTTGTTTTTTTCCCTATCAAACTACTGGCTTTGCTGCATACTGTATATGATTTGTGCTGTAGAATCAAACCTCACACTGATACTTGAGAACGAGAAACATGTTTGACAGTAAAAGACAGGAAGTGTTCACCAACGTTTAGAGGTTTAAAAGTGTATTAAGCTGCAACTTGCTTATGCTTGAATAAGCTGTAAAATTTGTTGATCTGTCACTCGTTGAATCACCTATAGTGTCTTTAAGTGGTCAATTAGTAACTGAACCTTATCAATTCTTTTTGTGGCTTTTCTTTTGTAACTCAAGACTTTTTTAAATAGTCACTATACAGCAAATGACAGCAAGAGTCAAAGAAACTCACCGCAAGTTCTACAGGAAATGAATAGATGAACTAGACAAACCTCACTACAGTGCCAAAGATTTTCATTCTTTAGTTTATCTTAGAAAGACCTTTTAAAGGCATTTACACATTGCATGGATGTTTTGTGCTTAATGCGACTGTTCACTTGTTACTGACTGTGAGCCCTTTATTTGACCAAGCAAAGACTGTTTTACCCTGATTTGCCACCTTTATTGCTTTTGGGTCATTTCACCTGACATCAGTAGGCTATTAGGTTTTGTTACTTCATGTACACTTTCAGTCCCAGCAGAATGTTTGCACACAATTCAACTGGTCCACATCAGTGTCAGTCAACATATTGAAGTAAAGGTTGCTTTTTTTTATTTTATTGGTTGTCAGCTTCCATAAAAACTTCACAAATTAATCATCATTAATTAGTTATCATATCTGACAACTTCATAATTCTACAAAATGCATTTTGCAACATTTTTTTCAAATGTACCTAAAGTCTTCATGTAAATATAATCCATAATAAATCTTGAATGTAACTAATAATGTCAAATTCAACTTCATTTTAAAAAGTTGCTTGTTAGTCTGAAAAAGTGCATCACATCCATATTTAAAGTTAATAAGGGTTTTGAGAGGCACATGAATGAAAGTTTGATTAAGAAAAAGCAGAATTTAGGACTGACTTTTTTTGCACGCTGTCACATTAGAACTTCAACAACACACCATGCTTGCTACACTCAAATAAAATGTTTCTGAGTTACCAAAGTATTCTGTATTTCGATTATTTCTCTGTCTGTGCTGTCACATTACACATTGTCCATATTTGATTTTCTGCAATCTTAGTGCATTATCAGAAATTCTAGATTATTAAAGTATTAACCATGTGCATGGTAACTATCACAAACACAGCAGCAGTCTTGAGTCTTAACGACCTTGCTTGACCATTTATGGATACACTGTAGCTGCAAAATGTCAGTTTGTGGTTGTAGTGAAATGACAACATTTAAAACTTAAAGCAGAAAGCTCCTCTTTGTTGTTGGTGGAACACTGCATTGTCTTCTCGGGGACTGTATATGTCAACTGACAGAGGATTATGACCACACCTCCCTCTGCATGTCAGAAAACAAAAACAAGCAGAGTATGAGTCTGTTTGAGAAAGTGATATGAAAAGTGATTGTATGTATACTTATATATATATATATATATATATATATATATATATATATATATATATATATATATATATATATATATAGAGACATAGATAGATAGACAGACAGATAGATAGATAGATAGATGGATGGATGGATGGATGGATGGAGGGATGGATGGATAGATAGATACATAGATAGATACATAGATAGAGAGACAGATAGATAGATAGATAGATAGATAGATAGATAGATAGATAGATAGATAGATAGATAGATAGATAGATAGATAGATAGATAGATAGATAGATAGATAGAAAGATAGATAGATAGGCAAAGTTGCTTATTACCCATTCCAGGATGACTGAAACCACAAATTCAATATTCATACTGGCTTGGATATCACCCGGGTCAACAGGGTCCATGAAAGTCTGCTAGAGGATGTGAATAAAGCTGATATGAATGAAGTAGTACATACTATCCTATTAGGACCTACTAGGACCATAACTAAGACAAATCAGCTGATATACACTATAGATATACCATAGATATATCCACCATAGCAGCAGCATCCAACAGTTCTTATACACAGTAGAGGCAGAAGACAGGAGAATAAATGGGATTTTCTCCCACAAACCATCCAAAGTATACTCTCAGTAGCAAGGTAATAACACAAGAACAGATCCACCCAGGGCTGAGACTAAACAGTACTGGAAGAGCATAGGGAGGCCAAGGAATGGTGAGCATCAGAGCCACTGTCCAGGATGAAACAATCAAGATCCAGGAGTACATCAGGAAGATGCTCCCCACAGATGAGTTGCTAAGTGAATACCTCAGGTGGCAGAAACACAATAATACAGAGGAGGAGGATGAACCATCATGGAGGCGCAAGCCCGTGCACAGCATGTACCACCGACAGATAGAAGAAGTGGCTGATATCAAGAAAACCCAGCAATGGCTGGAAAAGGCTGGACAGAGGCCAGCACAGAAACACTAATCATGGTATCACAAGAGCAGGCATTTAGTACAAGATCAATAGAGACGGGCATAGACCACACCAGTGCAGGCTGTGCAGACGCTTCTGAGACAGTACAGCACATCATTGCATGGTATAAGATTTAGGCAAGAACAGCATAGACGGAACGCCATAACCAAGTGGCCGGCATAGCGTACAGGAACATCTGCACTGAGTATGGGCTGGAGGTCCCAAGGTCAGACTGGAAGGCACCTCCTAAGGTGCTTGAGAAAGACCGAGCTAAGATTCCGAGGGACCTCCAGATCTAGACCGACAAAATGGTGATGGCTAACCAACTGGACATGGTGGTGATAGAAAAACAGCAGAAGAAGGCATTGGCGAGTAACAGCAACATCATGAAGAAGGAACACGAGAAGCCTGACAAATACAAAGGGCTTAAAGAGGAGCTAGAAAAATGTGGGCAGTGAAGGCAACAGTGGTGCCAGTGGTTAATGGAGCACTGGGAGCTGTGACCCACAAACTGGGAGGGTGGAACCAGCAGATTCCAGGTACAACATCCAAGGTCTCTGTCCAGAAGAACGCAGTCCTAGGAACAGCTAAGATACTGCGCGGAACCCTCAAGCTCCCAGGCCTCTGGTAGAGGACCCAAGCTTGAGGAAGACACACCACAGGCCATATGATATATATATATATATATATATATATATATATATATATATGATATATTGAATGCTAAATATATGATATATACAATAGAAATTTTCCTCCGAGAGAAAGGATCATGTTTAGAATCAAGGCTACTTGTCCCCTTCCTCTGCCGAGCCCATCACATCTGTTTTTCTCTCAAGCATTTACTCATCGCTGTGACTGAATAATAATTGCATCGCCAGGCGAGAGCAGCCCGAGCCTGGATGGATGCTGCAGTCTTCAACTGGGAAGACCCCCCCCACACACACACACACACACTCACACACACACACACACACACACACTCACACACACACACTCACACCACCACCACTACCCCCCAACCCCGCCCCCTTCGTGCGCTCACATTTCTTTTATCGTGGTCGTGCGGTCTCGAACCTCCCACTGTCCCACTAAAGTGCACATCACCGAACCCAGCGGATCACACGGCATATCTGCATCCGCGCTGCCCGCAGTCACCCTGTGTCATCACGCTCCGAGAGAGAGCCGCATAAGAGCGAGTGCCGGGAAAAACCGAGACCACCAAGTGTGCTGCAGTTTTAGGACGACGGGACCGCATCAGAGGCACAGTCCCAGGTCTCCTCCGAGGACCGAGACGCCTCCCTCGAAGACGACTGAGTGAGGAGGCCCAGCAGCAAAGCCGGAGCATGAAGAAGACTCCAAATTCAGGTACCGGTTGACTTAGATCTCGGTCTAAACTCAGCAGAAAAAAATTATTACAAATACGAATTATACATGTTGCAAACCGTGATCCACTTCTGGCACAGGCTGAAGTATGATATATGAAGTACTTTTTCGTGCAAAACAAAGTAATACCACACGTGCTGCGTATGAATATATGTTACTTATGAAATCAATGTATAATATAGATGAATTTCTGTATAACAAGTTATTTCCTATTTTCGTTTTCTCTTTAAACTTTATTTATGATGAGCTGTCTTTTCATCGCTTTTCAACTGGTCAAACTCGTTCCCTCTGCCTTTGCCTTCCTGCTGTTTTGTGCCAGTTTGTTTTGCCGCTGAGCCTACAGCACCCAGGGGAGCACCTTGGGGTCCCCTGGCTTTTAAAGCCTAATGTGCATCATCATCTGTCCCTCTCAGCCTGACCTTCTGTATGGATGCACTGGCCCCTTCGGGCTGCACTCTAGTAGTGCAGCATGTGTGTGTGTGTGTGTGTGTGTGTGTGTGTGTGTGTGTGTGAGTTAGTGCAGGTGTTTAGTTTTAACAAATATTCTTAATGTTTCCTTGCTCATGATATCAGCGTACATTTTTCGTGTATCTTTTCCCTGCATTGTGCTGCATTAACCTATAAGGTGTGTGTTTGTGTGTGTTATACAAAAAATCTCTTTGCTCAGAACCCGAACCCGTGTGTGTTCTCCCTCGCAGCATTTCGGAATCCAGGATGCATGCTGAGGAGCCAAATGAAGTGCTCTAAGTCAAAAAAGACACAGAAATGTGGCACAAGCAGATGTTGCTGAGGCTTTTGTTGAAAACAGTAAAAAACTGTCATGTCCATTCATGTCATATAAGATAAAACTAATATCCACATCTGTTTTAAAGTCATTGACTTCCAAATCAAATCTGCATAAGAAAATTGCATGTAGGTTGCAAGTTTTTCAGGTCTATGAAGGGTAACCAATAAAACGGCACGAGATTTGAACATTTTCCTTTCAAAGCCCTGTTAATAGTGGGGATTTTTTTTTTACTTTGCAGGTGTTTGGCAGTGAACGGCCTTCAAGTCTTCGGCTTCTGCCAAGTCAAAACTTTGCTCTCAAGTCATATGTAAATCAAGTGAATAACTGTCAAGCCCTCGTTTCTGTTACTTAAGTCTTACTCGAGTCCAAATCTGCAATCTGTGATTTGAATTATCGCTCTGTCTGTGCTGTTACCTTACACATGGTCCATATTTAATTTTCTGTAATTTTGCTGTATCATCAGAAAATCCCAATTATGAAAGTATTAACCATGTGCATAGTAACTATCACAAACACAGGAGCAGTCTCGAGTCAGAAGGAGTCCGTTTTTGACCTTTTATGGAATAGATGTGTGGGAAGGGTCATACTTAGAGGTAAGGCACCAGCTTGTTTAAGGAATCTTATCACTAACTGTCAATTACTGTCTCTGGGGATCCTCACCCCTGCACCTGCACTGACCCATAACAACTAAACAAACACCATCAAACTGTCTGTCATGTCTTTAGTCAGTGGCAAAACTGAGAGCTTAGTAGGTGGTCAGAGTGCTGTGAAAGCTGTCGGTGCATCCTTCACTTTAAGTGTGTTATAATTATAGTTTTCAGCCATTGTGTTATTCTTTTTCATACTTCTCCCAGAAAACAAAGTAAGTCCAGATTTTAATATTCTGTCCAGGAGGACTGCAACTGCAAGACCAGGAAGTCAAACTCCATCCTCCTTAGTTCATTCAAATTAGTCCAGCAGTTTTTTGTTTTTTTTTTTAAATTCAACATCTTGACCTAAAGGTGTTGAATTAACTGTCAGGCTGGATGACTTCATGGCTGAACTGAGAAAGAACCCAATTAGCGGTAATTTTTTATTTTTTTAAGTTATTCTCGATGAAGATCCTTGTTCTTTCCTTCGTCTTTTATATTTCTACATTTCATAAGTTCTAGTTTGTGTGGGCATTCTCGGGGTGTGATAATGCTGGAGTCCGCAGATGTTTGAAGTTGTGCAGATGCGTATTGAGATCAGTTATCATCTCTTAAAATAGGCAGCACAGACCGAGATGAAAGAACCTTGGTGTGAAAACCCTTTCATACCAAATTCCACTCAGTTTCACATTTCACATCCTACTGTAGCCTCTACTTTCCTTTAATACTAAAAAACAGTACAATGCCTCATTAAAATGGCCAAACAAAAATATAATATATTTTCAGAGATTCAGAGCTTGTTGGGTTAAATGAATTGGATGTGCTCATTTAGTTCTTTATGTCTGTTCATGACTCTGAATGAGCAAGGAGACCCAGCGGAGTAAATGCACTACCCCCCCCCCCCCCTTTGCTCTTTCTATCGTCCTACGCATGAGAGATCCCAGTCAGCTGTGCTATATATGCACATGGTTGGGTCATTTTTGAGACAGGCCCGTCCGCAACTTGAATAGAAGTCTTTGTGGCGAACATTTGCTGGGGGCTGCGTGTGTCGATTTTGTATGACCTTTCATCTTTGATAGAAAACCTAATGAAAACTCAGGGAGGTATTCTTGATGTGACCTGTGGTTGAAACACAGGAGGCTGACTTAGTGTAGTGTTTGTTGTAGAGGATTTTGGCTGTAGACATATTTTCCTATGACAATGATTATTTTTTTCATCAACAAACATCTTCACTCAAGTATTTTTAGGTGGTCATGTTAGAACAACAGATCGCATACAGCATACAGTCACTACCATGATGCAGTCTTACAAGGAAGAATTATACAGACTGAACTTCTCAGAGCTATGCAGCAGACTAGAGGGGCTGATGGCTAAGATTCAGTCAACTGGATTAGATGTTGTGGAGGGCACGTGCAGACTTTGGCCCACACACCACAATACCGACTTAACGTATTAAACTGTTAATATACATCTAATGAGAATAGGCCAATGTATTAACACGGCTTCTATCTGCATCCAAACATAAATGTCAGTTTTGTAAAAGGACTTCAGTGATGCTTCAGTGTTATCATTAACTGGTAAAATTGTATCGAGACGATATGAGGGCATCTATGATCAGTATATTTATAATAACAATGTATGAAGTGACAATGTGAAAGGGATGTGACATTATGAAAGCTGCTGCTTGAGCCTACAGAGATTTATCGCCTGAATCTGAAGCTCTCCTTGGCTTTACAGAGTGTTATAGTGAGTTTCTGCTCACTCTTTAGCTTTACTGTTTAGCTTTACTGATTTGGTTCAATTTCACAGCTCTCATAGAGCCACTTTAAGCCATAGCATGTCGATGTTTTCAACTAAAAAGCTCTAAAAGCCCACTGCAAGCTGACTGCTAAGCACCAACCAGCAGACAGACACAGTCAGTGACAAGCTGAGTGAAGCATTCAGCAAATGAAGAGGCAGATATTTCTCTTATGAGCCGGTTAGAGACCAAAAATAGAGCTAAAGGAGCATGAATATTGGACACGTGTAGGGCTGTGATTGGTTACTTTCATTAGCGGTGGATGTATTAATTGTTTTTAAAATGTATTTGTTAATAGTTTAATCTAAACAAAATAGTGAAAAATATCCACCAAAAGTTACCAGAGCCCATGTTCTTTTTTCTGACCAACAGTCCATTGCGATTAGATATATGTTGAAACAAAACAAAGAAAGACAGCAAATATCAACATTAGAAAATCTGTGACAAGCAAATGGTCACTTACTTACACCATTCATTTATTATTAAAATAGTTGTGAATCAGTTTCTAATAATTTACTAATTGTGTAATGGATTAAATGCATCAGTGCTTAACTCATGTGATCATAAGAGTGGGAATGCTTTGGCCACCGCTCAACTCTTGTCACTCTAAAGCCTACAACAGCACAAGACTGAGGTCAAAATGGTCCCAGATCTGCACAGTCATTCAGTCCCCTGACGTACAGTCAAATCAGGCCCAGATGATTCTGGGTGACTGGCTACAGTATCGTTGGGTCTAACCGGTTTCTTAAAAATGCCACGAGACTTTAAAATGCATCCATCACATCATTCATCCTCCCACTGAACAACCCTAGTAGGTCCCGTAGAGGACCAGCAGATGAGAGGAGTCAATACAGCTCTTTATTTCCCCTCAACAATGGCTCTTCAGTGACAACTGATCTGGATTCCCTTCAGTCTTAGTCATATATTGGCCTGGACTGCCACCACATTCACTACTACTCCCTGCAATAATAAAGCTGTCTTAGGACACTATACTATTCATCAGTGAGCATCTATTTAATTCGCTAAGTTAGAGTCAAGCTGCCAAGCTCTCCTCTTCATATAATCCTTATCACAATAAAACCTGTGCTCGAAAGCCTCCATGAGTATTATACTACCTTTATCAGTCTTCTTTCATAAATGCCAAGCTCAAAAGCTCAATGTCTTACCTAAGTTATTCACCAAAAGTTTCTCTCATTGAAAGGTCTGAACTTTTTTCCCCTTAGATAAACTTTCCCTCAGCTATCCTCCTAATCCTTTCCCTCCCACTTCAGGAAGTGACACACGGTTTTTGCTCCATCTCTCGTGGTTTTATCTCTCAGTTTATCTCCCTTCACAGCTTTATGTCCCATCTGATTCAACTCGGCCCTGGGCTCTAAAATGCTGACCAATGCGTCAACTTTACATGCTTACATGACGGTAGCGGCGTGTACCCTCGCTTTCATGTGTACGCATGCACACACAAATGCAACTATGACATCATACATCATCTGCCAGGGTGTCAAAGTTTGGCTATAAATAGAGACGTTTGATGATGACGTGTCAGCTTACCAAACCCCCCCGTGAATAACATAAGAACGAAAACGGACCATTTCACTGCTGCTTATCATGATGAGCAGCCATTCAATCGTGAATGATCCTCCTGATGCTCATTAAAGAAACACCTGATGTTACAAGCAGATGCCATTGGTAAAACGCAGGATTACTATAATGAGAGTGTCATGTTACTTTGCATGTTGTAGTGTCGATCATTTGATGTAGTACAAGTAGCATGTTTTTTCTTGCGCGAGAGAAGGTTGCTTGTTCATGTATGTGTGTATAAAAATGAAAAGATTTTTCAACAAAACTGTGCTCCCCCAGAAGTGATTTCTAATCTCAGTGACCAAATTGCAAAATCCGAAAACTCAGACGCTAACGAATCATATATGTCCTTTGCATAATTGCTCATCGTAACCCTGCATAGATCCTTTATGTATGTCACACTCAGTCATTTTGCATTTATCTGGGACAGGCTCCTTGGCCGAGCTCCATGTGAACAGAGATCACTGCAGAGCTCATGTGTCAGGAAGTGCGTGTCCGCGTGCACGTGTCTTTGTACATGAATGTGTATGCGTGTAGAGCGAATGTAGACTGTCTGGGTCCGAGTTGTGGATTTAGACATCAGGAGCTTGGCATGCTGATTACAGAGTACTGAAGCCACAGGGAACCACAGGAACTCTCTTTCTCCCCCCACTTTCTCTTTCCAGCAGAATCCCTCCATCAGTACAGGCTAATTTGCAGGGATGGAGGTGGAAGCAGCAGGCCTCGGGCTGATGTGGCTGAGTTCTCTGCCTTATGACAATCAGCCGAATCACGAAGCCTTGCTCTTCTCATCCCTACTTTATTTAAGATTAACTTTACCCAATTAGCTAACGTGCAGTTAAACAGTGAGGATTATAACAGTACAAACCAAAATGAGGTATATTACACCCTACAGCATATACTAAGCACTGCTCACTGACTGTTATTGTTCCAGCTTAACAAATTTCATATGGATTTGTGAAACTAACATTTCAAGCTGTGTTTATTCTTGCTTCAGTGCCACTCAAAACCCCAAAATGAGTTCTTACAAAAATCCTGCAGGTTGGATGAATGTCAGGACTTCTACAGTGGCTTCTACTCGCTCTGCAATATCCACATAGTGTCCACGCATTAATCAATTGCTCTTTCTTGCAAGGGGTCTGGAACTTTAAGTATATCCTATTTTATGTAGTGTGCGGCCAGCTCCCTCTCACATCTAATGATTAACTTATGGAGAGGAGGAAATAGCCAGCAGTTTTACCACAGCCATGCTGGGACGGACAGACACACAGACTGCACTACTAGCACTTTTGCAGCCTCTGACAGTCCAAATGACCTGAAACTGGGATTTAAATTGTCAGAGATCTGGATGAGAGAGGCTAATGTGAGTTATAGTTTTAGGGGATGGGGTTTTCTGTGAACCAGATTTTAGTGGAGAAAGTGTGAGTGAATATGCATACTATGTGTGTCATGAGTAACAGGGTCATGCATTGGTTATCATCACGATTTTCTCTGATTCTCGCAAATGATTCGAAGTTGTGCCAGTTGCTGACTCAACATCAGTAACGACTTTGGCCGTTGGTTTTTCCGGCTTTCTTATGACTAATACTATCATGAGCTTCCAAACATCTTCAGTAGCTGAGAATTCATGATAAACCGTACTAATCATAGAGTTCGGTGTTTTGTGTGGATTGTTTTGTGTGGATTGTTTCGTATTTATAGCTATGCTGACGACTTGGCTCTGGGCTTGGCAACGTTGGTCTGTTAGTCCACTACTTTGGGCCAGACTGAAATATCTCAACAATCACTGGATGGATTGCCATGAAATTCTGTATAGACAGGGATGGTCCTCATAGGATGAATCCTGCAAAATTTGTCGATCCCCTGATTTTTACCTCTAGGAAAATGATATCATGCTAAACATTCGGTGTAGACACATTGTTAATCTTGTTTCACACTCATCAGAAACATGTCTAAAATTCACCCCTGTGTTTTTGTCTGTCGTGCTACTGAAGTGTGTTTTCAAATGGCTTTAGCTCTTTGACTTGTTGTATTACTTTTCGTAATGTTACCAACATTTTATAACGTTTCCAGTTATTATGGAAAGCCATATAACTCAAATTAATACATGGGGAGCTCAAAGGGACTTTCCTGACAAAAATTTACAAATTGCAGATAAATGATATGTTTGCAATTCTCAGACGGCCACTCATAGATTTTATGGACTCAAGGCTGTCTTTGTTCACTTAACCCAGCAGGTCATCAGCTATGAATCTGCACCCCAGCATGGAAATACCAAACCAGTTCATGGGAAGTAGACTGAGTAACACAGCTTGTATTTATACCTGAAATGCATTGTTTTGATTAATCTGATGCAACATAAAATAGGAAAGGTTTAGTCACAGAGTTCATATTAGAGTACAAGAGCAGACAATTTCCCCTGTCCATTACTCTCCCCTTTACTTGGTCAGATTCAGTGGGAACTATTTGTGGGGCCATGTGGCTGTCATCAAGCCAGACTGGGAAGTCTGATTGATTGAAAATTAAGAGACAATCAGACCTACTAATTCCCAGATTTCTGTGACGATGTATACTTACTGTCTAACAGTCTCTGAATAACCCCTGGGCTTATTGTGGATGGTACATCCTGTTTAAGACCATGACTTGTCAGAAATCAAATCCAGATTTAAAATGTTACCTCACAGTTGTGATTTGAGGAAAAACACTGAGAAACATCACCTGAGTGATCTGTCGTAAGAACCACAGTGATTTAGAAGTTGCCCAGATTGTGGTGTTTCACCAATTCTGTAAAAAAATCACTTAAAGAAGGAAAAGTGAAATCTCTCTGGGTAAAGCGATGTGAGCCCTGTGTTCAACAAATTGTATGTATGTATGTATGTATGTTTGCTTGCGAGTATTGGGCACAGTTCTAAATTTAGCTTTTGTAGACTGATGTGAAGAGTTGTGTCGTCCGTGTACATGCCCCAGGTTGGCTGTGTAGGCTGGAGCAGCAGGAGCTGCAGACGAGGAGGACGGTGCCTCGCTCTCTCGTTCCCTCTCTCTCTTTTATATGTGTGGGTATGGTGGAGCGAGGCAGGGGGACGGTGAGTGCCGCGTAGCGCTCTGGTGAGGTCATCAGACTGTGGCCAGCAGCACCACATCACACTGTTGCCTCTTTTACGCTCCTACCATCTCCTATGTGCAGATGGGATCCTTGAAACTCTGCTGTTATGTTTCGAGACGGAGAGTTTTTTTGGGGCTTAAGGGAATAAAGCGTTTGGCTGTGTTTGTGTGGCTGTGTTTGTGTGGCTGTGTGTGTGTTTACATGTAGTCGTCATAGTAGTTGATATGGTGAATTATCAACGTTTTGGTCATCGCATGTCTGTACATCTAAAGCCACATTCATACTTATTAATGAAGTAGGCTCTATAGCTATACAGTAGGCTGTGCAGAGGCTAATGTGCAGCTCTGCAAAACTACATATCGTGGTTAATGAAGACCACAAAAAACTGTAATTCGTCAGCTTGGCCTGCTTTTGTTGTCAGTGGAGTTTGAAAAGGGGGGGGGGCAGGAAGGAAATATCAAACCAGATGAAGCAATAATCAGTTTTGTTCTCTTTTTCAATAGCGCAGACATAACCGCTGTCATCCTTCTCTGTCACAGTGAGTTAAAGAATTTAAACTCACTTATTTCGCTTGCTTGATCACACAGAAATTTCCATACATTAAGTAGCGAGATGGGGCAAATCTTGCTCTCGTTGCTGTGTTTCGCAACGTGCGTATAATGTAAACACAGCCTTCTCTATATTTTGGAGTATATTGTATAGAAAGCCTCCTTCACAGTGGACACTTTGGCTTGTCACAGGCTTTGTGGATAACAATGGCTCTGTTCTATTCAAGTGTCTCAGTAAGCCATGACAGTGTGACAGTGACCCATTCAAACCACCAGGGCCTTTAAACAGAGCCAGCTAAATGGAACTCAGCCATCATGCATTTCATTATTTGCACCTGGCCTTTTCCTACCAACATTTCCAAATGTCTTCTATGGAAAAATAATTTTAAAGCATGATACTTACTTTATAATATACTACACATTTGTCTAGTTATATGTCAGTGGTATCAACGAATGAAATTTGACCCTGAACTATAAATCAATACCCTAAAGTCACTTTGCTGCACACCAAGATCTGACAAATCTGCAAGTCAGGTTTATGTGTGTGCATGTGTATGTGTGTGTGTGTGTGTGTGTGTGTGTGTGTGTGTGTGTGTGGGTGTCTGTGTGGTTAGATCTGTCTCTCACTTTTCACTGCTGAAGACACAAGAGGTTCCAGCCCCTCCTCCTCCTCTCCTCATCCACCTTATCTCTTTCTTCTTCTCCTCCAGTTACCTCTTTCACTTCCTCCCTTACTCGCTCCTCCTCTTCTCCTTTTATCTTTTATCTTCTTCCCACTGTCCTTTCTCCTTCACTGTGCATCGCTGCCCTGCAGGCATCCCTTTAGTGTTGGCTAGCATGGTGGTGAGTTTCTTGCTCAACTGTTATGTAACTAAATTTAGCATGTTTGAGTCACGCGTTTGGCCATAGGTCATGCTCTGAAAGTGACGGCTTACATTAATGTTCACCCCAAGGCTCACTATCCACTCTTTGTCAGTGTGTGATACAGTTTTTTTTTTTTTTTTTTTTTTTTAGTCGTATGGGTTTAGTTGTGAGTTTGTCACGCATGAGTGAACAAGTGCACGTGTCTGTCTGTGCCTCATGAACATCTGGCTTGTCAGATGCAAATATAGGCTACATGTTAATTGTATGTGTACGTAAGTCATAGAAAGATAAAGGCAGAGTGTATATGTTTTCTATCTGTGTTTACAGAATTTACTGTCATGCCAGAGGAATCTGCTCGGATAACCCTTTGAGTTTGTGTGTGTACCAATGTCTCTGGTTTTAAGTAGATGTTTGAGTGTTCATGTGCATTTTTGTAAGTTTGAGGATGAATATGCGGGTATATGTGTGTGTGCATGTGTATGTGTGGTGGGAGGGTCTGGCTATATCTTGCAAGCAGGTTTGGATGATGGAGAGGGGAGGTGGTGAAAGGTATGAGTAAGGGAGGTCCTCTAAGTCGGTTCCCTCTGCATCAGGCCTCTCTGAATTATGTTCTTTACAAGCTTAAACTACCTCATTTACAATAAACTGCTGTGATTCGTCTCCCTGTACCAGGAAAAGCTTGAATATTTTGTACACATAAAATAAAATCATTGTTAAAAGTAGTTAAAAGCCATGTACAATTAAAAAAATTGTACACTATACTATATGATACTTAATTAAATGAATGAAAATATAAAATGTCATAAACAGATTAATTCTCTAAAAGAAATTATGAAATACTTTCATTGACATATTACGTAAATCATGCCGTACCCATTATCTCTGTTATTAACTTATTTTGCTGGTCATCGAGTAATTTAATTCTTTGTTAGCATAGTTCCTCACCATTCAACAATGTGTGTGTGTGTGTGTGTGTGTGTGTGTGTGTGTGTGTGAGTGTGTGTGTGTGTGTGTGTGTGTGTGTGTGTGTGTGTGCGTGCGTGTGTGCATGATAATCTGGGATGGCTTTAAGGGCAGACAGAAAATGTTTACATGAATACACATGGATTTGTATGTGTGTAAGCAAGCTGCCATTTCAGCCTAGGCCACTGCTCTTTGTACAGTGGCTAGAGGAGCACACTGCAGGGTGGAGGTTTGAGTGTGTAAGTGTGTGTGTGTGTGTGTGTGTGTGTGAGTGTGTGTGTGTTTGCACAGATGCAAGTTTGTGTGTGTGTGTATTTGGTGGTGGTCAACAACAGGAAGAGAAAAGAAACTAACTAACTTTGTAACAACTTTAAATAAATTACGCAACAGTAGCAGTGCCTCATGTGTGCACAAACACATATTGCATATATTTATGCGTTTATGTGTATCTGAGAACATGTGTTTCCTGTGCATATCAGAGGGAGTCAACAAATGCATAAGCACATGCTGTGTGTTTCATGTGTTTTTGTGACCCTGACCCTGTGATTAACTGTAGCTTTTTACGTCTGGAAAATGATCACCAGACAGAGAGAGCCAGAGGGCAAAAGAGACATGTCTTTTTAAAACCATTCTTTTGTTACAGCACCAGCTTTCTGCTCCCTATATGGATTCAACACCCAAAGGCTCTTATCAGAACTCTTACTTGGTTTAATCTATCACCTTGAGCAGAATTTTGATTTGAATCACCGTCTGCATATGGATGTAGTTTGGCTGCATTATTATCTGTCTTAGCCCTTACTGACAAAATAAAATGTATCCTAGATGGACTGCCCAAACTCAAACCTGAGACTTGTATATGATTATACTGTATACAGATATAAATATAAGCAGCCACAGTAATGGCTTTTAATTTAACTGAGTTCAATTCCAAGTTTATATGGCATGATATCAATACAATTACATCTTGACTTGCACCTAAAATAACTATTCTGGCTAAAGGTTCCAGATTCCAACTAAAAAAAATGAAAGAAATGAATAAACCACAAAGAAAAGGCTTAAATAAATCATGCTTTACTCTCCTCTTAGTCGGG
Organism: Istiophorus platypterus; assembly: GCA_016859345.1. Taxonomy (NCBI): domain Eukaryota; kingdom Metazoa; phylum Chordata; class Actinopteri; order Istiophoriformes; family Istiophoridae; genus Istiophorus; species Istiophorus platypterus. Next base: position 16,697,089 of record CM029114.1, on the reverse strand, counting down.
GCCTTATGGGGCTAAATCTACTCAAACTCTCACAGTGTAGTTGCATTTGAATATCCCTAATCTACCTCCGCTGCTCTGCTTCTCCTCACTTATTGCAGATGTCAGAGGGGCCCAGGGGCTGCAGGGGAGTGGTAGTTGCGTGTGTGTGTGTGTGTGTGTGTGTGTGTGTGTGTGTGTGTGTGTGTGTGTGTGGGGCTGTTATCACTTGGGATGCTCCACCCATTTACCATTTTCCTTCATATAAATATATGTTGTAGAATGTGAAATAATGTGAAAATTTGTCCTGTTAAAACACACACACACTCATGCACACACACACACACACGCACCCAAAAAACAAAAAAAAAACAAAACACTTGCCAATCAGAAGTTTCCCTGTATCAGGGCAGGTCTGACGGAGAGAGCCATTTGTCATCACTGCATGTTTGGAGAAAGAGCAGGTCATATCACTACTTTATCCAAGCTCTGGCCTCACCCAAGAAAGATGTTCCCATTAACTCAAGCTGCCTGTGTGTGTTTCTGTCCTCTGTTTGAGGTCTGCATGCTTTATTGAGTTGGTAGAAGTACATGCATGTGGGTGTGCGACAGTTTGTGTTGGGCCATATTTATACTTCATGCTAATGCTAGTGTTGTTTGTAAATCTGGAAGACCCGGGTTGAGGAGGTACGTGCCCTGTTAGAAAGGAGAAGGGAAGTTAGCTGTTGAGCTGTGCCTTCTCCTTCCTGCTCTGACACAAAGACAAAGACAAGCGATGTGAGATTGTGTGCCTTTTGGGAGTTTCTCCCGACAGCTGGCTAAGTGGCCATTGACCTTGTTGAGCTGTAAGTTGAGGGTCAGCGGCCAGAGTCCAGTGTGTGTGCGTGCGTATGTGTGTGTGTGTGTGTGTGTGTTACTCCGCTGCTCTGCAAGCACAAGTGATTTTTGCTCCTAAATCTGGGTTTTGGGTCACAGAATAACATTGTATTCAGAGTGAGAGGAATATCGAGTCATTTCTTATTGAACTGACCTAGGAGGCCCTTAGCTGATATGCAGGATTTCAACAAGCTTCTTCGCTGAGATTACACTGATTATTAGCTACTCTAAACTAACCTCCTGGAGAAGCACTTGATGCATTAAGGAACTTGGACTGAAGTTTATTTTTTTGATGATTGTTGAGGAGACTCTTGAGTCCACTCAGAGCCATTTGTCAGTTTTTATTATCATGGCTTTCTTTGTGTTTTTACATCCTGATACTGTAATAAGTATGGTGATGATGACATGATGGGAGTGTGTTGTTGGTATAGTGTAGGATGTCCTGGTGGAGTTTTAAACTTTTAATATGTAGACTGAGTTTATTTTCAGATGAGGACCTTTGGTAAAATGGGCTGAGGCTCTGTTTCAAAAATACAGTACAACTTCAGGGTCAAGCGAGTGTGTGTGCATGTGTGTGTGTGAGTGTGTGTGTATGTGTGTGTGATAGAGAGAGAAAGAGAGAGACAAAAGGCAGGCAGCTTCAGTATCAACGGAATAACAAAATACTGGAGAAAGATAGAAGAGAAAAGAGGGAAATGAAAAAGTCAGTTTATATGCCTCTGTGATAAAAGCCTGCATCACATGTATGTGGGAGAGAGAAAAGAGAGCGAGAGAGACGGACTCCATATGACTTGCACATGGCTGCGGACGCCTGCTCCATTCACTTGTTATCCAGACAGGCTGAAGACATTAAAACATGGAGGAAGTAAGAGTAAGTGAGATTGAGGGAGGAGAGGGAGGGAGGAGAGAGGGAGGGTTGAAAGAGGGGGACAGGGTGACTAAGTCAGGAGAAAGGGGAAGTCTCCATGAAGAAAAAAAGGGAGGGTAGGAAGGAGAGGAGAGGAGAGAAAAAGTAGAGGTTACATGTGGTTATTTGAGGTGGCCGTTGAGTTATGGAGCGAGACAGAATAGCCGGTAAGTTGTGGCTTTTTCCAACCTATTTGATACTTTAACAGTTAGAAATTTTATCCTTGGGAGGGAGTTTCTTTTTTATTTTCTTTGTTGGACTTCAGAGGAAGCAGCTCCTCTGTGGTGGCGGCAGTCGGCTCGAAGCCACCCAGGTTATGTTTGCTCTGCCTGGTCAGTTGTGGGAGCCATTTAGAGACCTCTGTCTGTGCGTGTGTCTGCACATCAGCTTCACCTCTGATTTGTTTATCAGAGATGGCGTCTCAGCTACAAGCCAGAAGACTTTTCTCCTCTCATTCTGATTGAATGTACAGCCACAGCTAAGCTCAATGTGAAGGGCACACACTATCTCTGAATAGCCACCATATGCAGAAAGGCAGTGAGTAAGACTCATGTGATGGGCTGTCAAAGACGACTTCCCATAATGAGAACCAATAATCTTCCAGCGCAAACTGACTGCTGTACTGTAATTGGCAGCCTTGGGTCAGATGCTGACATACAGCTGACCCACATACTGTAAAATCTGTCGATAGATGGACGGAGTTAAATCTTCATGCCTTCATCACATGATTGGATTTTAAGACGAGGAGCCCAGTTGTCAGATTAATTATGACTGATGCAAAGGATTTATTTTAAGTTACAGGGAAGTGAGAGCAGAGCTCATATGTCAGCTAATATGATTCGGTTTTCGACAGGCAGACGACTCTTGAGGGATATACAGAGTCTGTATACTGTCCTGCATCTGAGGCATTATAACTCTGTCCCACCCAGAAGCTTCTGCCATGGCTATTTCTCATCTGCAAGTCTTATTGGCTTCTTTAATCAGTAACTCTTTATTGGTTTTAAAGTAACTTAGTTGAGAACTTCTGTTCAGGCCCATATGTGTTCAGTCTGCACTGACAGGATAAGGAGTAATCTAGCATCTTGCAGTGATTACGGCTGGACATCAAGCTGAGCGACACTGCAAATTAGCCTTTAATTCGACCGTTAATAAGGTGGCTGAGCTAAGTGAACCATATTACGCATACAGACACACCGCACACCTATTTTTGTTACCACTTGGTGGCAGTGTTGTAGTGTCATTTTGTCCTTTGTAGTGCAGCCACCATTTCCTTAAGTTCTGTGAAATGTTTCATGGGGATGATTGATATTTTTTTTGCAGACAGAGGCATTATTTTAATGGAAATTGGAGGAATTTACTAAAAACTGACTAGGGTGGGGGGCTGAACTATGTAGTCGAGGGGTGAGGAAGCTGAAAATTGTTTTTCCACCATGAAAACACAGCTGAAGGGCATAACACCCCCCCCCACACACACACACACAAAAAGTCCTACATGGGACTGAGCTACTTCCTAGTTTCCAACTGTGCTGTGTGGTTCTGTTTAGACCAGTGGTCATGACTACAGCCACTGCCCCTACCCCACCCAGCCTTGATCCATTCGGACTATGTTTTGATAATGATAGGAACGAAGGAGCTGAGGCCATGGTGCATTGATGGCATCTTAATCTTTGTGACACTGAGCTCCTCCCACGTTCCTCTTCCTCACCTATTCAGGACTAAAATAAAATGTCTGATATGACATGTCATCTGCCATTAAAAATCATTTTCTATTAAAGACCAACATTTGACTCATTTTGGACTCATCTGACTCCTCCTTGTCTTTATGTCCAGTGAACATTAAAGCGAACAAGCTGTATTAATAAAGGGCAGCACATAGTGTTCAATGTTCCTTTTAAATTCTCTGTTTTTTATCAGTACTTCAATGGTACATGAGCAACTTGTCTCCCATCCCCTTTTTTTGCACACAAATCTACAGTTTTAGAAGTTCTGATGCATCTACCCATAGCCCAGTCTACTCTCACCCCTAACCCACGTGCACAAAACTCCACCCACCTCCACAGACACACACACATGAACCCAAAGTTAAAGGAAATCAAGGAAATCACTCAGCTCACACTGTTCCATAAAAGAAGTGTACAGGATATCCTCTATGAGTGAACGCCCCACAGCTCTCCTCCCACTGCCCTCCCTATATCTCACCTCATATTGTTTCTCAGATTATTATTTAGTAATGATAAGTGAGGGAGCCATGAAAACATCCAGCACAGGGAGTACAGGAAATTGACTGGGAAGCCCCACCTTCAGTCATCCTGAGGGAGGATTTCTGACAGGTGACATTTTTCAAGATGATGGAAACAGGTCAAGGCGAAGGTGATTGTTTACAAGCAGCTCAACCTATAGTTAGCTAGGGGCAAAGAGGAAATCAATGTTGTCACTCTCTTAAGCCAAACTGAGTCTGGGTAACTTGATGAATGCACATAATACTCAAGTGTTATTTTTCATGCCACACAATTCAATTCCTTCCATAACTGTAGTATTGGTAGCTTATCAATGTTTGTCAAATGCATTTTTGAAACACACTTCTCGAAATTCATGCAAATGACGCCTTTTTTGACAGTGCGGTGCTGACAGTTATAATATTTTATTCAAAAATAAAAAAAACAATGATTCTAGAAAAATATTTGTCACATTGATGATGATGATGTGCGACTGTACATTTCATGCAAAAATCATATTTTGTTTCATTGGCATTTTGTTCCATAAAACATACGTTTTGTGGGATAAATATGTTTTACACACAACTTACATTATGTGATGTTGTGAATACATTAGTTACTGTATATGCACATTAAATAATTTTATAGATAAACATCGAGATGTAGGAAGAGCTTCATCTAAACCTTTATCATACCTCATGTTCCAAAAAAAAGGAAACCAAATCTTCACAGTGACACACATGTTCAAGAGGTTAGCAGGTTGCCAACAGCTGAACTTTCATGTGATACTTGGGTAGTTTCCAAGATATCACAGTCTCCGTAGATCTGTGTTACAAATGCCATTTGTGCTCAGTGGGACAGTTCCCTGTACAGTGATTAACATCCAAGCCTGAAACCACTGCAGTGTTGTTGATGCAGGCATTAATTGTCAGTCCAGCTTTTAGGCCAATTTAAAAGCTTATTATGAATGAGTAAAGGATAATTGTTTTCCAGAGAACTGTCATATGAATAAAAACATGTATACTATGTGAGTTGTGGAATAGCCTGATCCGGGTTTAAACAAGGCTGTATGTGCTGCTGATGCCTGCTCTTAGTGATCTCTTCCTACTTCTCTCAGTCTCACTGTTCTTTATTGAAATCATCATTGTTTTGTATCTTCCCTTTATTCTTTCTCTGGATTTTTTCACCGGTTTCACTACCCTTTTAACTGGAAATGTTTATGCAGTGACAATGTGTTATTTTGGCCATGCTTGAATTCAGCATAATGATCATGAAATCTGACAACTTCGCTTAACGAAATACCTGGGGAAACGAAACTATATTTCTAATTAGAGTTCAATCTTTCGCTCGCTTAATAGTTTTTGTTTAATGTTACATAACTAGCACAACTCTAGTGTCTTACAGCCCAGAGAAATGGGACTGAATGATGTTGGTTAGTCAGATTTATCCAACTATGTGAAAAGACTTCTGTATTTACAGTGCTATTTCAGGGGCACCAGGATGCACAGAAACACGCATACAAGCACATATATGCAGAGGCACATATTCACATAATGTTACTTCCAGTACAAACACATACACACATATGCAGGCTTCTCCAGATGTTGTTTTGAAGCTTTCTCTCATTCTGTCGCTCAGCTTTGCCTCGTAGCCAGCCCAGAGTGTGTATCCATGTTTAGATAAAATCACACTGGCTGGTTGAGGTGCGTATTTCACATAACATGTGTTCTGGTTTAATTGAATATTTGTGGCATGTGGTTTACAGTGCATTTGGGGCTGCATGAGCGCTGAGGGGCAGTGTATATATTTATATGGGTGTGTGTGTGTGTGTGTGTGTGTGTGTGTGTGTGTGTGTGTGTGTGTGTGTGTGTGTGTGTGTGTGTGTGAGAGAGAGTGTATGTGTGTTTGTGTGTGTGGTTATCCATGGTATATGTACCATATACATATACAGTGTATGTATTGAAAGAATACTAATTCACATGCACTTAAAGATGTGTTTTTTGGGTGCATGTCATGGTGCTCTATAACTATAAGCACGTATGGAAGTACAGGCCAAAACATTAACTATAAATTTCCTTACACAGCTGTCAGGATGTATAATGCATATTATGTGCTGTCTTAAAAGATGGTCTCAAAGCATAATTGAAAAACATATGACAACAAGTGCCTCAGAGGACTTATATTCCACCTAGTAAAGTTCCTGATTGATGGAGACATGCAAAAATTGTGCACACACCACTGCCATACTCTGTTCTTTATCCTGAGACACCTTTGCAGCACCTTTATAAAACAACCAGGCTACACCATAAATGCACAGTGTTATTCTGTGTCACCATCGACCTCTCAGGTGTTAGGGTTAGGGGCCAGAGTTCAGGCTTGGCATCCTATTAGTGCCCCTTTGAATGAAGCTTTTCACTCAAATGGGATTTCCCAACTATTTGGAGCTAAAAAAGAAAGTGCCTAACACTGTTTTGTGCCTTTTTGCTTTCCATGAGGCTAAAAAAAGTGTATATGATTTTTGATATCTGACATGTGACAGCCACTCGTGGATATGTGCAAGTGGAAATACCAGATTCCTGTAGACCTTGCTTTAGTTTTAGGTTTCTTTTGAGGACTGATTGGGGGCCAGCTTCTACACTAACTGTCATGACTTTAACCATTGAAGTAAAAATGTTCAAAATGACCCAAAATCAGGGACAATACATCCCAAATCTTATTTGTTGTTTCGCCTGGCCCCAAACAGGAAGCTGTGTATAGCCACTCACTCGTGACCATTCAGTGATCGCAGCGATATAAACACTATTGCTTTGTTTGTGTGGTAGATTCATGGATAAGAAATACTGTGGCACATCTCACAGGAAGATGTTGGAAGTAGTTAAATAAACACAAGGCCAGTTTTGATATTTCATCACTTGAGATTATTTTATCAACAACTTTTCAACAGCGTTTCTCTGTCACTCAAAAGATCATTTACCAAATTGGCCACAGCAGCTTCAAGGACCAGTAGTGTAACCATATCCGCCACATCAAAAAGCCAGCTTGTCATCAGTGCCTCTCTCAAAAGAAGGGCTCAGTGCTAGATTATCTGGTCTCATGTGTCCACTGTGTTCAAATTCCCATGTTCTTCCTGATAATGGTGTCACAGAGGGCGGGTTGGTGCACGAGTCATTCCCTAATCGCCCTGAGGCGCCGTTACACATCCTTAATGTTAACTTTCTCCAGGAAATCTACCAGGTTTTTCTGTTGCAGGAAAGCATCTACCACAGAAGTGACTGCACCTTAATCAAAATGTCAGCTACATGATCGTGGGATTGTATATAAACAGCGTGCCACTTTTAAGGACATTTCACACGTAATATCTACACATTCTCGGCTTTTTAAACTGCATTTTAGTCAGAGCTTTTCTTGGGGGTTGGTGAATAGAGAATTGACGTGGCGTGAAATGACTCACGAGCAGCAAAAAATGTGTAGTTATAACATGCAAAATGACTTAAGACATTGGCGTGTTAATTACACACCATTTGGTCATACTAGGCTGGTTTTTAGAGGTTGTTTACAGAAACCTCAAACTCTCCCTTCTGAAAACCCATTTAAAGAACCACAGCTTTAACAGGGGATTTGCAGGTTTACTTGGTAAAAGTGACTGTGTGACATGTTGTTGTTAAACTACTCCAACTACTTGGTGCTCGGAGGCTGAATGAGGAAATCAGACCTGAGAGCACCTTTGGCTGTAAAGGGTCTCAGGGTATGACAGGGTCTGTTGTCTGCCCCAGTGCTTGCGCGTGCATGCATGAGTGTGTGGGGGGCAGGGGAAACACACACACACACACACACACACACACACACACACACACACACACACACACACACACACACAGGACAAGGAGGGGGGGGTCTAGCTAAAGGGAGGGGAGGAGAAGGGAGGAGACTTGCCTTCTCGCTCTCTCTGAAGCCTGAGAGCGGTGATATAGAAAAGTTGGTTGGAAGTCAGAGAAAATAAGTTGGTCTTTTAAGAGGGTTTTGGGCTTGGACTTGTTTCTCATTGGCTCTATTTTGGAATTTGTTCAGATTCAACAGGGAGCTCCTTGAAAGTTGAAAGACAACATAGTGATATTTCCTGACTAAAAAGATGTCTGATTCTGGAGTCAATCCACACTTGGAGGGAATTATTTCTGATTTTGAAGGTTTGTAATTTGTTTTCCTCTTTTCTTCTGCTTACAAAGGTCATGCTGAAGGTTTAGGGAAACAAACAACATCTGTCACACATATTTTGTTTGTGACTAGCATCAATAATGACCAATATCACTGTGTATGTGAATGTGCTGTGTGTGCTTGTCTGTAAAGTGTCTTACAGACATTTCTTTGACTGGGGGGAACTGAACTTGTGTGTGTGTGTGTGTATGTGTGTGTGTGTGTGATTATTACTGTTAAAAACAGGGTGGTTGGCATATTCTAGTCCCTGTACATTATCATCTGTTATTGATTATACCCAAGTTATATCAATAATAGTAACAGACACAGCACTGTCACCACACTACAGTGGAAACTTAAGCTCTAAGAGTTAATATCTGTCTAATTTCTCATACAACATACACAGTTTGCCTCTCCTTTGTTTTCTAAGCCAGTTTAGAGCTGGCATTAATTCCCTTTGTTGTCCTTTTCCTCTGCCATTCTGTCTTTCTTCCTTCCCCACTTCTTTCCTGTTCCTCCTCCGGTCAGACTGGTCCCCTCGGCTACTCTTTGGCCTGATAGACACTGTCAGATGTAATGGACCGATGCTGAGATCAGGAGCCTGAAAAAAGTATACATCCTCACCAACACCCTGATCAGTGGAACTACCAGCAGGTTTAGGATAAATAAGATCTCTTTTCGCAAACTTGGTTTACATGGAGTTATTTAATCATCACACAACTGCTCAACTACACTGTACCATGTCATTTACTTAGTGAATCTGCGTTACTGTGTTTGACCTACATGCAAAGACTGAAAAACCCGAAAGTAACATATCCAGGTGAATTGAAAAACCCCAGTGACTGGAAAATCAAGGTGTGTTAACTTGCTAGTGCTCGATCAGACATCACGTCATACAAACTAATTTGTTTTTAGAATTCCTCAGTCTTTATGGGTCAAAGTAACCGAGTTCCCCGTCTGTGGTGGCCTGACATTCTTATATATATTTGCTGGCAGACCATTTTAGTACAAATGGGATATTACAAGTGAATGGGAAGATCATGTTATCTTGTTTACTCAGACTGTCATTAAAAGGCAATAAATGCAGATGGATAACTCCTAAATGAAGTTCTAATAAGGCCAATACTAGGTTACTCCCCACATGTACTCTTGTAATCAAAGATAGCATTCAGTATGTACTGACCATCTACACACAGAAAGCACTCGATGTACATAATGACCATTCTAACCTACATCACCAGTAGATTGTAGATTGGTTAGTATAAACCCCTCTACTGTACATAAAAAATTGTGGAAAGGGATGCATGGCAAACACTCGACCGAGTAAATCCTATTCTGTCTCAGATCATTATGTTTTCCAGTACTTTCCACTGCACTGTATTTCATACTGAGGAGGAAATGAGAACAGAGAGGGAAATGCAATTTCATGAGTGAAATAAAGATGTAATAATGCCTCTTTGGATGGATTTGTGTATGGGACTAGTGTGGAAAATGGATGATAGAAACTACACACAGAAACAATAATATGATTTTCTAAAAGGTAAAAACTTGAGTTGAGTCACCAGATAATAAGCCCAGAATAAGCCCTTATTTGTATATTCAGAGAGGCTTTGTAGAGTCGAACGTGGGCTCCTGCTACGTTTGCCAACTTAAACTGAGCTTTGTGTCCAGTCCAAGGTATTTGGGTTGATTATCTGCTTAAAGGTGCCATGCTGTTGCTCCAGTGTGGCATGCAGACGCAGAGAGGAAATTAACATGGAGATGGAGAGGGTGCATGTGTGTGGTATACTTTCTAAACCTGGCAAAGAGGCCACTGTGTTATAAAGTTGGTTTGGGTGGATTATGTAAAGAGAACACTTTCTTAACAATTCTCAGTGGCCCTGTTTGTTCTAAGACAGTTATATTAAACTACGGGTGGCAGGAAAAAGAAAGCATGTAAGACATTGCTAGTATGTCTGTGTTAGTCCAGTTTAACAAAAATTGGATTTTTTTTATGTCCTGTGTGTCTATAATTTTCAGACTTGCAGCACAATTAACTGAAACGTTTGTTAGTTGATCATCATCACATGCACACACACACACACACACAGACACATACCTGCACACGCAAGCACACAGACAAACATGCATGCACACACACACACACACACACACACACACACACACACACAAATATGCACATGCACACTAAGCTCCCAGAACCTGCACGCAAATAGAGCTGATAGCTCTGTATCATAATGTTCTCGTCCAAATAATTTACTGGCAATATCCTGCCTCCTTGAAATGTTTTTTTTTCTTTTGGCTGAAACATATTTTTTGTGTCAGTATGTGTGATTCATGAGTAAAAAGTGCTTGGTGCGAAATTTGAGGTCACAGAGCTCCAATTAATCACATGTAATCTTTTCTGTATCAGTCAATGTTACCAACCACTTTCCTCTTCTCTACTCTCCCTTTCTAAAGAGTGTGTGTCAGCAGGTGTTGAGTGGAATGCAGCCTCTCTCTTTATATCATCTCTGGTCACTGATGTAAATCAATCTGGTCATGAGCAAGATAGTTAACCAACACTTGATCAAAGGAACAGAACAAGGCTTTACCTGTCAAAGGTTGAGCCTAGAGAGCCTGAAGCTAAGCACCAGACTAGCTATTAAACAGCTGCTTGAATAACTCTGTGCGTGTGTGTGTGTGTGTGTGTGTTTGTGTGTGTTTGTGTGTGTGTTTGTGTGTGTTTGTGTGTGTGTGTGTGTGTGTGTTTGTGTGTGTGTGTGTGTGTGTGTGTGTGTGTGTGTGTGTGTGTGTGTGTGTGTGTGTGTGTGTGTGTGTGTGTGTGTGTGTGTGTGTGTGTATGTGTGTGTGTGTATGAAATTGCTTATTAGGGTTCAGATCCTTTTTTTAAAAAATCTTTTACTAAAAAAACATTACTGCAAAAAAATGATTATTTTGACACAGCATCTTCCGACATGTTTTCTCTCTTTCCTAAGCACCCATAACACTCCCAGAATTCTTTTTTCGCTGGATACAGGGTGTCGGCCAGACCAATCAGGAACCATGCAGTAAATCTGACACAGCGAGTTCAACTGCTGCTGGTCAGCATTAAGAAACATAACACCATCAGTGGGCACTAAGCGGAAGTATGTTTTTGACAGTGTAGCATTAAAGCTTTATCTGACCAAGCATAGTGTGAAATTCTATCGTTTGTTGTTTGGCCCAGTCAGATTTGAGCTTTGGTCATGTTTTATCTGGTCTGAACAAATCTTCTTTTATTCTTTGGTTAATACCATCAGATAAAGCTCCCTGTGCATGAAATGGTTCTATATAACCAGTGTCTGACAGAGAGTAACTGTCTCGATCACGTGATTTATTGCCTGAAGCTAGAAGTACAAGACTGATAATGAGTTCAAGGCTATGTACAATCAAGTTTATTTAAAATACTGGTGCAGTGACTTTTTGGTTAACTGGTTATGTACAGGGTTTTCCTTTCAACAGTTAAAAGTTTACAGGAGGATGCCTGACCTTTAGGATATTTCTGTTTACAGTGCAAATTACTGCCAAATCAACAAATCATGGTCTGAGCCTTTATTTACATCCATAGAAGAGGGAACTAGGCTTTTGAGAGCAGCTCTTCTTTTTTATTCTGTGATGAGACACCTTGTTTTCTAGATCCTGGTAATTTGCTGTTGCTGTTTGCTGCTCATGAAAACACTTTTTTCCATCTGTTTCACATTAAAAGTCTGTTTTGCAGTTCAGGAGGCCTATCCCTTCACTTCGCTGAAGGGATTTTATGGTGATACATCTGTAGAAAGTTTTGAGAGTCATTAACAGCAACTTAATATCAAACATCAGAATTAATTCATCAATAAGCAGTGTCCCAGATTCATTTTGCAGCACTACAACAACCCCAAACGTGTAGTTGGAGTGATAAAGAATTATATTCAATGATAAGAAGAACAAAGAGTCCTTCAACAGATGTCCAGGCCCCCACAGAGCCCTAATCTCAACATCAATGAGTCAGTTTGTGGTTACATGAAGAAACAGAATAAAAATCTACAGAGGAACTGGGGCAAGTTCTCCAAGATACTTGAAATAAACTACTCATCTCTAATAAGTTCACACAATTGTAATTCCGAGAATTGGTGGAACTTTAAAAGCAAAGGATTACACACTATTGATTTGATTTTTTTTCTGTTTACACTTTTTATAAAGATATTTGCTAACTTAAACTATTCATGGTATTATATAGATATATATATATATGTATATATAAACCCCTGACTATAATATATAAAGTAGATTCTGCTGTCTCCATTTTTTCCTTGGATTTTATTTTAGATTTTACAGGTGCAAATATAACATTGATGTCATTCTAGATGACAGAGAACTCAATAAGTGACAAGTTTGTCTTGACCTGTTTTAAACGCCCCATTTCTCACCCTGCAGCCTCTTTGTCTCTCTATCTCCAGTCGCTTTTTCCTCCTCTGTCCCTCCTGTGTCTCTGTTTGGTTTCCTCCCTCTAACTCTTGACTATCTCTTATTAGAGCATCTGGGCTTAGATGATACTGAATGTTTGTGTTCATTGGTTGAGATGTCCTTGAGAAGTAAGTGATGACACCGACGATATAGAGGTAGCATAGCCTTACACCTGGGCTGTATTAGAACAAATGACCATGAACCAAAGTACGGATGCAGCTGCCTCCATCTTTGTTTTTGTTGCACCAATAATCCTGAGCTATCTCATCTGTGCTGCATTATTTCCCACATGAGACACTTTGAGATACTGGACACAGAGTGGTGATAGGTAGTGGAGGGAAGTGGGGAGATGAGACTCCTGGCTGCTGTTAATGAGGTTCCTCTGAGGTAGACTGGACCTCTTGTTTCCGGCTCATGGTCTAGGAATGCTGTTTCACTGGGAATGCTACTCCTTCATCCATCTGTCACTCCTAAAAATACTATTCCTTTTGCTCTTCGATGTTGTATTTCTGATATTCATGCATAGAATATCCTTCCTTTCCTTCTTTGATTTAGCTAAAAAGGAGACAGAGATTGAACTACCACTGACCACACAAAACACCTAGGAGTCAGTGGGAAGAAGCGTTGTCCTTAAAAATATAAGGGTTGATGATCATCTAAGTGAGAAATGTCAAAAATTAAACAATAATAGCACTGATGCACAGAAAGATTCAAATTTACTTCTGCTCTTAAATCATGTACACTCGACTGCACATTCTCTAAATAAGAATTGCGAAGCTCTCAAGTCCTCTGCTCTAGTCCTATGCCGGAGGGCATATAATCACAAAGCAGCCAAGAACAGAACTACTAATCTAAGTTCACTTAACAGGTCACTGGCAAAAGAGCGTCTCTGTTGAGCTCTTTTATTACGAGGGGTCCTGATGTCCCTCCCATGTGCAGCTTTACTTCTCACATTTACAGATCTTCTAAAATGTAACAACAGCAAGGGTCAAGAGATGTTGGAGTGTACGCAGTTTCCCAAAGTGTTGAGACTCATAGGAGGTTAAAAAGAATTGCAGCATAATCCAGTCTTTGCGTGCATCACAACTCTTCTGCTCCTTATGAAATCTGCAGACTGATTTTGGCAGACCAAATTATTCTCTGGCCAGAGTTGAAAGTAGCCACAGCCTTGGACTCCCTCTCAGCAATCATAAAAAACAAGATGGAGGAGTGGGGGTAAGAAGGACACAGTCCAGTGGTATTGTGGATTTGGATGCCACTAATGACCAGCAAGTTTGTTATTGTATACATACTTTTTATATATGTATCTATCAAAGGATTGATTTTAAAGCTGCATCTAATTGGATAATGAGCCCTGTTCGCATCAGAGCTTCAGCACAGAAAATAAACAATCGGGGTGTGAGAAAATGTTGACCTGCCTATAAGTAGCTGTCTACTGTGTTTTTGACACGAAGACCTTCTGTGTGCTTAACAAGGGACATTTCATGTCTTTCAGACATTTGCTAGCCTTGGAGCCTTAGCAACACTTTTAAAACCAGTCTTCTGCCTTGTAACAGATGAAACGTAACCCTGCTTCAAGGTCAAGATAAAGTGTGTATAGTGAGAGTCGGGGCATTAATGAGATTTGTAACACAAATCGCCATAAAGTCCAAGCACAGATTCATTTATAGTGAATGTCCTTGGTGTGTCTGGCTAAGACGAAAAAGAGAACAAGTCTGTGGCCATAGCCTGAATTTTTGTTAGTGGGGTAAATTGTATCAAATGTCCACCATGTTGAAATGAGGCAGCTTATAGCAGTAAATTAGATTAGTGGTTCTGGCTGATGTGTGTGGGGAGACAGCTTTGATGTGACTGTGTTGAGCTCCTCGTCCCCTAACAGAATTTCGGCTTTACGCAGAGAACAGCAAGGCTAGGGCATGGCCCTCTCCCTGTGGGTGTAGTCACTTAAAAATAAACCAGTACGCATTCTCGTAACATGCTCATTTTTACTAGCACTTTTAACAGAATTACATAATTTACATAAAGACACGTGCACATGCAGACACACCACAAGCCACAAACAGAGCAAATAATCAGCGCTGAGTTTTGGATTGTTGGAAATAGGAGATGTTCTTAAGGGTGTGCGTGAGCAGACTGGTCTAACTAGTGTGTCATTATGATAGCAGCTCCCGGTCACTGGCTTGGCACAGCTCCTCCACGATGGGAGTCAAATTTGAGTTGATTTTGTGCCAGTGCATTCTTCCCAGGGGGCGATTCCATCCCTCATCATCTTCATCTTGGACAGTGCAGCTAATTTCTCACATCACAGCCAAGGGGAAGGATTTGCCTTTAACTCTGTGCTCATGTTGCTTATAAGCATGGAGACTTTTAACTTTTTTTGCCTAAAGCCTAAAGCAAAGAGGGAAAGGCAGTTTACAAAAAGTCATGTAACACTTGAAACGGCTCAGTGTAAAGCCCTAAAATTTAATAATGAAATGTATCGCACACATAGTATCCAAGTCATGACAAATCAAAATATTAATCCGCTTAATCATGTCATACACTTTAGTGAAAAACCTTCTGATGGGGAATGTAATGACATCAGATAGGTATGGCTTAATTAATGGTGCATGCTGCTACTTTTGTGTTGCCACCAAAATTGCTTCTGCAACTACCCCACACTCAAACCTCAGGCTCTTTACTACTTGGATACTGTTCTTAATGTGTTTTAGAAAAACAATTTGCTTTGTTTACAGCTGAGTTAATTGGAATAACCTTTTTAATGAATATTTTATGATATTGTTCCTTCTTCCTATAAAGAGCAATCTTGACCCATAAATGGTTTATAAGGGAAAGATGAGCTTTTTTAGTTAAGAAATTGTGAGACAAGAGTGAGTCAGTGTGCTTTCAATATGTAATGTTCTGTTTTTATACACTGGTGGAAAGTAACTAACTATTTATTATACATAGGCAAAATTTAGAGGTTCCTAAACTTCATTTGAGTATTTATGTGCCACTTAATGCTTCCTTTCAGCACCATTTCAGCATAAATATTGTACGTTTTATTCTACTTCAGTGAATTTACACAAACTGGATAAGATAAAAAAAAACAAAACAGATGAAAGACAAATCAAAGGAAAAACCTGAATAAATGAGTGAAGAAACAGGATGACAATGACTCAGTCCATAGGAAGTGTCACTGAATGGTTTGCTGAATATGAAAATAATGTGAATGATATGCTGTGGCCTTTGAAGTCACCAGATCTCAACCTAGTTGAACACCTATTGGAGAGCTGATTTTCTGTCAGTCATTTAATTGATTAATCAGCTGATGTTGCGTTTGTCCTTTACCTGCAGCTCTGAAGAGGTCTTTTGAGGTGGAGGATGTTGACACTTCATCCCACTCTTCCCCTGGCTCCCGCAGGACAACCAACTCCCCTCACCGTAATGCCATGTCTCCCACCAGCATCTACTACCGTGACCTGGGCACTGCCCCCAACAACAACAACAACCTCAACTACACCCAGCCTCGCTCCATCATGGGTGGAGGAGGCTCCAAAACCCCTGAGCCTGTGTCACGCCGTTCCGAACTTTCCATCGACATCTCCTCTTCCTCCAACAAGCAGTTGGATAACGCCACCAGCCCCGCTTCCACGCGCTTTGTGACCAACAGCGCCCTGAAACGCCCTGAAGTCCTTGGCCACTCTAAGACCCCCGAGATGAGCCACAAGAGGGAGGTCACTTTTGCTAAGGCGCCTACTGACTCCCCAGCGACACGGCGCAATGAGGGCAACAATAACAACAACGGGACCAGCCGGACCTCCGAGCAGAACCATGCTCGCAAGTTTGAGCCACCCAGTCCTGGGGATGTACGTAAGCCTGATATCAGCATCACCAGAGCTCCTCCAGAGAACAACGGCCACCACCCAGCAGTGCACCACCCACATCACCCCAACCCACACCACAATACCATTGTGACAACCTTCCGCTGCGCCTCACCTAATCATGCTGGACGCAAATCCCCCAACCCCGACAGTAAGTCAGCTTTAATCCTGTATGTCATAGTCCAACCCTTACTTGTTCCAGTCATTATTCCCCCTCCAGTCATATCCCAAAACTGCTAAATACCTCTTTTTGAATATTATTGGAAGCAAATCCAAAACAACGCATCTTTACCCTGTTCTTATTATTTCTGTTAATTAGTTCAGCTTCTGCTGGAAAGTAAAAACAGAAATATTTTAGTGAAATGTAGGAACAAAAATCTGTTATCTCATGGTAAAAATGGTGAATGATTTTTTTAATTATTTTTTTTTATATATATATATATAAAATGATTAGGCACGACAAATGAGTAAACAAAAAAAAAAGTCTGTATATGAAGATGAGGCTCCAATTCAGCACCAGACAACAAGACTGTGGCTACTCTCAATAGCCACTTTGACTGGGACTAAAGTAAGAGGAAGTTAGAATTGTAACCCTGAATCCTTTGGGCGGAGTGCCCAAAAATGTCCACTAAAGCAGTGTTCATACTGTAAAAATGCAGGAAAAAATGCTTTTAGAACAGACATAAAACAAAACAAACTATAAACATAGTGCAAACGTACTCGAAGTAGTAACTGAATACATACATTATGTACTTTGTTAACGTGCTTTGATCCTCTTTTCTCCATTAATACATAAATTCCTTTAGATCTCATCTCACGAAGTTTTTGGCTTGATGTGTAAAAGCTGGATCAGAGATGATAGCAAATTACTAATTAAACAGAGCTCACTGCCATGGGCGACTGCTTTAGCACAGACTCACCAGTTTAATGTGACAATGTCATAAGTGGAAAAAAAGATTAAAGTGAGTGTAATAGGCTATCTTAAAACCAGATAACATTTTCTTATGGGATGTGGAAAGGGCATCATTTTCCTCTTGGCTATAAGTTAGTTTACATTCAAACCACAGTAAGTAGAGAGGTTAGTCCCATTTTCCAGATTTCATTTCATTTGGACTCTGAATCATTTGAACTTTTTCTTCTTACTTAAATCCTCCTGGTCCCTCTTCCCTCACACTGAGGTAAGAGACTAAGTATCAGATCTCTCACACACAAAAAACCAAAACAAACAGTAACAGGAGTTGCTTGTTTGATTAATCTGATGTCTGCATGTTGTCAGTTAGACAAGTAACCATGTCCTTGGAGGTCTGTCTGTCTGTAGAAACAGTAGACTGTCTGCATGTATTTGTGGTAATCCTTGTCTGTTATTAATGCAGAATCGGAGCTGGGCTGGTTTTTGTTATGTGATGAAAGCATAACCTTGGCAACACCAGAACAGTAGTATGGCAGTTAAATAGTAATTACTGTTACATTTGCAGTAAAACTATATGCAACAAAGAGAGACAGATTCTAGCCCAAAGTATTACATTAACTTCTATAACGCAGCATTTGACTCAGTGCAAAAACGCTGCCTGCTGCAGCCAAAATTTAAGCTGTGAGACTGATCATTGGTGTCATTTGACATATTGCTATGGCAAAATATTAATTATAGCTGCTATAACCGTTACTTTCTGTGTGTTATTTATTTCTGTGTGCCTTTAGTCACAAATCAAGATCACAAAAAAGCAGTAAAAAGGGAAAGCTGTGTTGTACTGGATTGTATAAATCAGTGTCCCCCATATCACTATTAACCACATTGCTCAGTATTTCAAAATTAGCTCTTGATGAAACATAATAATGTGCCTGTTTTCTTGATGATTTGGGCCAATGTGGTAAATAATCCTGGATTGCACTTTATACTGGTTCTAAGATGAAATACCGACAAGTCTGAAATATGGCTCTTTGTCGTTCAGCCGATGTTTCATAGGCACTTGTCCCGCTGTATATTTAAACACTGTCTCAGTGTCTCTTTCTCTGTCTTGTTGCCATAATTTTTCTACTGCAAATGACTATACATTTTTGTCTGTGTCTATGCTGAAGGTTTTACATGGCTCTCTTCTAGATTATGGAAGTTGTAGCTAATTATACGTCCTCGGAGAGAGGGCCTAATAGGGGTCTAAGTGAAGGGTAACGTGCCTGGTGGGCCCATGTAATAAAGTCCCTGTTTTGAAATCCGTGCAACGTACTTGCCACTAAAGTCAAAGTAAAATCCACAGCATGAACCGATTTTTTTTTATTGGCTTGTCACAGGTCTATTTGATAAGCTGCTTTCCTGCCCATTCAGTTTTTCCAGGAGGAAATGACATCACACATCATTTACACGCACACATAAGCACACGCTTGCACGTGTACACACACACACACGCGCACACACACACACACATATCCTGTGCTTCCTTCCGTGTTCTGTCAGAGTGATTGTTTTCCCTGCTGTATGACCTCACCGCAGTGCACTTCCTCGCTCTGGGGTCATGTGATCTATGTCAGTCAGCTTCCTGGTCAATATGCTCCCGCACTTTGATCTGAGCGTCACAGAGAATGAGACACACTGGCCTGCTGATGTGTAAGGTCGCGGGAAATAATATGTGGGCACACAAGCACATGTATATATGATGAACGAGAGTGAACTGCAGTTAGTGGTAGAGTGCTGATTAGCAAATGCATCATTTTTCTGCTTGAAGTCAGCAGAGGTCACATAGACCCACAGATATAATTTTGGACATGAAATTAACACATTTATACCCAAACCAAGTTTTCTGTAGCATGAGATGCCCTCAGTGTCCTCAACATAGAAACGTGTGTGTACAAAATAATGCACAAGACAATTTTCCATTGTTTTATAATTTGAAGCCATAAAATATATTTTATGATCTGACACAATTTAACTGTTATTTAACTGTAATATAGCTGGGAGATCTCCAAGAATCTGCAGTTTGTGATATGACTTTAAATTGATGTGATAACTGTTGTTAAACTGCTATAGCATATTCAAGGAAAATGACCCAACCAGTAGGTTCACTTCAGGCTACAAACACTAGATTTGCTCTGATTTTTATCTGGTCTGCTCCTGTGTGTTCAGTCAGACGGAGAACCTTATCTTGACAGGCGGGCCTGCTGTTCATCAGTCCATCAAACACTGCGGGACAGGCTCTATCTAACATCTCTAGACAGAAAAGCGTAGACCACCTTTGGTCAGATATAGAGCATTCTCTTATCACCTCTCAGACCAGATTTCAAATTAAAGTAACTTTGTTTCACCCAGTCTCCATGTCGAGACTGAGGAGAAGAATAATAATAAAGAATAATCAAAATATTGGACAAAATAATTGGGCTTGTGTCCTTATTTACATTGTCATATTGGAGTGTTGAAAAACTAAGAATAACTAGACTCTAGAGGGATCATTAGATAGAGAGTTTGACCATAAATGGTATAGTTATCATTGGGATAATACCAAATGGTAGGTTATCACTGGAGTCACATCCAGTAACCTCATTTAGTTACACCCTAAGTGTTTTTATTGTAATAAGGGAGAAAAAGATGTTCAAGTGGCAGAGATGGATTCATCTTTCCATCTCAAATGATACAATACTAAAAATGGAGACAGGAAGTCAAGGGTAAAGATAGCGCTGCTTTCAGCTATAAGGCAGAAATTTGTATTTAAAGGATGTTACTGAGGAGTAACTTCATGCGGGGCCATTGTGTCCTGTCTTCCTGTTGTGGTGGTAAAAAAAAAGAAAAAAAAGAAAAATCCTCATTTCAATCCTTATTTCAACTGGGCAGATGCTCTATACCGAGCTGGAATCTATCCTTACAATGCCTAAATAAACAGATTATCTTGTGGTACATTTGTTTTCCTAATTGAGGTGTAGTCATTATGCAAGAGGGAGCAAGCGAAGCCATTTGTCTCTTATTTGGACTGACCCTCTGTAAGTGGGGAGGAGGGGCCAGTGGAGGGTGGAGGGTGGGTGGTTGATTTGTCTCTGCCTGTCCATAGGTCAGGAAAGGGCAATCATGCACACACACTTTCTTCACCTCAAATTTTTGTCTTGCTTTTGTTGTTTCTCATCGACACACCTACACATGCACGCACACACATACAGGCACCCTCAGGCGGAGGCATATCCGAGGTCAGTCCTCTCCCAGTGTAATTACTTTGGACTGATCCCAGACCATTACTCTATGTGACCTGCTGGCTAATTACCCAGAGCAAAAAGAGAGCAAAGAAAAGCTAAATTTTGTCTACGTGCTTTTTGGAGGAGGGTCGCTGACTAAGAATAATGTCATTGTGAGGTTTTATACGTGGCGGTGTTATAAGAGCCGAGCACTAGTCATTCGCGTACTCTGGCGAGGTTCAAAACCATCCCCAGGTTTTCACTCTCCCTACCTCATCTTTGCTCTGTCATTAGTGATTCAAGCAATTAAAACATCATGGTAAAAGACTCGCAATATTAGAGCATCAAAGGATATGTAGCACATGAAGAAAGAAGCCAAAGGGCTTATACAAGAGCCTCTCCAATACAAAACGATTCAGTCAAGTATAATCATTCATAATGATATCAGAGAATAACTTCATTTTTTAGCCCCCTTTTAAGGAATTATACACTCAGAGCATTTTTTATAATGGCAGGGTAATGATACAATATTATCATAAGCTGACTTTCAGTGGAATCATGTTATGATGATAAAGTCTCATTATGCTATGATCTTTGGATTTATATTGTCTGAATTAATTTCCTCAGGCAAGCTGTAATTAAATAAAAGAAAATCAGTTATTGAGGAT
Organism: Istiophorus platypterus; assembly: GCA_016859345.1. Classification (NCBI taxonomy): domain Eukaryota; kingdom Metazoa; phylum Chordata; class Actinopteri; order Istiophoriformes; family Istiophoridae; genus Istiophorus; species Istiophorus platypterus. The sequence goes on along the minus strand of CM029114.1, from coordinate 16,675,779 downwards.
TTCGTGTTACCTTTTTGAAGAGCTTGGGCTCACATGATGCATAACACTAGCTTTCTTCAAAGGTCAGCTTGATATTGTTGTGTGATTTTGGATCCTTATCCCATTAATATTATGAAAATGATATCAACCATGACACCCAGGCCTGCCCCACGTCACATATCTTCAAGTTTGGATTTTTAAAATGCTCTCAGCCAAAGCAACATACGGGCAATGATGTAGAACTTCCCTCACTCAAAGACCATTGTCCTTTAATTTTGAATTGTGTTACTGTTGCTGCATGTACAAACTGGATTAACTTGTGACATTTTGGTTATGGAAAGGTCTCCAAACCCTTAGGTCCCATCACTCTTTAATACTAAAACTGCAGGAATTACTGATTTAGAATCAGAATCAGAATCACCACCTTGTACGTTTGCACATTACCCAACAAGGCCCATTGCCTTGCACATCACCTAATTTATGTTCTATAATGAGCTGAGCTGTTTGATGAAGACAGTCGCTACAGATAATGGGCTGATATAAATATCCGTGTAATATTTTGCACCTAGATATACATCTTTGTAATAATGCATGGTTCATCATGGCATCAAAGTATAATTATGTAAAGATACAATCGTGTAAGGGAAAAATTACAGGGTTTTTTTTTTTTTTTTTTGGTCAAATCTAATTAATCTTTGCCTTAAGATGATCACATGATGATGGTCTTACACTTAGGCACAGATTGTCCCTGACTCTATCTTTGCTTTGCTGCCAAATAATGTGCAGTCTTGCTCACTTGAAGTCAGTGAGCCCTTTGAACTGTAACATCTGTGTTTCCAGTCCAGAAAATGTCCCACCGTGATAACAGTGATAAGTGTCACTTCTCATTAACTTAACTGTTATTACACACTGTGGGTGTATTCCCTAAACAAGCCACTAGGAGGCAGTGTGTGACAGGTAAAATCTGGTTAGACTTTTAACCTGTCTGGCAGGTAAAATAAAGCTGTATTTCCTCTGTAAAATGAAACTAAAAATGAATGCTGTGATTTCTCTCTGTCGATTGAGCTCAATAAAACTGCTTCAAACAACTCCAGGGCCTGAAGCACATTGGTTTAACCGCCAGAGAAATGCATCACCGCAGATGTCAGGCTTTTTCCTTTTCATATCTGATAAAAGGTTTAATACTGCAATATAACACTAGGATGGACGGTCATTCAAAACAATGTCAAACAGCCATTTGAAGAGTGTGGACAAAACTGGACATGAAAGGGTTTTCTTTTTTTTATGAAGATCTGACATTGGAGGAAAAGGAGAATGGAGGAGCAGAGAGAACTGGGAAAGGGGCAGCCCTTCTGCCCCAGATAAATAGAAACACATACACCCACACTCTACACACACAGAGTCCCCCTCTTCCCAGATAAGGCTTTCGGAAGTTAGAGTTTACATTGAGCATCTGGGGGAAGTCAAGGGTTAAAGAAGTTTCCCACCACTGCAGAAAGACCTTTGTCCTTTTTTTTGTCATCTTGCCAAATCCCACATCTGCAGAAAACGCCTGCTCTTCTATCACTTTCTCCTTCGTGCTGTGAAACTGACACATTCAAAAATTTCACCTTTACATACGTGTAAAAACACACATACATTTAAGCACTCCACTTCCTCTCAGACTGAGAACTTGACTTTTGGAAGAATGACTTTACTTTTTCATCCACAGGCATTTTAAGCAAAGGCAAACGCTGTGCACACATAAACATGCACAAAAAAACACAAACACACAAACACACACACATGCACACAAATACATAAACCACCTTTGTCAACCTTTTGACGTTTCCATTAGATGAATGACAAATAGTAGGTTATGGGCCATCTGAGTTTGGTGAAGCAAACTGAAATAACATTTAGTCTCAGCTGACATTATCTTCATTTATCTGCTCCATGTCGGGGTGAATCATCCCTCTTGTTTGTCCAGATATGAGACTCTGCTGTGGATCCTTTTTCTAAGAAGCTGATGGGAAAATCATGTCTTTTCTCTTGGCAATGAAAATAAAGAAATTAAGCCTCAGTCATGTTGGGCTGTGAGACGGAAAAAAACACCATGCCAGTGTGAGCAATATTTTTTTTTTCTGGTATCATTAATCAAAACTAGCTGACATTGGAGGACTGAACTGCAGCTGGTAGCCATGGCCACCTGTCCTCAAAACACACAATTACATAGTTTATTACCACATCAAATAGACTTGGAATACAATTGTGTTAATCAAAAAAGCCAAAAGAAATGAATTACTATCTTGTAATTTTTGAAACTGACAAAAAGTGTTTCTTCTTGAGGACCATGGATTTTTGATGAAACTGTCTTCAGCTTGATTTGACCATCTGCAAAACATGTGAAGTCAGTTTTTCTCCGCATTCTCTGTTAATGATGTTTGGCCCACTTGTGGGCTGATAGAAGACACACTGGAAAAACAATAATTGTTTTCTGTGTATGTGTGTGTGTGTGTGTGTGTGTGTGTGTGTGTGTGTGTGTGTGTGGACAGACAGATGGCCATTTGTGCTACAGTCCTGCCATCTGCTGAAATGAAGAGATGAGCATAGACGTGGGGGCAGAGAGATTCATGTGTAAGGGTGTGTGTCTGTCTGAAGTCAAGCATGTGTGGAAAATGGAACATGAGAGCAGGTGTATTCTTGTCCCTTATGTTACACCAAACACAGCTGATTATACATTTGAGTGTTTGTCCTAGTCTACGATGATACAGCAGCTTTTAGCACGTTGGCAGCTTTTAGTGTTCACAGTATCTGAATTATTATTTTATTTGCTGTCTTTTACCTACTTATTTGCTCATGTAGACTGGGGAAACGGATCAGAAATGTGTAACAGGGTTATTAATCAAAGGAGGTTAAAGTCAGTCAAACTAGCTTGTGCAGATTCTTAAACAATAAAAGCTAATCATGGCACTTTGTTTTGATGCTATGATTGGCTGTGATTGGACTAACTGTTTTTAGGAGATTTTCTCTGTCAGCTTGAACTGTCAACTGGGACAAAGAAGATGCGTAGATGTGATCTTGCAAAGTGGAAATGCACAGCACTGGAGACCAAGAATAGACTCAAAACAAATATTTCTGCTTTAATTTTGTGAGGGTTTTTTTTTTTTTTTCATAAATTAAAAAAAAAAAAACAATCAAGCTTGACATCATAGATGCAGGAGTTGTAAATTGTGTTTTAATGTGTCATAAATAAAATTTGAAATCCCAATTTCACCCCACAGGGACTAGTTTTACCAAGAAACTGTAAAAATGTAATGATCCACTGGGCTGTAATGAGCTGATGCTGATGTATAGTTTCAGTGCCATTTACACTGTTTCCAGGTTTTGAGCTCTGAATATGTGAAATTCTACCATGGAGATCGCATCTCTATTTCCACTCAGGGAAGAATTGCAGCATTTATGCAGTACAGAAATAAAAAGAAAGAAAAAATTGTCATATTACTGTATAACACAGACTTTGGTATGTGTTCAATGCAGGCAAGTAATGCATACTTTTCCCTTATCATTTCTTTTGTGCTTAAGTACACCCACCTACCTCTCCCCACAGATAAATGTTTTGTATTAGCCTTGTGTAGACGTGCTGTCTAGCTGACTGACAGCTTTTATTGAATCATTAAGGATACTCAAGTCTTACCTTTGCAAAAATTGGGCAGACTGTGCTGATCTGTGACTGGATATTATGCCATAACTGTGGTTTGCAGTAATGACTTAAGGATTCAGAGAATACGAATGCAGCTTTGTCGTTTATGGGCAATTACTGTAGCTTCTTTGAAGAACACCATTATCTTTGGAGAAAAGCCTTAGCAATGGAGCTTGGAGGAATGGTAAATGAATGGACTGTACTTATATAGCGCTTTTCTAGTCTTATCATCCACTCAGAGCGCTTTTACACAACTGCCTCATTCACCCATTCAAACACACATTCACACTCCACTTTTCTAGACATATAGCACTTTCCACACTCACATTCATAAACCAATGATAAATTGGGGGCAATTTGGGGTTCCATACCTTGTCCAAGGACACTTCGACATACGGACTTTAAGAGCCAGGGATCGAAACCGCCGACCTTCCAGTTGGTAGATTACCTGCTCTACCACCTGAGCCTCAACCTCAGGTAAAGTGATACCACCAGCCTCGGTGGTGTGACGCCCTTTTCCATGCTACAAAGCAGACCACACACACAAACCACACAAACAGCTGAAGATTTGGGCGAAAGGGTAATGAGTTACTCTGTTTTACTTCATAAATGAATAAATATCTAAATTCTGTGGTGCACCAAAGGTTTTATTGTAGATCCCTCTTGGTAAACAAATTTTAAATTTGACACCACATGATCAATCCACAAAGAAGATGGTTTGTGATTGCTAAAATCAAAAAAATTCTCCGTCTCTATCTGCTTCCCTGTATCTGCAAACGGAAGGTCTCTATTATAGATAATTAGCATCATAACTTGGTTATATGTCTCTTGAAGACTTGCAGCAACCACACAGAGTTCAATCGCAGAGCTCCTTTAGTCTATGCTTCATATTTGGAGTTGATTCATCCCTGTCCCTCACCCCCACACAGCCAAAGAGGGGCCAGGGATATCCCAGAAGGCCAATCCCATGGAGTCAATGTGTTTATTGTTCATCGGGGGGGCTTCTACTCCAGAGCATCAGAAATAGAGAATGCATGTTGGTGTGCGCATCAGGAAGTTAACGTAGTTAGATTAGCTCTTGTTCACCTACAGACCAGCATAAAATTTGGTGTCATATAGACAAAACATATAGGCTGGGACATATTCTGGAGCTTTCTTGCCTTATCAGATTTTTTTTTCTTCTTAAACTATACTGGAAATAAGAGAGAGAAAAGGGACTGACAGCAGAGATGGCTTCCACTTGCAGTGAGATATACAACAACTACGATATGGAAAATTTTTGTGAGTATCTGCTCGGCTGTCTATTGTGTCTGTGCAAGAGCTGGGCTGTTTTAGACTCTCTCTGCTGAGCCAGGATAACTGACTGGTTTCCATTAGGGCCAATCAAGTTGAGGCATGATGAATCCTCTTCAGATGGAGATGTGGGAGTTGGATGCACAGAAACATCCCAAGATGCTGGTTGAACGTTTTTCCCTTTTCTTTTTATATTGATGCAAACCCTCATTGTTTAGTTTAAACAAATCTGCTCATGAGACAGTATTCTGCGCTTCCTGTATCATTCTCTCGAGTAAAAGAAACAGGTTCTTGCCGTGGTTAAATTTTAAAGAAAACAATGCTTTTATATGAAAAATGGCTTAGTTAAAGAATATGATACTTGGTGGTGGCAATGGTTATTCATGCTCTCTGTCTTTCGTAGTCCTTGGTCCAGCTGTGAAAGCTTTGGTAGCTTAAAACTGACAAAAAGACACCTTAGACAGATACTTCGTCATAAAGAAAGGCTCAGACCGCAAAATCTTACCAGTTTATCTTCTTTGTGGTCATCATTATAAAAACAGTGCAGACTTTTTACTGTTATTGCAGGAAAAAGTCAATGAAAAAGCAAACACATGCATGAGTTATTGTAACCTTGAGGAGAAATGTGTGAGTCTGAGGAAAAGGCCTGGAGGACTGAAGTATTTTACTGTCAACATGTGAAGCAGCTCAAGATAAATACACAGATTAATCCATCTGTGCTGTTAATGTATGTTCAGTGATTTCAACCAGGGGGGAGTTGAGTCTCGGAGGCCCCTTTGGGGTGTTGAGATAAACCATCCTCACTCATCAGGCACATGCTGTCTCCATTTACACCACAGGGGAGCAAAGCAACCACAGCAAAAGAAACACAACAGGAAGTCTCCAACAGACACAGATATCTTCCCTGTAGATATCCAGGCCCAGCCAGATGTTCTTCCTTTTCCCCCTTCTCCCTCCTGCTCCGTACTCTTCTAACCATCCCCAAACCCATTCCACTCCGCCTCCTCTTCCTGCACTTCATCTCTTTTTTTCCTTTGCCTCCTCTTTCCTTCGCTACCCTCCTCCATGCTTTCAGCCTTTTCTTTGACTCTCAGCCTCCCCGGGGAGGACGTGTCACTTGGTCCGCTGAGTCATGGATGTGGCTCTGTTAACCAGCTCCATATGTGCTCTACCCTGATTGGGTGGCCTTCAGCAATCAGCCCTGACCTCTAGGCCAATCACAGATTTTCCCCAGCAGGGCTCTCAGCATACCAGTCATCACCGCATATTAGTCTTCAGTTACCTCTTCAGCTCGCAGGATTTTATGTAACTTTTTACAGTTGTAATGTGATTTGAACAAGAATGGCAACGAGGTTTCAAAAATAAAAAATAACCAAACCGAATGTAAATCCCTTAATTTGAACTTTGCAGAGGACCAGTAACCGCATGACTTTGCTTGCTGAGTTTTGTCGTTAAAATATGGAAGGGCATTTAGAGTGGATATCTCACTTGTACAGCACTTTTTAAAAGTTTTTTTTTTCTGACAAGACAGGCCCTGAGGAAAGGCTTTTCCTTTCTGGGATAAACTGGGTCCTGCCATGAAAGTGAGTAATGTAAAAATGGGAACTGTAATATACAGTATGCACTTAATGTGAAATGAGTGTAGATGAAAATTGTCTATGGGATATACATAAACACGCACTTCCATTGCATGGCCCCTGCCAGACACAGTTAATCACCAAGCTTGGATTCAAATTGAATTTATATGCCATAAATTTCTTCGCTGAGAGCTGCTTTTTAGACTCTTTTGCAGGTCTAATAAAACAAATACTAATACCACAGACCTCTGCTTTGATCTTGAGTTCCCACTAGAGAAAATGGCAACCCCTGACACTGGTTTTGTCATTGGTTTTCATACTGACAGCATTGCTTATTGTTTTCTGACAGCTATATGGAAAATGGTTTCTTTGATAAAAAGAGATATACAACAGGAACGGGCCGAGCTCAAACCCCCAGAAAAGCTGTGCTTCAGTTTTGCAGGACGGTAAAAACATTTACATTTTGTCCTTTTCCATACTTGACTTAGACCTTTGACAGATTTAGGATCCTGATCTTAAGAAAAAAATCCATGAGAGAAAGTCCATTGCTCGACTTGACTGCATTTCTAAGATGAAACTATCGACAACAGTACTAGCTGATAAAACACTGACAAGCTAGAACAGTGATAGCTGCGTCTACTGCATGATTTTGTTATAGCATGAGACCTTTAAGCCCTTTGAGAAACTTTTATAATAATGAATATGTTTCAAAAGTGTGCAGCATGAATCATTTGATACACATCCATGCATCCATGCTTCTGTGCATTCAAAATCACAATGAAACCTGCCAAATGGGAATTTCAGTTCCAACTTTGACAGGAAGGAAACATTTGTGCTGAATGTTGTGAAACCTGTCTCAGCCCTTCATTCTGTACGCTGGCGGAAAAAAGATGAGCCATATCAACAAAGGAACAAAGTAATCACCCTCTTTTTCCAGTCAGTCAAGATGTAATCTGTTTTATAGCCAGGTTCTTTAATCTTAAAGTCTATTCTGAGAAAACATCTTCTCATGTGTTGACTACATTAGTATTTTGCAGGACATGGGTTGGTTGTGATTAATGTTAAACTCCCTCTTGTGGGTGACCTGGGACACAGGAAGCACAGCAGAGCATTACAGATTTCCAGATAATAAATGCCTATGTCTGCCTTTTAGTCAAGGACCCTTCCATCTGATTTCTGGAAGCAGTTAGTTTGACATACTGAAAAACTACACTTTCTTGTTCATCTCTCTTTTCTTGGCGAGAGTTAAATGGGAGGATTGATACCTCTCTTGCTCTTGTCTGGTTAAATATATGGCTGATAGAGCCAGCAGCCAGTTAGCTTAGCTTATCACAAGCTCTTGGAAAAAGAGACACAGCTATCCTGGCTCTATGTACAGGTAAAAAAAAAAAAATCTGCCTGCCAACACCTGTAAAGCTCACCGATTAACAGATGATATCAAGTTTGTTTAATCCATAACAAAAAGAAACATTATAATGACAAGTTGAGGTTATATGGGGTGTTGTGTAGCAAACTGTTTCTTGGAGCAGGCACATCTTGAAGTCGCCTGACAGTCAATGTGCCCAGCCAATAAATAGCGACAGCACAGAACACCCCCATAAAACTACAAGTTCTTCTACAGATTCTGCAGCATGTTAAATGGTGAGTTAGAGAGATGTAAGTAAGAGTTTTTTTTCCACTGGTGAGAGCTAGGCAAGCCATTTCCCCTTGTTTACAGACTTTGCAATGAGCTAAACCTGCTAGCTCTAACTTCATATATAGTATCCAGCGAGTGGTTCTAATCTTTTGATAACATAGAATGAGTATAGTTCCCAAACTGTAAAATTTCTCCTTTGAAGATATATGTTTTTCTAAAGTTAGAAATGCTCTGAGTTCGTCATGGATTTAGTTACAACTCAACCACAGTTTTGAGGTATAGAGAGTTGTGTGTGTGTGTGTGTGTGTGTGTGTGTGTGTGTGTGTGTGTGTGTGTGTTTGTCAGAGAAAGATAGAGAGAGTGAGCCCATGAGGTTTCAAGGAGAAATATGACCAAATGTTTTAAGCACACGCACACAAAGACACACACACACACACGCACGCACACACACACGCACGCACACACACGCACAAACACACAGAGACACACGGACACATGATCTCATACTTTCCTCTGTTAAACAAAGCGGTGGGAGGGAGAAAGCAGATGGACACACACAAGGACGGAAGTAAGGAGGATATCGCCTCTTGTCTTTTGCAAACACTCAAGCACAGACACACACACACACACACACACACACACACTCACACAGACAATGAGGAAGTAATGAAAATAAATGTTTCTGTATTTTGCCACAGAAACTCTCCCATCGTCTTTCATTTTGATTCAACTGTACACAGAAAACAGCTTTTTTGTCTAGTGGGTTTACTTTGTAGCACGTGGTCCGATATCCACAATGTTCTCCATTCACTTTCTCTGAATGAGGGGTGTGGCCGCTGAATGCCTCCCCAGCCACTTGGGATGGCCGTCACGTGACTGCGCTGTGGGCGTGGCCAGGAGAGCAGCACACAGCCAAGCCTCACCAGCTGGAGCTGTGATTGAGAGAGGAAGAGAGTGGGAGAGGAAGGGAGAGAGAGAGAGAGGAGAAGGAAAGGAAAGGAAAGGAAAGGGTTGGGTGAGTTGTCGATTTTCATGTTTGCCGTTTGCTTATCCGTGCTGCTATGAGAGCTGTGAATGATTCTAGAGAAAGGAGAGAGAGGTAGAATAAGTGTTGAGAGGGGAGCGAGGCTGAAAACGGATATGGATTGGTGCTTTGAGGCTGCTGGTGTCAAAGTTAGTTACCAGGTGTCTCGTGTGTGCTGTGCTGAAAATGAAGGGCTGAGGCTAGAGGTGGAGAGTGAGGGTGTTTTTGGCAGGAGATCTGTTGAAAGCTCCATATTTCGTGTGCAGGCCGTGTGCTTTCTTATTTTTCTCTCTATTTTCTCCCTCTGTCCTGTCCCTCTCCCATTGTTCAGCCATCAGGGAGAGTTTGGGGGGTCCACTCTACCACTCCAACCCCCCCCCCTCCCTCCCTCACCCACACTCCCCTACTCTTTTCTTTCTCCCTTTCACTCCCATTGTGTTTTCGGGTCTGGGGGCATGCATGGATAATCAAACTGCCATAATGGGACCGAGTGTCAACCAATCAGGAAGCCCCTATTACTCTTTAAGTTCTCGCTTCTCTAAGGCTCTCTCTAGGCAGAGTTTTCCGTCTGTCTTTGATCCAGTGCAGTGGATTAGCCAGGCACTGATGGAACCAAGCTGTTCTGATGTGATTTAACTTTGTCAATCCCTTGTGTCTGCTCTCTAGAGATTTTGTTGCCAAGTTCAAGGAGAGTTGACAGGTCATATTTTCAGTTTGGGTTTTGCTCTTCCACAGGGAATCCTACGAACTCTTCTCCTGAGTCTTCTGGTGGGTGAAAAGTTGTGGTTAGTCACTTAGCTTTAATTTTCTGCCCCGGAGGACAGCGATACCAGAAAAATAAGTTATCTTCTGTGTATTCAGTACATCACATGTTTTACTTTTACCCAGTTTGCAGTACATTGGTTGAATAGTTGCTTTGTTGGATGCTTCACTCAAAATCTCTGTTACCCCCTCACTTAAAACACACAAGGGAACAGGCACTACTACATTTGGAGTTGTCCTGCTCTGTTTGCGGTCTATTCATGTACAGGTGTTATCAGAGATGTTTTTGACATCCTAATTTGCACCAGCCACAATATATTTGATAAAAATAATGTTGCACTTGACCTTGCGCGTTGAGACTGTGGCATGAATAAACTGCATACCCTCAAACCACTGTAACAGTGTCTCAATAACATCAGAGTTGCTAATTTGGATTTACTTTCCCACAGTTGTCATCCTGTTTTATCAGTATCCTGGAGCTGAGCATACAATGCTTCTGATTCCTCAAAATCCTAATGCTGCCTCATATCTGATTTACATAGAGCATTATTACAATATGTTTCACAATAGGCCCCGGTTAAAGCCACTTAGCAATTGTTTGCATGTTACTAATCGGATTAGCTCACTGATAATAATAACTAATTTAATCACAACAGATAAACACTTCATTTGGATGGTCAGCAGGATGAAATAAATTCATACAGATTTTAACCTCCTTCTACCATATAAATAGTCCTGTGAGACAGATAATTTTCAAGAAACTGTGTTGTGATGCAGGTGCACACAACGAGTTTCAATCTGATACTTCCAAGGCAAATCCACCCCTGTATGGGCCTAACTTGTTGTTCCCATCACGATGGACACTGCAGCACGCTTTTGGCCTATTTTTTTTGACCAAAGAATTTGCCCTCAAGGCAGCAGGGCTGAGAGAAGAGGCGTAAACTTGTTTTACAGTGAACGACCAGACCGTTTGCCTGAAAATATCCTTTCCCACATTACAGTAAGTCTTTCTAGTTCTCTAGCTAATTGTATCCATGTGTATTCACTAGAATCTCATGTGGATGTGCCGTATTTTCCTGTTCAATCAGAAAGGGAATAATGTAGTTGTGCTTTTTTTTTTGTCATCAGGAGTTCGGACAAGCAGTCATTTTATAAAATGCAGAAGGAAGTCAAACATAACACATTTCTGCAAACATTTCTTCCACTGAATATCACGTTACCCACAGCAGGAGGATGTTTTCTGTTCTACATGTATGGCACGGATGGGAGGAAGTCAGACATGTCACATCCTCTCAGAGGTGACAGGTTGTGGGCCTGCCAACACAGGAGGGGTGGAGGGGAGGGGCCAGAATATGCCATTTTTCATTGCTCTCTTCTACAGCACTGTGGCGACATTATGCCTCGAGGCATTAAAGCATTATGGATCTTCTGTCACTTTTTTTTTTTTTGTTATTAAGGGGCAATAATTGGAAATTACACTGTCCTATTTTTTTTACATTATAGTTGATTCCCAGCTTGCACTTGAGAATTTATTATTGAGAATTTATTTTACAGAATTGAATTCCTTAACTGTCAACCTACATTTAATAATATAAATCATTTATTGGTTTCTTCATAGAAGTAACCAAATATAGACCTAGATACAACAGTTTGGATCTGCTTCTGTTTGCACTTGGATTCTTAGTCCTGGTTGTACATTTTTGCAGACAAGTATGGAAGCATTTTGGTCATTAGTCATGAAATGTGTTTAATTATTACTACTAGAGGAGTCTAAGAGAGATGAGCAGTACTTTAATCATTTTCCAAATGTATACAAACTGTTGAACCGTCTTGCTGAGGCCTCTCAGCAGTCATTTGACTCCTACTCAGTATGGTTGTCATCATGCGTCTCCAAATAACCGAATGTGTTACAAGTACAATGGTGAACAAACAAAGGAAAATCAGCTCTTATTTCTTCTCATTAAGCATTGCACAGCATCCATCCTCACCCTGTACCAGTTCCCCAACTGCAGCTGTGGATGGGTTTGCGGCTGGAACCTACTATTTCCCCTTCCATGTTTCTCAGAAACTTTTGGGCTTTGAGTTATGGTTGTGGTAAGTCAGCCTACAGTACTGAGAGTTGCCCAGAACAGTGGGCTCTCACAATAGTATTCAGCACCACAATGACTTCCCTGATACATTGGGCTTTATACTTTCTCATTTGCTCAGTCTCTGCTTACAGCTATCCGTCCATACCCTGCTCACTCTTGTTGTGTTTTTCAGCTTGTCACTGTTGTTGTAGCCTTTATCTCACATCTCATCTGTCTCCGGTCACGCCCTTTGCCTCCCTAAGCCTCCGTGCACAGGGCCCTGCTCCGTCTCGTCTCACTCTTTCAATCTTTTTGAGGTGATTTGGCACAGATTGTTATCTACGCTACTGGAAGCTTCCATGCGTAGAACTGTATTCCGGCACCGAGCAGCACCATCTGCCCTGCTCCACGTTAGGCCAGAGGTCACATTCTCAGTGGGCCCATACAAGTGACAACACTGAAAGATGAAGTTGGGCTAGTTTCTGAAGTGCCAACGCCTATATTCGTGTCAGCTGTAGCTCTCATTGACCTCATTGAACCTCATAGTCAAACATGGCAGGAAGTCATTATCATGGAGAAACACCTCAGGAGTTATAATCCTCTTGTTGCTCTGGTTTCAGCGTATTCATCGGGATTGGGTGATAGGGATTTCCTTTAGGATGTACATTAAAGCACAGTGAGAACCTCCTCAATCCTCAGAGCGCCCTTCTGTTGTCCTCACCCTGTTGCTGCCTACTGTAAACTCACCGTTATCTTATCTCCCTCAAACAGAACGCAGTATGGCATGAAGCTATTGACCGGCGCTTACACTTTACAAGGAACTCAGCTATAAACCAGTCAAAAAACTGGCAAATGCTTTCGCAGAGATTTCAGGAAGACTTGGAATTTTTGAAACACAGCATTATGGCCCAGTATCAGACCTTTACTGGAGGTCAAGTTATTATTACCACATCTTGGATAACTCCCAATTTAAGGCACTGACACGATATTACCTGGTATTCTACTTAACCTAGTTAGTCTATCATATCCATTTCGCCAGTTTGAACTTGAATACTTTAAAACTTCTTTGACCAGTGGACCTGTGATTTGGTTAAAGATGATTCAAAATCTGGTCTTACGTTCCTTTTCAACACATGAATACCAGAGTGCTTATTTCTGGGCCTCAGTTAAAGCTGAGAAAGCTTGTAATTGGCACTCAAACCAATATGACTCACAGTAGTTTTCTCTTAGGTTTCAACAGTATTCTGTCTTCTGCCTACCCCAGGTACAGCTAAAGTCCAGCTCTGGTATTAGGTCTTTCTTTTTCTTTTTTCTTTTTCTTTTTTTTTTTTTTTGATGTTGCAATCTGATGTAGTTAGTTACAGACATTGACATACCATTGTTTTTTTTCTAACCAGCTATCAGTTTTGGAGCTTTCAGAGTCTATTTCTATGGCTGATGTCTTATTTTTGGACGGATCCTGTCCTGTGAAACATATACTTATGCTTTTACAGTTTGAAGTTTTGTCACTGTAGATTACAGCTGCACTGCACTCAAATGCACTGTTGGTTTCCGCCATCTGCTCTATGTAACAGATTGTATATCGCAGTGGGGGGCAAGCCATTGTTTCGTCTTTGTTCCTATTAGTGCCATTAATCATTACCAGGAAAATAAGCGGTTAGGATATGACTGAAAATGGAACTGAAACTGAACTGAGTAGTGATTGGTTTTAATATGCTTGTTTCCCAAGATCATATGGTGTATTTCTCATTTGAGACTTTTTACCTGACTACTCATAAAACTATGCCATCAATTTTTTAGATGATATGTTAATTCTTTATTTATGTGACACACTTAGGACTGTTACTCAACTTTTGTGCTGCCCTTCTCTTTCTGGACTCTCCATCTATCTCTTCTAAATAGCAGCAGGCATAAAACTTTACAATCTCTTCCCCTTTAAAGCAAGACACCAAAGGGCCAGTGGAAATGTCATCTCCGGTTTAATAAAAAATAGAGGACAGTAGCAGAGAAATGCACTTACATAGACACACATATAGGAGACAAAAAAATTGCAATTTATCTGCACCAGGGCAGAGATTCAGGGGTTTCCCCTCATGGGAACCATGTTAAAAATGTTGTTCCAAAAAAAGCAGACAGTTTTTAAGAGCTGTCAGTAACTATGTGAGTTTAATTGTATGATTGGAAGAGCAGACATGATACCCTCTTTTCCCAAATCTCAACCCCCTGAGGAGTGACTGGATAGCTCTTGAACATATGCTCAGGCAGATTGAAGAAAACCAAGTACCTTATTAGACTACAAGCATCAGTACTTGAGAGAAATCCCATTTGTCCAGGACATGTTATTTAAAAACTTAACTTGATTTTTTTTTTTTTTTTTTTGTAAAAACACTTTGTCAACGTTTTATCTACAATTTGGGTACCACACCAACTTTTCATCAAAGGTAACATTGTATGCTAGAGATTAAAAAGGTTTTTATTTATAGTAAACAACCACACTCATGACCCACTCAACTGAAAACAGCTTTAAGGGGAGTCAGAGGTGGATAAGACATTTCTTATCACCAATACATGCTGAGTTTGTGATTAGACTTGGACATGTTCTGAATTTGGTAGATTTCCTTGGCTTGATGAATTTGCAAGGCTGAGTCTCTTTATCAAAAGAAACCTGATTTTGGTATACTGATGTGTCTCAATGCAACAAAGTTCAATTTTAGCTGCCTGCTGTAGGGAACATGAGTAAATAACTTGTTTTTGAGTTCTCATTTCCTTGCAACTGTATGACAGAGGCAGGACTTTCCAAACAAATTATCTTAGCAGTGGAGTAAAACATCAGTATGAGTGTAGTATGCACATTAAAAGCTTAATTCTTCCATGATGGCAGAATTTGTGAGATGAACGGTTGAATGTTGTGAATCCAGAACTAAAAAGAAAATTATGCTCAATTTAAAAAAATCCTCCCACATAGACCAGTTCCTTATATACAGCATCAGTCATTAACTAACGCATTAAAACAGGCTCATCAGGACAATTTACATGTGCATGTAAATCATTTTACGATTTCTGGCTATGTCTCTTTTGAGCCCCGTTTTCTTTCATCTCTGCAAGATATTTGCTGTACTGATAGTGTCAGGACCTGGGCTGGAGTCAAACAGTTGCATACAAAAACCTACTTTCTCATATAATTCAAAACAGGGAAGTGATGGAATGTGTGGATCGATGGAAACTGGGTTTCTATGGTTTTTAAGAGGCTTCTCAACATCCAAAGAAGTCTTTGTTTCTGGCATTGGCACGTTCAAGTTTCACTCAGTGAATATTAACCGTAGAGTTGGATGTGATGTTCCTGATGAGGTTTTAATGAAGGCCTGAGACGGGTGTGTTGAGTTATGTGTGAATCTAGAGTGGGAAGGCAATTCTCTATTATAGCGAAAATGAGGGTTGTTTCTAATCGAAGGGAAACACTTGGTGTTAGTTTTCCAGGAGGGTTAAATTACAAGTCAGTTAAGGACAGAACAAAGTGGCCTCGATGACTCAGGAGAGCCATTATCGCTATCTGTCAGCTGAATGTTTACAATTTGCATACTTTCTGAAATATTAGCATGACGTCTTACTTTTCTGTAAGAAGGGCAGACCAGAATGCTGCCTGAAAGCCATATTGTGTTTTTGGAAGTGCTGGTGTTCAGTATTAACAACAATAAATTCTGCTTTATTCTGCTGTAATGTTTACCAAGAAATGTGTTGATTACTCTCTAACTTAAAAGCTCTACAGTCTGTCACTTTTGTCCTGACTAAAATAATGTAATGCCCACAAGTGAGAAGTTTAATTTTACTGGATTTGTGCAGAAGTTTATCTACCTTTAAAAGAAATGTAAAGATGGATGAACAGTAATAATCCATATTTACTTATTTGACCCTACCATGCACTGGTACTGTACAATACATGAAACAAATGTCCTTTTTCAATATAAATAAAGGAATATTTTAAGATATACTGCGGTGATTTATTATTGAACATCCATAAAGTTGGGGAACTTGCAATTGCCATAATAAAAAAAATGAATAAAATAATATAAAAAAGATTTTTAAAAAAAGTTAAAGTTGAAGCACAGGCTAAGACATCCCGAATTTTGGTCAAATGTCTGGGTCAGTCTCCAAAAACACTAGATCCCATAATGCAATGCCACATTTCTCATATGATCCCATCCTTGCTTGGTAAATCTTTCAAAGTCCTCACTGCCAGTTTGTAGAAAAATTTGATATACTCCAAGCTCAAGCTGATATAGCCCCGATGACATCACTCTGACATTATCAGGGATATTTTGTCAGACGTCGCAAAGTCTGCCTTCAGAGCCATTTTCTAACTGTGCTACATCCTGTGACTGGGTAAACTTTAGAATTAGTAGAGTGCCCCTTTAAGCAACAATCTTTTTTTTGTGCGGAAGTAAATGATGTGGTTTTGTGCTGTGAAGCCTTGGATGACAAACAGGAAACCAAACCACAATCATAATGCTTAAAAAACACACAAAGGCAACTCGCTTTTGAGTTCAGTATGAGTGAAATGCAAAAATTCTGAAATAACAGCATTTTTCACCAGTTGTCATCTTTCTTTTCTGATCAAGAACAAGCAGCACAGTACTATGTTCATGTAAGACTACACATATAAATGCCAGTGATAAAACTTGCAACAGCCTCAGTTCAACTATCTGTGCCCTCATTTGAAGATAAAGTACTGGTGTCGTCTCTTTGATGGGATCTGTCCAGTCATGCAAAGAAAAAGCCTTAACTCATCTCCTTTCATTAAACAAAGCTCTCAAATCAGCTAATCCTAAAGTACAGTTTTTGCACGTGATGAGGCAAAAAGAGGAAAAAAAAATCCTCTGCCTTGTGTATTTATAGGAACTTCACTCATATCACCTGTTTTCAGTCGCATAAAGCAGTTTGTACTGATGATGGGAGATAAGACGCAGGCCAAATGTTTTGATGTGTTTTCTAATTGAAGGGTCGCCAAGGTTCATTGATGCACCTGTTTGGTGAGTTTCCCATATTTTTCATTTAAATGAACTGAGCTTTCCCACTGGTTCACTGTGGGGGGGGTTCACTTCAGTTAAATAAAACGGCGCCTTTCGAAGAAATTTAATTCCAGTGAAGTTACGTATGCCTGATACATTATTCTGTTTTGATGCATTTGCAAGGTTTGTGTCATTCGAGAACAATTTGGAATTAATGGCTGAAGCCACTGAGTTGTGATCTTAGTCATACTGTCTGTCTTTGTACGTATATAATAAGGTTATTCCTCCAGAAATGTAGTTCTTTGCGGTGGCAAAGATTATTAATGCTATCTTGTGGATAATCATAACACTTGAAAACATGTCTGATCACACTTTAGAGCCTGTTGTGGATGTGCTATAAATGGCAGAGCTGTCACTCATGCACATAAGGGACATTTGTATAAAAAAGCAGTGAATGATGTTTGCTAATTGCCAGCGCATCCTTAGCTTTGAGAATAAAGGGGAATCTTTAGGAAGCAGTGCTGATTTAAAAAAAAAAAAGTCAAAAAAAGATTTAAAAAAATGGAGATGAACTTTATGAAAAGGAGAAGAGAATATCAAAATAGCAGGGTGGTTGTCAGGCCGGATAACACTTTGACTCCGCTGGTACTGCTATTTGTACTTCCCTTTTCCATTTCATATTTTCAGATGTCTCACATTTGTACGTTTTTGTTTTTTTTGTTTTTTTTACCAAGGCTGTGTGTTGGCCTCTGCCACAGAGTGACTGCTTGTCTATTCTTGGGAGTTGCCTTGTAAGCCGGCAGATGGCCCAGGACTGACGTGGTCATGGTGCCCAGGAGGCAGTTTGGCCTCGAACCTGGAGTATGACAGTGGGGCTAATTTACAATTTGTCATTCCAGAAGCTACTACTAAATGTAATAGGGTTCAGTGCAGAGTTAGCTAAATGATGCTTTTTGACACTATGAAAATATTTGCAAACACATCTCACAGGCTCAAGATAAATTAGTACAGATATTTCAGGATTGTTCTTTCACTTCCAAGACACAGCCTTTCTGTGTCAGGTATCCTGAGGACATTCTTGCAGCCCTAAATCAGCTCTAGCCCACTGTGATGCAGTATTCACAGAAGGTTCACATTACAGCATGGACTGAACTGTCCTCTTGACTTTTAGGATTGATACTGACATTGGGCCTTTTTAGATGTGGGAATTACTGTACAAAAACAAATACCTTTTACATTGAACATATACTGACTGTTTTTGGGCACATGGGGATGGATTTTTCCCCTTTTTTCCCCCCAAGATTTTAGAAATGAATTTATTGAGGTTTGGCCTAGCCACATGAGCCTCCACAGCACAGTTCATCACAATGTGTGGGAAGTGAAGGTTGGAGAGACTGAGGGTTACTGTTGAGAGTGCTCAAGCTGTGGTACAGCCCTTCCTCGTACATGTTGTCCAAAATTGTGGGTCTTTTGTCTCGTGTGGAGGATGCCATTCAGTTCACAGATATATCAGCTGCTCATTAACACTCCCGTGCATTTAGATTTTTATGATGTGCATGTGCATAGGAGGGTTAAGTTGTGATTTTTGCACATATTCCCGTGCACACAGTGGAATACGCATGGCTAATCCCATGAGAAAGTCACAGAGGGCCGGGGAGGGGGGGGGGTCGTCCTCGTGATAAGTCTTTACATCATAGGTGTTGTAAAAACTGGAAAATTGGTCCTCACAGCCAAATCATGTCTTTTACAGCCTCCCACTGTCTTTCCCATTTCACACTTTCCGCTTTATCTGAGAGACTTGATATTCCAGTCTCATGTGTGTTTCATTTATAGTCACATCAGGCCCAATGTTGAAAAAATATGGTACAGGCAGGCTTCTGTATTCTTCAGCTGACAAATGGTGCTGTTTTGAACTCTTTATTATTCTGAGAAAATAGTAAACCCAAAAGAAAGCCTGAACTGTTACAGTTGTACCTGTACCTGTCTGCATGCAGGCTACTCACCCACTAAGAGGTAAGGAAATAGTCAGGGTGGCTGTGTCTGTTCAGCTCCAGGTGTTATTTGGCTGTGGTTTGTAGTGTCTGTTACTGTGGACCTCACGCAGACACTACCACAAGTTTCTGTCACAGCACAGGAAATATTGTCTCCTCCTACATTAAGCGTTTGAGTCTGCTGCTGCTGCTACATGCAAATAGTAGCACATTTGGCAGAGGTGAGCAGGTTTTCAGTTTGCTTGTTGCAGCCTGGCTTTGGCACACATCCTTTGTTTTCTACCAACTGATCCTCCTGAAGTTAGGTAAGCCATGATTTGCAGTTGGCAGGCCCAACAAGGTCTATCCATTTTGTTTCTTCAAATTCTTTCACAATACTGAAGCCCATCTCTAATCTGCAGCTGTATTGTTTCACTTTGGCTTCAACTTCCAAAAGATTCGTTTCTGAAAAATTAGAATTTCTCTTGAGAGCTGTGCTGCTCACATATAATGGTTTCTAGTCAACATTTATGCAACATGAGGAAGCAGATGTGTTCCTGTTCCTATTTTGATTTATTGGTTAGTTTTATGGTCGCATTTGTGCTTTTGAGTAGGGATTACTGGGAATATAAGAATTCTTTATCAAACAGTTAGGGGAAAGATTTTATGTACATGTGTACACGAGTCTCCCCGTTGGCACAAGTTTGGTTTTTGGCAGACAGTGAAAACGACAGATTATCACCTTTCAGTGTTTTCCTGTGCAAAGGCAAGAGCTCATGAATGTGAATTTCAAGTCTATGATATCCTGTTTCAAAGGAAATTGACTGCTCAGATCAATATCTTCCATAGTCTTCACAGTGACCCTCCTGTTCATTTGCATTCATGGACTGAGCGATGAAGTTGCTTTTTGTTACTGCAGTTACTGCCTCAATTCTTATTACCAATTTAACTTAGAATTTTAATAATTCCTGCTTTATGCATGCATATTAAACCTGAAATCATAACATAGAAATCTATAACGTAAATAACATCTCTTTGTTTCTTCTTCTTTTTTTTCCTTTTCCCTCAGGGTCAGACGTCAATATGAGCCACAGCAACATGTCTGAGTCCGCCAAGCCCCACCACCCCAGTCCTCAAGGTAAGGGGGAGAAGACCCATGGCAGCGATTTCAGCTACGTGGGCATCGATGCCATCCTGGAGCAGATGAGGAGGAAGGCCATGAAGCAGGGTTTTGAGTTTAACATCATGGTTGTGGGTGAGTGTGACACGCACATCAAAACCATTTAATAAAAACAGTCCCACAGTTTTATCAGTCAGGCGCAGTTTCAATCAAGGCACAAATCAAAAAACAGGTGCAAGAAAAAACCCTGGGCAAGGAAGAACTGCTGTATGTACAACATGTTTGCTCTGTTGCTAACCCCGACCTTGGCTCCCACAAATTATGTAGTAAGTAATTTACCTTCATTGGCTTCATTTAGTGCCAATATTTAGGATGTAGTGTGACAAGTAAGTGTAGGGGTCAAGATGAATGGGGCACAGACCACTTGCTTGAATCAGTGTGGACACATTATTTATGTTTAGCCGTAAGCAAAAACTTTCCTTTACCATAACCAAGTGGTTTTATATGCATGAACTTAACCGCACCAAAATCATTCTTTGTTTTAGCAATTTTCAAGACATATTTGGCAAATGCGAAATTACATGTCATTCTTATGAGAACAGGTTAATCCCTTACTGCAGGAATACAATGAAAAATCTGTGGTATGATGTAAGGCTAGTTTAACTGTTGGCTCCTCGTCTGGCTTGACCTGGAGTTTGACATTGAGCCCTGTTAGGCGTTCATGTTAGATTTGGATAAAACTGGATCCTAAAATTTAAACTGACACAGATATATCCAAGATTTGAAACTGTAATTACTTCCAAATGCCTTGTATTTGAAAGAGTTATTGACTCAGTACTGAATTTAAAAAAAAAAATCAGATGGCAACCATTATAAACATTTTCAGTTCAGTCTGCGACAACACAAAAGACAGAACAAAGCTATCAGCAAGTTAAATTCTTTCTGAAGGGGCTCTCAAATCCAGAATGACTAAGAAAGAATATAAGACAGCGCTAAACTTATTCACGCACCCTGTGCAGATCTCTTCTCACTTTTAGGATGTCATACGCAACACTCACACCTCCTCAGAGAGAGAGCTGCAGCACACTGACAATTAGGTGCCACCATTATGCACAAACATACACACACGTGCACGCACACACACACATCCATGAATGCTTCTGAGTACTTGCATGCAGGTGGGCACATCTGAAATAAAAACCAACCTCTGCACATATCATCCTCAGAGAATGTCAAAATGTGTTGTTTGTCACACAATAAGACATAGTGCTTCAGCGAAATGCCTATTGGATTTTTTAAGACCTTGATGTTAATGTTTTGTTTTTGTTCATATTGCAACGTTTGTAGTTACTGCAGAGAGTTATTGCTAAGATGGCATGTTGGCACATCTTCAAGGAGACAGCATGACAAAAGTGGATGAGTTGCATATGGACTTATCCTGTTCATTTAGCAGGCATATAGATTTATTGCTGTTACGGGAATTAAATGAAAGTGTGAGTTCTATTTAGAAAGTGAGGACAGCACAACATAACTCAGTGAATGTTTATTTGTGGACATAAACAAAGCGAGGCGCCTAAGTGAAACAACACTGGCTTCAATCTTTCTCAGATGTGCATCTCGTGTTTTTTTTTATTGTTGATGCAGGCAAAGTGCACAGTTCATAACACTGGCATGTATTCACTTGTACTCCAACATCTCAAGGACAAATGAAACGTGTGTTGTTAGATTATATAAAACACCGTGATGTAAATGAACACTCTCATACTGTGAAGACTGGAGCAGACTACAATAAAGAGTCTGCTCACGAAGTGATTCTTTTTATTGTAAGAGGGAACGTTGATAGATAGTACTTTACCAACATCTCAGGTTCTTTTGGATAACGTGTTTCCAAATACCTGCCTAACACCTCACTGGAGTCATATTTCTGACTTTAACGCCAGCATTGTTCTGAGAAAAATGTTTCAGTGCTTCAGTGAAGCATTCAGTCTATTTGGCTTATTATATGTTTGAGTTTTTGGGGTGTACCCATATGACAGATACCTGTTTTTTTATTTTTCTTTGTTTGCTAGATTGCTGGTGCCTTATGTAAATGAAGTAAAGACTTAAAAGAATGCTAACACTGAGCTGAAATAAGACTTAAAAGAGTTGAGAACCTTTTAGGATTTGGATAACAGCGTTGTAACTTAGATAGCTAGTGATGATGTGAAAGGTTAGAGCAGCCTCGGCCTTGGCCCTGTCCCTTGTGGCCTCCTCCATGAGATGCCTTTGCCTAGTCCCTGCTGTCAACCAGCTGACCTTTCGGTTAGCAACATGCAGAAAGGACAGCCAGGGTGTGTGTGTGTGTGTGTGTGTGTGTGTGTGTGTGTGTGTGTGTGCGTGTGTGAGAGAGAGCGAGCAAAAGGCCTGGTATCTTGGCAACGCTCCACATGCCACAGTGGATGCCCACAGGGGCTGTGAACAGAGGGTGAGCAAGAAATATGGAGGGAGGAAGTGAAATATGCCGCACACGTATATGTTTGTTTCTTTCAAGTGAGAAATATTAAATCACAAATAATTACATTTTTAAAAAGTGTCTTAACATAAAATAAAACAAAAATCCAACCCACATTTTCTTTTACTGGTATGTTATATTTAAACATGTTCACATGTATCTAGTGTAACAGGTTGCATTATGAAATCAAAGTGATCGATTTTCTGAAACTTCCTCTGTCACCTTATAGGCTGGTCTCACTGGATCATCCCTGAGTGGAAAATAATTTGTATGTTTCCCATTTCAGTGAGTTCACACTCACTGAATGTTTCATGTACAGTGGTGATGTATAACAGAGATACCAACACCTAATGAGTGCACACTATAAGAATGTTTGTTGTTATATTGTCAGCGTGACCCTTTAATTAACTAATAAATACCCGATGTAATGTGAGGGAATATTACACTTTTATTATAAAGTAAATATATGAAGTACATTTCCCACTGCAGTGGACAGTTATACTTTCAGTAGGGAAAAATGCAACCATAATCATATCACAAGAATTTATTCCTTACTTAAAAAAAGTAGTTTATTTGGTTCTTCTTAACTGTTTGCTTTATTATGAACGAAAAGAAAAAAGGGGTTAACAGATAAAGAAAACATATAGTCTTGAGGTGCTTTACCCAGAAATATACTTTAAAGCTGACTCAAGGGAATACATCCTCTGGGGTTGTGAGTGCACAGATGAATCTAAAAAATATTGATAATGTGTTTTGAATATTTGTGTGTGTGGGTCTGTGTGTGGGTGTGTGTGCATATGTAGTCTATACAATACATCTGCCTTCTTGACCTCCACAGCTTGCTCATCTGACCCTGCAGCTGTCCTGCTATGCTAATAATCCATTAACATACACATGTGCGCACACACAGTCACCCATACATTAGGAATGATGTCATGTGATTTTTTTTTTCTTTTTTTTGAGAAAAAACCTTAAAAGAGACTTTTGTGCTTGAATTGAGGCTTTTGGTTTTAACAACTTTGCTCTTGTGACTGTCGGAGGTTAAAACCACTTGTGAATGTGTTCCCAATTTCTCTGACCCTTGTTCGTTTGTGTGTTTGTGTGTTTTTTTCCTGATCAGGGCAAAGTGGCCTTGGGAAGTCCACTCTGATGAACACCCTTTTTAAATCCAAGGTGAGCCGTAAATCAGTTCAGCCCAACCCAGAGGAGAGGATCCCTAAGACCATTGAGATCCAGTCCATCAGTCACGGTTGGTGCATGCAGCCAAAACACCTGTAGTATTATTAATATGCAGTATGTGTGTTTCCCGCTGCTCTGTAACATTACCAAAATAACTCTTCTTTGTCCAGATGTTGAGGAAAAAGGAGTGAGGATGAAGCTGACAGTCATTGACACTCCTGGCTTTGGAGATCAGATAAACAATGAAAACTGGTGAGCTAAACTTCCTTAATCTCAAGGCCTCAGTAGCCGTCACTAAAGTCCCTTCCTTCATCACATTTGTATAGTTATTTACTCAATCCACATGGTTATCAAAGCCAAACTTCACTGTCTTATTAAAAATTCCATAGCTTTTTTTTTTGGGGGGGGGGGGTTGCTCACAGAAAGACTTGTCTTTCTGTGAGGAATACTTGTCTTTCTGTGAGCATTTGAAGTAAACCAGTTTACCTAATTTAATGATAGTTGCACCCTGAAAGATTCCTTAAAGATTTCACATACAAATATCAATAATTTAATCATCAGTTACAAATTATTTATCTCAAATCTCAGGTTACATAAAACAACATACATTGTTTTATATAACCCAGAGGGAATCTGCATTGGACTGCAAGACCGATGATATGTCACACAGAGGCAAAAAGATACAAATGCTTGATCATTTTGCAGAAAATAACTCTAAATAAAAATCTATATCTACACCAGACTATAGTACCACATTATTTATCAGTATATCTCTTCGGTTACAGCCATAGCTTGAAAAATTGTAGGTGTAACAATGGAACCTTCTCATCCCTTAACTATGTTTCTTTTGTCAGCTGGCAGCCCATTATGAAGTTCATTAATGACCAGTATGAAGCCTACCTGCAGGAGGAAATCAACATCAACAGGAAGAAGAGGATCCCAGACTCCAGGGTGCACTGCTGCATATACTTCATACCTCCCACAGGCCACTGGTAAGATAATGTATCAAAGAGCCACGCATTCTTGTGAATAAGTGCCCCACTTTTTGTTCCTCATCCCACCAGTTTCTCCCACAGCTGCAGACATGAATCAGGCCTTCTGGGAATCTTTCCCCTGACCTATTGTCTTTCCACAAATCTTTGACTGTGTCCTTATCCAGCTCTTCTTTCTCATCTATCTCTTCAGTGACCACATGTGGAACTCATTCACTCCTCAGAGACACTAAAGTATCACTTGATCAGTCAGTTTTCACAAAGAAATTGGATTCTACAGTTCTCATAGTTGAGATAGAGACAGTAAAATGGCTTTCAGAATGTACAAAGTACCTCATCTTGAATAGGAAAAATAGTACGGGTTGAGCTGATTAGAGGTTTATTGATCAGTGCATTCAGCATTAAAATATATGTATGTATGTATCATTATGCCTAAAAGTATTTTTCTGTCATTGGAATTTGAAAAAACAGAAAAACCCTTTGCATCAGAGGCCTGGATTTGATTATTGGTTAATCTTACAATCAGTGCCTCTTTTAAGTCATCTGGAACATGTTCACTGTTGTTAAACAGAGAGATGGGACTCTAAGTGGTTTTAACAGGTGTCTGGTAGAATCCAACAAGACAGTATTCAGACTCTAGGTCATTTTAAATTAAATTAAATGTAGAAAGGCTTTGCCGAATCCAAAACCAGACATGTTTAAAGTGTCCTTATAGTGTGTTGGCAAACACGCATATCTTGTCAAATAGTTAGAAGGTTTACACTTCACTTACAAAGTGTTTGCTTCAGCTACACTTTGCTAATACCAAGGTAATACAAACCATATTTCTCCTGCGATTACGGTCATTTTCTCAAGTTGACTCTGTAATTTGTTCGACTCAACTGCAATGAGTTGTGTGTCCTCATGCACTACAAGGGTTAAGGAGGACGTACTGCCACACCTGCAAACAAACACCAAGGCTCAGAGTACTCGTAGATATCGGAGGCACCTTGATATGGAAACTGTGTTATGCACTAGTAGATAAGGGCACACAAAACACTCATGGGCAGCAACTGTAAACACACACTCAGTCACTAATCATCTGAATGCATATCTCAGTGACGGCTCCATCCACTGCTGCTTCATATTTTCTGTGCACTGGTAACTCAGCAGTTGTCCACTTAAACCGTCATCTCTGTGAGCAGGGGATGACATGTGTGTGTCTGTGTTGCCTGCTGTTTGACAGACCCCCTCATCATCTGTTCACATTGGCACAGCTGCTGCTGCAGAGAATATATATATATATATATATATATATATGTGTGTGTGTGTGTGTGTGTGTGTGTGTGTGTGTGTGTGTGTGTGTGTGTGTGTGTGTGTACCCCTGTTTGTATAAAGCACTTCCGGTAGTGGATTCAAGTGGGCATGCTAACACTTGCATAACTACAACTGAGGATCCCATGAATGTGTTTGTGTATCATTTTGCTTACAGCTGCACAGTTCCCTCTCTCAGCTGCTAAATCCCCAAACGTTGTCCATAAGCTGTCGCTATCGACACACACATACACATACCAGATATGCACACTTTATTGAACTGTGAATACATGAAATTGCAAAAAAGTTTCAAAAACTAAGATGCAAACATCTGTCAGGAAATGATGGCTTCCTCGCAGTCAACCAGAGAGTTGTAGGCACGAGAACAAAGGAGACATATGTTGGGGCAACTATCTTAACTTGGCATAAAGATGAATAGTTAAATAGACAGATTTGCAAATATGTACTCTGTTTACATACGTTCAGGGAGACTTAGAATGCCCAACATGCATACCCATCCTATCTAGTTCTGATCAAATTTTCTATGCACAGAAAAATGAGTTTGACCTTGTTGAAAACAACATAAGAGCTCTTCAGTCCTCTCACAGATTTAGTCCTTGTTCAGGAGAAAAAAAAGCACTGTAACAAATTTAGAAACTCTAAAACCTTACTAATTTTGTTCATTTTTTCCTTTTTCAATTCACACCAGTTTAACTTGTAAATTAGGACCTGTTACCAATTACACAGACCTGATGCCAAAAGCCTCCAGATGCCTCTGCCATGTGACCACAATCCAAGAATGACAGGCAGGAAAATTTTCTGTCATTGGAGAGATGCTGTTTTTTTTTTTTGTTGTTGTTTTTTTTTGCTTTGACTGTTTGAAGCATCTCAAACAGCAGTTTGTATTTATCTAGGCTCTAATTTGATTTGCATGTCAGCAATTTGCTTTTAAGTTCATTCTGTGGTTTCAGATAGATGAACAGTGCTCAGTGAAGCAGAACGCATTCTTGGCATCAGCAGCCATTTCTGATAATGGCAGAGTCAGCCACACTATTTTCCCTCTGGGTAGTCTTGTTGCTACCTCATTTAACATGTCCTCCTGAGAAAAAGAAGACTGCACTTTGAGTCTCATCAACTCAGGGCTGGTTTTTTGATCTTTTATTAAAGAGAGGGGAAGGAAAGCTTTTTGCACTGTGGTAGGTTGTTTATTTCAGTTCTTATTTGACCACAGCGGTAAGTGTTCTCAATTTACGTGAACATGACTGCTTTTTTTTTTTTCTTCCATAATAAAAGCACAGTTTGTGCACGCATATAAATGTGCATAAGTGTATGCGTGCATACATGTGTGTTTATTGTCCATACAACATGTTAGTGTGCAAGGATACATGAAGTGTGCATGCACGCTCCGTCATGCATATCACACAGCACACATACCTTTTTGTACATTCTTGCACCTGTGCATACACAGTTTATGTATGCAGTTATGTTATTTACATCCATCAACCTCCAGTCTTTGCTTTGATCCCTCACTCTTGAACCTCTTTGCATGCATAAAAAAATATGCCAGTTGTCCCCACAGTATGAAAAATGCATTAAATGTAATGCTCTCTATTTTTGGTTTGAAAAAAATCACTTACCGTGTCAGCTCTCTTTACCTTTGTACATCTCTGTTTCTCCTTTCCTCTCTCTCTCTCTATGTACCATATGCTCCCCTTTGTTTCATGCTATGTTCATGGTGACATGCCTGTCAGTCACTGAGGAAAGCCAGCCAGGCCTCTCCTCT
The DNA here is from genome assembly GCA_016859345.1 of Istiophorus platypterus. NCBI lineage: Eukaryota > Metazoa > Chordata > Actinopteri > Istiophoriformes > Istiophoridae > Istiophorus > Istiophorus platypterus. The sequence continues at coordinate 16,647,923 of CM029114.1, read as the reverse complement.
GGCTGCCCCTGAGTCTTTGAACCAGGATGGCCTGGTTTGGCTGGGGCTAATTGGGGGGCAGAGCAGACAGCATGAGCGGAGTCTGTCTGGAGGAGCAACTCCGAAACAGAAAAAAAAAAAAAAAAAAGCATGGAGGGCGGAGAAAATTAGGAGACTTGAACAGAACGTCACTGTAAAACAGTGTAGACTTATATAAGGCTAATCATTGCTTTGCCAGGGGTAATCAAAAAGCTGTTATAGGAGAAAAGAGCCAACCTTGAATGGAAATGTGTAATGGGTAATATACTTCATCCAAATTTGCTTTGAGTAAGGCAAAAGCTGAATTTTAAGTATGAGACAGTAAAGAGCTTCATTAGAGCGACTGTTTTATACAGCGACTCTCATAATGAATGTGCAAGCTCTTCTACAGTTTATAGAAATCCCAGCTACGATATTGTAACAGTGAAATGGTTTCGGTGAGAATAGGAAAGAAATGGCTGCATATGTTAATGCGGTATAATGAGGATCAGTTTCAGAAACCAGGGTGCGCTGAATGTTTCGGAGTAGACCATGATTGCCCTCTAGTGGTTGCTCATCTCCATTACATTCATATCATTGGAATACAATGCTCTAAAGAATATGAGTATGTTACTCAACAATGGTAACTCTAAAGTAAGGCAGACAATATACAGGCAGGGTACATAGTATGTACACTCAATTCGCTCTATACAAGCAGTGCACAAATTGTACGAAACACAAGAAAAATAGTTCTGTATTTCCGCAGCTGAAAATAATTCTTTGCTGCCAGAGCTAAAGGAACATCTTTCCAACCATGCTAGATCTAGCATCTCGCAGTTCTGTCCCTCCGGAATGAAAAGGGAAAAAGTTTCGCCTGAGTAGATCTTAGAGCATAAACACATGAATCAGCAGTTGAAATGTTTTCCATTCTTTGTTACTGGCTGGTTCCTCATGCAGCTCAAGACTTTTTTTTTTTTTTTTTTTTTTTTGGAGCATTCAAACAATACAAAGGTGTAGTTACTGTTATTCATTTATAAAATTGAAGTTGTACCCTCTCGTCTCTTTCCTCCTACAGTCTTAGGCCTCTGGATGTGGAGTTCATGAGGCGTCTAAGTAAAGTGGTGAACATTGTCCCCGTCATTGCAAAGGCTGACACACTTACCCTGGAGGAGAGGGAATACTTTAAACAGAAGGTGAGAGGTGCCAGGCACCATAAACAAAAGCTATCTGTGCAAACCCACACTGTACCCTTCTCAGGAAATACTCTATCATCTTGTAGTAACTGTAACACTTAGAAAGCCATGCCCGGTCCAGACGGAAGCATCTAAGAACTATATATTTGAAGCATTTACTTACTGAGCGGCATTCCACAGCTCCTAAGTCTGGCACTGTATAAGAAGGGGAACTCACAGCTGGCCCAGTTGCCAGCTGTGGGCAGGCCCTTCATTACCAGTGAATTACTGGGTGACTGTATGAGTCAGTCAAGTTCAGAGAGGTCTATGCTGTGTGTTACATTAAAAAACATGATCTCTGGTACGCATGACCAGAATTAAAGGAGTAGTATTTTAGTTAACAATGAGTGTTCATCTGTTGATCATACAGTTGGTCAACCACATTAGTCCAGACTGAGATTCATGGTTCCCACGTAATGTATTCCAATGACTTGGGTAATCCCTGGACTTTCCCTACAGTGTCACCATGAGGTTAACATATGTGCTTTTTAGTGAAATGCCTTAAGAACTACGGGATAGATTGCCGTGCCATTTGGTATCCATGGTACCCAGAGGATGAACTGTAAATCTTTATTGATCCCCTGATTTTTCATCTTGTGTCACCATCACGTCAAAATTTGACCTGGTCCACCACCTTGTTTAACGACCAAATTATCATGCAAAACTAATGATATTCCCATCAGCCTCAGCTTTAGTTTGGGCTGAGTGCAAATTAGCAAATGCTAGCGTGCGAAGACACTAAACTATGATCAAGCTATTTATAAGCTATTTCACCATCACTGTGAGTACATTATCATGCTAATGCTAGCACTTATGTCAAAGCACTACTGTGCTTGTGAGAAAAGCCTTACAGGGCAGTTAGCATGACTGCAGACCATTAGTCTTATTTCAGTATTAATTGTACAATTTTAGAGCCGGTTAAAGTAAACAATGCTACATGGACAAGAGTCAGCAAATGTATACAGACTGAACAAATATACAGACTAAACAAACAAATTTCAACTCAACAGTAGGCTACACACATCTGTTACTGGGTATGTAACAGTAGACTCACTGACAGCAAACTAACATACTAGAGACTCCTCAGGCTGATAATCCCCCACTGTAACCTCAAAGCCATCAACTCCTTATCATGGATTTTCCTGCTACTACAGGTTCTTGCTTCACCTGGCTGGAGTCTTAAACTGTCTCCGCTGCATCCCCTCCTCAGTGTGTTTCTGTTGGATAATTCTCAGTCCACAGGAGGCAGACAGCCACCTGCCTTCTTCCATCATTTCCTTTATCTTTCCATCCCTCCTTCTAAGCATACAGACTTCTGTAACAGCTTTATTCATTCTAGAGAGGTAGAAGCACAATGGGTGTCTTGGCTACCATTTTCCCCCTGATGCCAGTAACACTGTCCAATAAGAACAAAGCACGAACTGGACCAGTCCCTGGCAGTGAAAGGAAGCCACAGGGCTTGTAGCTGAGTTGTTTTGGTTGGCCGCACATGCTCTATATGACCCTGAAGATTATTGACTAAAAGCCTCCTGTGCCAAATGTTTTTCCTCCCATTTTCCCTGCAGCAACTTGACATGCAAACAGAATAAGAGGGTTTTTTTTTTTTTTTTTTATTAAATGTTTGGCCTCGGTGAATCCAGCTGTGAGTGTCTGGTCGCATTCCTCTAACCAATGGTTGATGTGGCTTTTTTTGCAGAATTTTACTGGGTTTGCATCCTATAATGTAACCCTGAGAAAGCTTCCAAGGATAAACAATGAAATGTCTGATGATTGACCAAGTGGAAATTGTTGGAGTAGTAATTGTGGGAGTGAACAGTCATTCATTAAAAGGACATTTCTCCCAGAAGCTTGTCTGTCTATTTTTCTGCCTCTGCGCCTGAGTTCCTGTCATTATAAATACATACAGATAATTGGGGCTGGTGGTTTTATAAGCCATACCTCTGTCTGGATGTTTGAGTTTTTTTTTCCTAAGAGTGGTTAACCTCAATGTTAACTCCACTGTGTCAAGGATATTAGGGACCAATTTGTGTCAACCCCAAGCAGTGTAACATAACCAAATGTTTATTTAAGTCCTCTAGTGGGTCAGAGCAACTTCTTATCAAGTATGTGGCCCAAACTTAAATACGTGTATGTAAACATGATTCAGTCCAAGGATCGAGTGTGACTGATTGACTTGGGCATTGGCTGCATGGTGATTGCTGGGATGGGGAGATGATGGATGAAGGGTTTAGACCTGACTGATTGTTTTTATCTGTCAATCTGACTTCCCTTTCTTCAGTCTCTTTGTCTCTGTGGGATGTTGATTTCGCATGACTTTAAAGGCTGCTTTAGTGTGATAAAATATTGCTTTATATACAAGATAGATTTGTGATATTACAATGTATGCTTGGCCAATATGACTTAATGTTTCTGTGTGTCATTGTTTTTTTCGCTTTGTGCAGATTAGAGAAGAGCTGCGAGCCAATGGGATCGATGTTTACCCTCAGAAAGAGTTTGATGAGGACGCAGAGGACAGGATGATCAATGACAAAATCAGGGTAAGTTCACGGTACCTGATTCAGTCCGTTCAGACACAGTACAACTGCAACAGTAAAGTGTATGCTCCCCTGGATTCAGCACTTCACATAGCAATCACAGATGTATACTTTGCATGTTCAAATTTAAGCCGTTATTAGGTGTGATTTCTCCTTTTTGTTTCCATTTTTTTGTTTTGTTTTGGAAAAGCCATGATTGTCACAGAAAGTCAATTATATATTCTTGTTCTAGAAAAAGAAAACAACCAAAGTATTATCTGAACCCAAATCACTGATAACGCTCAAATGACTATGTGCAATTCTGTGTGTGTGCATGCCTGTGTGCACTCAACAGGAGATGATCCCTTTTGCTGTGGTGGGCAGTGACCAGGAGTACCAGGTGAACGGGAAGAGGATTTTGGGGCGGAAAACAAAATGGGGCACCATAGAGGGTAATACACAAAATTCTAACACATGCAGTATGCACACACAGACAGACACACATGCACACACACGGCTGGTTAATTTGTCCTGCCAAACTGACAACAGAAAATGGTAGAATAATGTATGTTTACTAATGGTTTAAATTCAGATCAGCTGTGCTCACATATAGCTCCCACTCCAAGCATCAGCCAAAGCTATAATATATTATAACATCCATCTTAATAGTAGAGTTTGGTCAATGACTCAACAATAAAAATCGTCTCACCTGCATCACACCTGTTCCATTTACAATGCCAAGGCCATTTAACTCTATCACTCTAGATAATATAATAGTACCTGGTCAATCGATGGCATTCACTCAATTTACAAGCAAAGACGAGGCTAAACAGCTTCATAAAGAAGACTACAAATTCAAATTTATGGTGTATTTTGAACATGAAGAGAGTTACGCACTGCAGCCTTAAATCTTGGGCAGCTGGTTTAAGTGCCTGTTGTTTGGCTACCAGGCATTTGTTTACACACGTCTCTGAGTCTGTAACTAGGGAGATGTATGAGACAGGAGGCAAAGATTTACAGGGACTCTCTGTGTCTGGAGGGATTACAGGCTGAAAAATAAAACACACACACACAACCCCCCCACAGACACACACACACACACACACACACACACACACACACACACACACACATAACACACACACACACACACTCACTTGCATGCAGTGACTTGGATACAGTTTACATTTGTTGGCTTGTGCTACACGCCTGCACTGCCAAGGTGGTTTTTAGCAAGTGAGTGTCCTTACCTCACCCGGGAGCCTGTGTGTGTGTGTGTAAGAGACAGACAGACATAGCTCTATCGCATTGTAAAATATAAATCATTTAACAAAAATATAAATAATAATAAATAATTATTATTACTTTGGACAAGACAATTACTTGTCTGTTATATTTGTAACTTGGCGACTGCTGAAGTCTTGCAAGACACCAATAAGGACCAGTATGTGGAAAGTATGTAGCAATGATCATAATTTTAAATATATTCAGATGCTCACTGTTTTGAAAACATTGTTAATTCACTCCAGGTATGTTCACTATTTTAACTTGAATTCAATGATTATATAGGCTTATAAAACCATTCTAACCCCCCTGGAAAACCATTTGAAATGCATGCAGTTCGAATTAAAAGAGGATATTTTTACCCCTGAAAAGCCGACATTTCTGAGATAGTGCAGTAGCTACTACTTTCTCAGCAAGCATTATGAAATTAACTCCACAGAGCTACAGTGTGGGAGCGGTGAAGTACACAGACTGCGGGAAGATTGCCGTCTTGTCTGACCAAAAGAACAATGGTTCCTTTTTAGTAAAGCCAAGCAGCAGTAGAGAGGGAACAAGGAAAAGGAAGAGAGAGGAAGCCACTTGGCTGCCGGACTTGTCGGCACCGACACCATAAATTAGGCCTCAGAGGAGAAGCCAGAAGTTAAGTCTCTCTACTCTATGTCACAAGTGGATAAGAAACAGTTTATTTCCAGGGATTGAGGGGACAATTTGAGATGCAGAGAGGAAAAGAAGTAGACTAGGCATGTATTAAAATGTATATATTGTATTGTATATAGGGACTTCATGCCTTCGTAAGAGTAGAGGGGAGATACTAGCAGTGCAGCTTGTTATAAGTCAGCAGTGTGTTCCCTCAACGCCACTAATCAGCGTTCACAGACCCAGCAGTTATTCCACTCTCCTCTTTTCAAAGAGAATTTAATTTCCTGCCCCTGGATTTCAAAGCTTTACATAAATAGCACCCTCCTTTTTTTCATTTACTCTCTTGACATAATCTATAATTTAAACATGTGTTAGCTCTACTGGAGGCACCAGCAGCTTGTCATGGGGAGTTTGTTAAAACGTCTCACTTAAAGTCCTCCAATATAGAGGGGAGATGAGATGTATTAAATTACTCGAAAGTGGAGGAGTGTGTTATCTTGGCTTAAGAAAATTGCAGGAGATGTCAATGTTAGAGGCTGCCCTTCATTTGACTTGTGAGCATCAACGCCATCTTATGGCAGTTTAAGGAATTGCAAGTGAGCTGGATGAAAATAGGGGTTTCAAGTATTATATTTACTGTTGTACTCTCATTACTTCCAATTATATCATGTCTTGGGCATCTTCCTCTATGCATATTACAGCCCCGATTTTATCTTGACCGCTGCATATCAACTTCCCAGTCAGGATGATTTGGTGTTATTCAACTAATGTTTCCTCTCTTTCTCTTTATAGTTGAGAATATTGCACACTGTGAGTTTGCTTACCTGCGAGACCTCCTCATCAGGTGAGCTTCCATCACTCTCTAGAAGTTATTTTATGAATTTGATCATATATAGGGACTTGTATAAAAGCCCCATAAGACTGACCCTACTGTTCGATCCGGAAACCATTCACTTTATCTTGCGGCAGTGGTGAAATGAAATGGAAACAGCACAGAGATGCTGGTTAACTTCACTTTCCCATTGAAAGCAATATAAAATAAAATCTTGGAGATGGATTCAGTGTCTGTTAAAACAGACAATTCTACTGTGGTTTTCCATTTAAGTAGCTTGTTAGTACAGGACTCCTAGTCTATGCCTGAGTAGGGTAAGACAATGGTTTCCAAACTTTTTTTTTTATAATTCTTTCTTCACAGTGATTGTATCTCACTGCACCACCATTTCCATGGCATGCATACAAATACAACCTTTCAGCTAAAAATAACCATGGATGTCGAAAATTATTGCTGTGTATAAAATAATTGTGATGTAAAATATATGACAGAATAAATATTACATACAATAATATAGGCCTTTTCTGTGTCATTATGGCTATTGAGAAACAAAGTATGCCACATAATTAAATATATTATTATTAAAATATATATATATTATTAAAAATGTACAGTGAAACAATACAATAAATTAACCAATTATGTGGCCCCTTTGGCCCGTTCTCAATGCATCCAATTTGGGAACATCACTCACCGGTATTGTAATACTGCTTTCTTTCTTTCAGGACACACATGCAGAACATCAAGGACATCACAGGCAGCATCCACTATGAGACGTATCGTGTCCGCCGGTTAAATGAATCCAACGGCCATTTCACCTCTCACCCATCTGACCATCCTACTGTTGAGCCAAAAACCAACGGTCAGGCTGAGGAGCAGCCTGGCACCCTGCAGGCCAACGGAGTGGCTGCCCAGCATGAAGCCCTGTCCCATGAGATGTAGAGAGTCCTGTGTGGTGCCAAATTGATGATTTTCAGGACACAATCAGGCACAAAACATACACTCACACATGTATTCTGTTTACATGAACATGCCATCATGCACACAGACATATGCTCATGCTGTGAAGACCACATTTATTGCCTAGAAGCACAACCCAAACACAGTTTTTAATTTATCAGGAGATTACAAGACACATGACTCAAGAGTAAATCCCAACATTTTCCTGTTCATATTCTTTGGGCCGTTTCCCTCATTATAGTTCCAAGCTAAATCCTGTTTTCACTGCAGACCAACATATTTTACAAAAGTCCCCTTGTTTCTTTCCATCTGCTTGGCTTCCTAATACTGTCTGTATTCAGGATTGTTTACAATAAACCCTGAACGCTGTCAGGTCATGGATTAACAAAACTAAATACATATAGTACATGTCTCATTAGTCAGCTTTGGCTGCTGGGTTCATTTTTAGAGCACCCACTGATTTTCAGCTCTGCAGTGGGGTGCAGCAGCCATGCAAGCAAGATGTGAGTGACTTAACAGTGAACCATTAGACACAAGATTTAGATCAGAATCCATAAGAATGATGGGAAAAGAGTATCCAGGTGGAAGAGGACCTGTAGTGTGCAGAATAACTTTCCAGGATCGTTAGCTGGCAGGAAGTTTAACCATGCAGGGCTGTCCAGATGAGGAGAAATGGCGATTCAAAACGAGTAAAGCATATTGGATGATACTAGACTAGCTCTAAAGTAGAAATAACTGTTAGTGCCACTGGCCTGGTCTGCTTTGTGTTGTGGTGTATAGTTTTGTTTAGCTACTAGGGTTAAGTAGGGATATTTAGATTAAATTTATAGTATTATGGAGGAAGTAAAGATATTGTTGACACCTCTGCGCTGCAAGAGAAAAAAATCAAAGCAATCGCAGTGTGGAGCAGCTTTCAGAAAAAATTTGCCCTCTTGTCATTTTTCTGTGGTGTTATGGTGTTTTTAAAACTCCTTTTTGCCAAACCATCCTGTCTTTCTATATAATGCCAATGTTGTGTAATACAGTCATACCTTGCATTTTACATCAATCATTTACTATTGTCTTTTTATTGCTGTTGTTCATGGTTTAATATTATTATATAAGATGGGGTTGTGGATGAATCTTTCCAACTGTTATCCCATGCAGTCATTTGTCCATTATTTTCTGACTGTAAACCAAATAAAGTCCATTTTTCTGTTCTAAAGAGAAGCACATACAGTATATAGAGTTGATTTATGATAAGTATTTATGTGTATTTTTAGTGTAATCAGCATAATTCAGCTTTCATTCCAACTACTGGCTTCCAGAGGTTTATGGCAGGACTTAAACAGTGATGATCTTATAGGTTTGGACAGTTTTTGTTGTTTCTTGCCTGTACTCATACAATATGTCATGCCCTGTTGGTTAGGCTCCAGTGTAGCTGGTGCCCAAGGAGTTTACCTGCTTGTGAAGTGGTCAGTAACTGCTCATTCAATATTAATTGTTCCAACTAATCCTGCCAGTGGATAATGGTTAAAACAGTGACATTTACATTACAAGGTTCAAGCATATTGTCAGGAGGATATTTTACTACTCATTGAGAGCAAGAATTTTTTTCTGAAAAACATTGAATAACACCTATAAAATTATACAATGCCAATGTATTTTTAATATTTGTGAAAAACTGTGCATTCTTGCAAGCTCAAGGGATATTTTAATAATGCTAAATCTAAATTTATAAAATTCTCATGATTTGCTAACAAGCATAGCCAACAGTGTAGGTTGTGCCCCTTTAAGTCACAATAAAAATATGTTCCATACATTCAAAGAAAAAAAGATAACTATTGTCTTTTATCCAGAGAAGGTTATTGGGTTACACTTTGTTTACTGTTGTATAGTTCTTGTGTAATTTGTTATGGTATTATAGAGCAAGGTTTTATCTTTGATATCCTATCTCAAAGAATAAAGATTGATATTTTTATTGTTTAAAGTTGATTCTCTTCATTGTCAAATCTTTATTCTCTGTGCCGATTGTTCCCAAAGTTAAACTAATTAAAGGGATTCTCCCAGTGTTAAATCCATGAAAACCTTTCAACATGGATTAATAGGGGGTTTGCAAGTGTCATATTTCAATATTGAAATGAATTAAAGACTAAGGTTAAAATGACAACATCATTGAATTAGTTCAGAACAAGTTCTTTAGAACATGTTTTCAAATGGCAGAATCTTTTAGACTGCCTGATATGTGGTTGTTGGAGTCAAAACTTTTTCATCTACGTATTATCATTTGAAACGAACTGATATAACACTGAATGTTTACTGAACTTTTACCTCTTTGATTAAGGAGCAAAACACTGAATACATTGCTTACTGTAGTAAAATGAACAAATCTCTAGTTTTTGACTGGACCGGCCATGGTCCAGTGCTACATTCTCGAATGTCCGTGACCACTGCCTCCTTCAAATGGAACTAGTGAGCTTGTGGTTATGACAGGGGAAGTCATATACAAGTCATATACATGGCATGCCTGGTGGTCACTTCACATCAAATTTGAATAAATTACTAAACATCGCAAAAACATTCAATAATTTTTCTTATTCATTGTCAAATAGGTGGATGAAATCGTTACAGTACAGTATATCCTTTGGCTTTTGTCATTTGCCGGGTCAACTGTGTCAGTGATATGCTCAGCTCTGATGTTTCCTGTAAAACTTTAATTTAGATGTAAAGACACCTTCTAATTTACTACAGGAATATAACAAATATTTTTTCCTAAGTTCAGTTCATAATGGTTTGCATTCAGATGGAATAAATCATGCAGCATAACACATTCTCAATACAAGCCCAGGATAGAAAATGTGAATTTGCAGCTTTCACAGTAGCATCATGCTATGCTCACAAGGAACTAGTGTAATAGGGCTTCTCATTTACACCTCTTCTCACAATCTTTCTCAACTACCCCGATGATCGTAATGTGTTGACAGCGTAGTTTGTCGGAGGTCATTGTCACCCTTTCACACATAGTAGCTCCTGCTGTGGCTTTTCTGCCATTTGGATTCACTGGTTTGAAACTCCTGTGGTGAGGACAGCATCGCCGTGGTGAAAAATGAGAAACATGAGGGTGGGAGTCAATGAAGGTTCCAGAAAAATCAGTATGTATTTAACGCTCACCCAGCATTGACATCTCTATTCAAACAGCTTCCCAGGCAGCCTCACCGAAGTATGTGGGTGAGTGATAATGACATCTCTGACACAACTGTGACAACTGCAGGTCCACTGCCTGGCACAGGTACTAGACCAATTTGGTGTTGTGTATAAAATGACATATTTCTGTCTGATTCAATGATTCATTCATTGGGAATTTGTGTCATAGACCCATACATTGGACGGTAAAAGTTGCTGGAATATTAATATCTGCAGTCACTGGGACAGTGACCAAGAATCCCATCTTCTACACTGCATTTTTACATCATATGACACCAGGAAAGATTTGTTTTGAAACCAGATGGATTGACTTACAGCACAAAGAAAAGGTTCAGAGACCTCATGTTAAAATGGCAGATTGTGGAAAATCTAAAATAACTGGGGGAAAAAATAATTTCCCTTGTGCATCTTCCTCAAAAATGAGGAATAGGTTGTGTTTGACTTGTGTGTTTGACTTGACCAAAATGCGGTCTACATTTTGACAAGCACCAACAGTATTCCTGGCGGTGGTATAGATAATATGAACTCGTCAGCTCTCTCGTGTGGTTTATAAGTTTGGAAAGCAAACTGGCAATGCAAACTGTTTTGTTTAAAGAATATACAATTTATTCAGCAAATACATTTCAACTCATGGCCTTTGCGGGATTTTTAAGAAAGGGGGGGTAGAAACACAACCTCTATACACCAGAGATCACTGAATGTTATCACTAACCCAATGAGGAATATAAACTTCAACATAAACGACCACCTCCAACATAAAAGCTGTCATACAAAGAGAGTACAGACACAGCATTTAGTATTTAAAATCTGAGTAATTACTAAAAACCTGCAAAAAAATCTGAAAACTGCAAACTACCTTTTACTGAATAAATGTTAAAATGCATCCCTTCAAAAGCCAACTTCTGGGAATTTTATTTTGAAATTTCTGTTCTGAAGGCGTAACACCTTTCAGAGGCTGGTTCTCTATTGGTCTGGTCCTGATTGGATCACTGGGCTAAGCTGTTTGTGATGTAAATATAGGCCATGCTTTTAATGTTTCTGTTAAATAAACCGATAAATGAATAAAAGATAAATAAAAGGAAGAAAGAAAGTTAATTAAAAAACTAACTTATGTTTGCTGAAGTGCATTGGTTCAAGCAAGTGAACGCTCCTCCGGTAAGAACTGTCAATCTTTCACATCTGCTTTTCTCGTTATTTGAGAACCTGGGTGACCGGTGGCCACTTCACAGTGTTCCTGCCTGCTTCAACCAAACTAAAGTCCCTGTTCTTTAGTTTAAAAGAATCTGTTTTACTCATCGTGCGATTAACTAAAAATGCTGTTTTGTGGAACTTTTCAGACAGTAGGAGAGAAGGGAATAATAAAATGAAAGTAGGTGTGAATTGGCAAGAGTCAGGGTGATGGGCTGTTGTCGTTGCTTTAATTCGCAATAGCTTCATCACAAAAACCCGGTGAAAGGTACATTTTCCAGACGGAGATGATAATAGGATTCTTCTTGATGAGGCAGATTAAATCAGGGACGAAGGAGGCTCAGTTCAGGTGTTTATTCAAGCTTGGGAAACTCTGACTATCACCCAGACTCTTGTGCTGAATTTAAAGGCTGATTAGCAAAGATGTGGGCAACCAGATTAACACATTCCCTGAAACTGTTAATGGTAAAACATCTTTCCAATCATCCAGCTATTTTTTGCATTTTTGCTGTATTTTATTATTCACAGTGTATAAACAAAGTTGTTGTGATTACACTGCACTACAATCAATAATTTCTGATATTTTAATAATTAATATCTGGAATAAGTTTTACAAAATATGAGTGTTAAAATGCATGCTACATTGAAACTGAATTGGCTGTAAAGTTTTGAAATGGCTATCAAAATGTTTCACTTTTTAGCTACCTTCATTTAGCTGCCATACCAGCTATTTACCTGTACCTTGGCTAGGTTAGGTAGCTACCATATTGAGCCCAAGCTAAAATAGGGTACTTGGTGATTAGTGCCTTAATAGGCTATTTTGTGAGCTCATGTCATTTTCCAGATCCATTATATCCTTTTAAAAGATTCTTTGATTCAATGTCTTTTCCATGGGTGAGGTGATAACAGTTCATAGGAAATGCCTAATACTGCACAGACAGTCCTAGTTGAAAAAATTGGCACCCTTGAATTTTAAGTACATAATATGGAATATCTTCAGGAATCAATGCAAAATAACCAATTTTAAATAATCAAAATATCTTTTAAAAAATGTCTAAAGTTACTGAACAACAGCAGCAACAACATTATTCCATATAGAGAAATAAGAAATACAGAAATAAAATATGCATTTGAAACAGTTATTGGCACACTTTTGATGAATTGAAATTAGCTCCTCAAACTAAATAAAAATCAAGAAAAATGCATCTGCGCTTAATTTTTAGTGTTTCTGTGACTAGAATTAACCAATTAATACTGATTTTACTGTGTAAAAAGGGGATAAATGATCCCAGTTTCTTTTTCACAATGGCAAAGAAAAGAGAGTTGTCTGAGAGTATCAGAAATGCTATTAATTTAAATTTGAATTTATTCCCAAAGATATTCTAAATTCAGGGGTGCCTATAATTTCAGCCAGGACTTTATTGGTTGGGCTGCTGCTAATCTCTGCTACAGGTTTCCCATTTAGGTTGAAAAAAGTGGCCTCTGTGTGAGTGAAATAAGTTTATAATCTTGTGATTTTCAGGAAGAAGTATTATCAAGTATTGTCAAGTGAGAACCAGAGTTTGTTGAATTGCAGGACGCTGCCAGACTCTTAATAATAGATTGTGTACTCTGCTTTGAACCTGCTGTCAGCACTCATTCAGTTAGTCACTCATCAATTAATTCATTGAGTCCACCTCTTTGCAGTTTTGTGAATTAACACATCATGCATTGGATGGTAGTGCAGAATGATTTCTTGTCTAATCATTTGAACAACCAAAGCGAATGGGATGGCTGAATTTGAGAGCTTGAACCGACCTGTTAAGCAGTTCAAACACATTTTGACTCGTCATTATCTGCACTCAACAAAACCATCCTCTCTGACAAATACGTAGACAGAAGTCACAAGGCCAGAGGAAACTTCCGCTGGGAAGCTTAGAACATATTTTTAGAGTATTCTCCTAATTTAGGAGCTGCAGCATGTGTTGAGCCACATTCTGTTACATGGAATAATTATAAGTTACATCAGCTCAAACAAGGTAGATGTGATGAGCTTTTGAGTTTGAAAGCATGGTGAACATGTTCCTCACTTTCCCTCAGATGGTGAATAGTCTGTCTGTTGGTGACTGCTGGCTAAACTCGGGTGTTGATGTGTCGACCAGATTAAAAGCAGTAGTGGGACAGATGAAGATTAGCAAGGTATGACTGAGTTTTTAATTTGTAATTTTTAGTTTTCCCCCCCAATGCGGCTTGATAATAATTCACAGGGCTTATAGCTCTTTGAATGGGATGAGAAAAATGTAAATGGCTCAGTTGTGGCTCCTTCTCTTCCCTCCATCACAGTTCTGCTTTGGAAATTTGTGCCAAATCTAACAGCAGGTACATTATGTGTCTCAGCTGGATTGTATCGCCTAATTTATCACTCTCCTTCATCCACCAGCATATTGCTCCATGACAGCATGTTACTGCTGTCTTCTGGCAGGAAAACGGTGATTCATGTTGCATTCTTGTAGGAATAAAGCCAGCATACCATTCTGCCTTTTCCACTATTGTAATGTAACAGCACGTTAGTCCTTGATAGTTTTTGTCAGCTAAAAATGCCTTCCTATTCCTCAGTCCTGAGCCGCGGAAACAACCCAAAACAAAAGCTCGCTACCCAGCTCACACACCCCCTGCCTCGCTGCACAGCGCCTCCAAAATAATCGACACAAGGTAATTTGTTCATAATTAATTGCCGTTCGTTAATGGCTTTGCATTTATTAAAACTGCGCATGCTTACAGTTGTATTTTGTGTCATCCTGTTCACTCTGGGGCTAATCAGCACCTTTCAAGTCACCAACGTATTTATATGAATACAAATATGTGTACACGCAGACATACACAGACCACTAGAATCCTTTTAATCCTCTGCCCAGTTTACCTTTGAGCCCTGCCAAGTCACTCTCCTGGACACGAAACATGGTGCCCCTGTTTGTTGTTGATATATGCTAATGTGCCACATCCATCTGTTCGTTTGCTTAATTTGGATTTTGCTTGTTTGTAGCCATGTTCCCGCCCCTCCTACCCCACCATTCCCTCCCCTTGCCCCCGTCCAAACCTCCCGCATCTCCTGTTCCTCCTCTGCCGCCTCCTTGCCATCTCCTTCCTGCTGCTCCAACATCAGGGCGCTTGTCTGCCTGGAACGCAGCCAGCTCTGGCGCGGTCAGGGTGGGGGGAGGAGGAGGGTCCACCGCCCCTTCCTTTCCGTATGCAAATTGGCCTTGTTTTGATTAACAGACAGCTGCATTTTTATTAAAGTCACCAGTGGAGGTGGGAGAGGAGAAGGCATACCTCTCCAGGGAGGTGAAGGTTGTTTGGCTGGAGTGAATGTTGTGGGAGCTGCTGTTTAGTGCTGCTGAGGTGAACAAATAGTGAAGACTAAAGGGCTGCCCAGGGACTGCTTTGAGGTTTAATGGGGCTGACTGACTGGTACATCAGTTAAAACTCACACTGATGCAGAGTACTATTGAATGTGCATTGCATGATAACAGGAGCAATTGAGAATGAAATATAGACACCCATCAGCCTTCAAAGTACTGTGGCATGCTAAGGTAGTTGTATTTCTACCCACCACTGCCAGGGTGCTGAAAGAAAACAGCAACTTCTTCCTCATTCTGAGTAATTAAAAGAAAAAAATGTTTTCTCATGTGCCCATCCTTTCACTCTGTGGCAGATAGGCTGCTCCCTTGTGGGCCTGGTGAATAAGAAATATTGCTTCCTCAGTCATATCTTCAGAGAATTAGTTGTTGTTGTTGTTGTTGTTTTGATTTTGAAGTTTTCACCTATGACAGCTGTGGTTCTGACTTTTTAGTGTCTGGGTGCTGGCTGAGCAATGGTACAATTCATAGCATCTATTAATGAACGAATCTGTGTTGTTTTGGTATGAATTTGTCAGTGGAACTGTGAAAAGGTTATCTTCTCCCCACCTTGTCCCCCTTTTTCTTTTAGATGCTGAACGTGACTGTCATCCCACCAAAGGTGGGCGAGGTTGATGTATAAGTGGGTGGGCACCCAATGAGGTCAGAGGGTGGGAGTAGGAAGGATGGGGGAGGACTTCCTGGCATTGAGCCAACTCCTGTGGAATTCAAAGACATGGGAAGGGAGGGGAGTATGGGGTGATGGTTCCTCTGCATAATCAATCAGAAACAATAGAGGAAGAGAGAGAGAGAGTGGTTCAGCCTTTCTCGACAAGGCTCATTGTATTCATGCGGGGATGGAAGTGAGGGAGGGGGGCCTTTAAAAAGGGTTGGGTAGTAAGATGTGGGCAGGTGCAGGGAGTGTTGTAATAGGTGGCCCCCACTGCAAAGCCAAGGACATATACCCAAGAGGAACTGATTGAATGCCATGCCAATAAAAAAGAGGCAGTTTCATGCGCCATTGACCGAGTTGGCATCCTCACAGTCACACTGTGATGAAACCCCCTCCGAGGTCATGATAATGTGAATCGCATTTTGTTCCTCGGTGGGATGTATTGTTCTGGGGAAGAATTAAACAGAACCTTTAGACCTGAGTTTTTTTCTTCTATTTCTCTTGCAGTTTGTGGCATGTATCTGATGTTTTCATTGTATGTCAAAACAAGGGGGAAATCAATGTCCGTTTGGACAGAAATGAAAAGATCAAATTCTGAGACACAATAGGTGGGGAAAATAATCGGATTTGAGCCCCGCAGTGCGCATACAGCCAGAGAGATTGTCCTTTTATTTTCTCTGTAGGTAGAGCAGCATGTCCTGGAGAGGACTAATAGAATGCTTGTTTTATATCTTCTCAGCCATGAACTTTTTTTCCGTCACAGCGATGTTCAGTTTGAAAGCCTGTGTCCCTCGCAGCCAAATGCAGTTTATTAGCCAAAGTAAAGTAGTCAAAAGTATGTGTTGAATTTGACGAGGACGTTCGTTAATATGTTGAGAGAGAAGTTCTGTTCTCTGCAAAAAAAGTGCAGAATTTGCTAAATGTTTACATTTACAAGTTTCTATAAAACAATAATAAAACATCACGTTAGTTTACAATTTTTATCAGTTGCTTTGGTACAGTCCTCAAATGAAAATCAAGTGTGCAATTCTCAAATTCACAGCTAATTTTCAACATATACTATACATTTCTTGTTTATTTTTGCATAGAATTCCATTGATACATTGAATTAGTCTCTCAAAGATATAAGATAGAGCAAAATGTCATAATCCTTCAGATGTATTTGTTTCTTTGGTTTAAGTAATCTGTTGGAAGGAACTGATGAAATGTGTTTAAATTCCTTTAATAACATGATCACTCACCAGTTTTAGAGCAACTTATCACATTAGTTTACAGTTACAACTCCTCAGCTGTCATTTTTCAAAACATATTTACACCACATGTGGTTAAACAGACCTTTATTGTATGTATGTATCACAGTTACTGAACAGAGAGGGATTCCAGGCTTCTCATACAAAGGAGAGGATGTTTGTCAGTTCATTAACAAAAGATCAAGAAGATAGGATGAAGATAGGAGGTATGGTATTATCCCCTGGAGTTTACATGTTGTTGGTGGTGATGGAGTAGAGCTGTGCTGAGCTAATTTTGACGCTTGTCCCAATTAGGTTCATCTTTGTTTAATGGAGTCCAACAAAGTTTACAATTGCCATGGTGATAGAGGCATTTACTGTATATTATAGATGTTTTATTTGTTAGAGTACTGTATTAAATTTGTTTTCTTATGCTTATATTTTAATGCAGCTAGTAAGTGAAAGATAAAAGGTTAAAACCTATTTAATACTCAGCAGGCAAAAAAACAAAAACAAAAAACAAACCTAAAAAATTTGATGACCTGCTTCATATATGGTTGAATAAAAGAACTGTTATTATTATTGTTGCCCTGGTAGACTGCCACCTATTTGTGTTCGAGATGCTAATTATTGCCTATTATTAGATATTATATTCATCACATTTATAAGGATTTACACAAACGTGTTATATAAATTGTTACCTACAGTAGATCTATGAGAAATTAATTCAATTTTAATGCAAACTATCAAAGTGAAAACTTCAGCTTTTGTTGTGCGGCCAAATATCTTTATTGGGAGACAGGATTTGGCCTATGGGCT